>CM056060.1:148876185-149391275 GCA_029574335.1 Rana kukunoris
TTGCGCGTATCGGGCGGTTTGGGCGTATTTGAGCGTCTTCATTTCCCATAGGAAGTAATGGAAACGCTCGATTCAAGCGACTAGCGCGACAACGAGCGTTTGCTACAGGCGTTTCGTCGCTTTAATCAATAGAACTTTTCACCCAGGCAGAAGATAAAAAAAAAAATGCTACCAACATGGCAACAAGTGATGAAAAGATGATAATTTTTCCTATTGGCTAAAAACGTCGAAGTATAAAAACGTTGGACGACCCTGTATGCAAACGCGCAAATAAGCTTGAATACGCGCGACAAAAAAACGACCGAACAACTGACGCTCAGGTGTGAATGCAGCCTTACTTCGCCCTCCCATCCTCCGGAATAATTACAAGGAATCTTCTTGTCAGGCTGCTGCAGAAGGAGAGATTTAGGCCCCCTTCACATTCCTGGTAAAAACGCATATGCGTTTTTTGTGCGTTTTCTGGTTGCCCGACTCCCAGCATGCCCTTTTGAAACATGGACATGCAACTCAAAATGCGCACCGAAACGCCAAAAAACACAGTGCGTTTTTTGATGCATTTCCATAGGAGTTGCACGTCCCCAGCTCCCGGTCACACAGCAATGATCCAGAGCTGGTAGGACAGAACACCAATCATGTGATCACCGACATCCAACTGTGGGTATGGAGTTGGGTGTATGGGATGTACTGTGTTTTATTTTGTTTATTTATTTTTTTATGGTTGAACTGGATGGACTTGTGTCTTTTTTCAACCTGACTAACTATGTAACTATCCAATCACAGTGATATCATAATCGGGAAAGTCCACGAAATACCTCCAGTGTAACATTTTCTTAAAGGGCCAGCATAAGGGGGGGTGCCACCTTTTACAAACCTTTTTGTTACTTCACTAGGACACTGTATACAGACAGGGCCTGTGTGTGATAAGAGGAATGAGAACAAATCTTTGACTCTTTTTGTAAGAAATAAAAAGTTATAAAAAACACAAAAAATAAAAAGGAATCAGGAATCTCAGGAATTACCTCCACAGTTATCGCAGTTTATAAAACGTTACATGTAGACAGACAGCTTTACCTTGGGAACACTTTACTGCACTTCCATGTGGACACTGTACATAGACACCTTTAGCCTCAATCATTCCAATAAATACCATGTTACTGCACCTTATGTGGGGGGGGGGGGGTGGGGGGGGGTTGGGTTACTCTGCATTGTGCGACATTTCTTACCAGCATTATTTTTGGATTTGTTGCCCCTTCCTGTTGGCGATGCAATGGTATTGCCTGCGGTCTTCTTCTTGCCCACCTTGCCGCTCTTTACCAGCAGCGCCAGTTCCTCCTCCGCCACCTTCTGAGCCTCCAGGGCTTTCTGCGCTCGCTTCAGCTGCAGCTCCTGTTGTGGATGGGGGAGAGGTTAAGAGTTTATTTTTTTTTTAAAGGGACAACATCACTTTTTCTTTTGACCTTTAGCGCACTATCACACTGGGGCGGAAGGGGGGGGCACGTCGGCGTTAGTTTCAGCATTGTTTTAGCAGAGATTTTTGGCCTATGGAGCTTTTAACCCCTGCTAGCGGTCTAACCGCGGCTTCACAGCCTGGTTCCCTTCTGCGCATGCGCGAGTCACGCTGCACAATCTGACTGGTCCCTGCTGTTTTCTGGGACCTGCGTGTCTCCTTGAAGACAGCGGAGGAGGGGCCAGACATGAATCTGGCCCAAAGTCTCCACACCACCCCCAGTGGCCAGGGAAAGGAGAAGCAGCAGACTGATGAGCTCCTCTGTCTGTCAATCTGCTTTCTCCCCCTATTAACCCGATAATCTCCTTGTGCTTCTGCTACCTCTATATCCCCAATATAAAATGTAATAATATATTAATGATTACAGGGCTGTAGTAATTTATACGGATATCAGTTGCCATTGGTAAGCAGTCAGACCACGCCTCTTACCTTGATTGCTGCCCGCCGAGCCTGGCGCGCCTTCTCCTCTCTGACGCGGCGTCTCTCCTCCACCTTGGATTGCTGGAAGTTTGGTGTCACGCTCTCGCCCCCCTGCTGCTGCCGCTCCTGAGAGAAAGATTGGGAACATTTGCAAACATGAACAGCTGGGAATCTATTGTTTAAACATTTTCAAGATATGCAAATCCCTAAAATAATCTCATCAATGTGTTAAGCAGGACCTGAGGGGTGAAGGCAGGGCCCAGAACCAAGGACCAATCACCGGCATTGCCTGTGGTCTCCCTGCGGATGACCTTTCCCCATTAGTGAAATATGCCTTTTTCTGCACTCTCTCTGTTTGGAGGCGGCCATCTAGGTGGGGGCAGAGCTTTGCTTCCCCAAGTCCTGATGCCTGGTGATTGGATGACTGGGGGGAGGGGGGGGTAATGATAGAGGTGGAGGAAGCTCATATCTACAGAATAAGTGAAGCAGGGAGATCCTGGCACTGCAGGTCCTCAGGTGCAGCTTCCCCTCCAGCAAGGAGAACAGTGAGCAGCACAGCAGCTGGAAGATGTGACAAGCCAACTGTCAGCAATCAGATGGCTGTAGAGCCACCTAATCGCTTTCATGGACCCCTCTAGTAGTGTGCAGCCCCCACCCCACCATGATTCCTGGACTCTAGGCTGTGACCCCCATGGTGGGTGTGGCTGGGCAGAGGGGGAGAGAGACCAGAAAACTTCTCCTTGATCTCAATCCAGCTAGAATTTTTTTTACTTGGACCACCCAACCCCCTCTCCCCCCAATTTTGAGCCTGCCCCCCATGTACATATAAACATCACCATGTGTTGGGTGCTTATACATAATGGATGACTTACGTTGTTACATATCGCTGTATGCTCTGCATTAAAAGCAATAATTCTTTTTCTTGTCTCTTTGGCAGTGAAAAGGTTAAAGTTACGTATCAAATACAGTGCTAGGAATCAATAATTAAACACTGCAGAGAACTACGAACACAAATATGGTCGTGGACAAACACCTCGCTATGTGCGTGAAGGATAATCAGCAGCCTATAGGGGGCAGGACTGGAAACACTCAGCCTGACAGTTTTATTGGAGATCTTGAGGAAAGGACACTGAACAATTACCTCCTTTTTGGAAGCCAGCATATGCCTTATCGCCACCTCTCCCGCCCGATTCTTCTGCCGCTGTCGTCTGTACCATCGCTGAATGGTGATGGCTGCATTGTTCACTTGCAGAATAAACCTAAAAATAAATAAAAAAAAATATAAAAAAAGCGAGAAAGGAGGGCAGCAGAGAGCGAGAAAGGAGGGCAGCAAAGAGCGAGAAAGGAGGGCAGCAAAGAGCGAGGAAGGAGGGCAGCAAAGAGCGAGGAAGGAGGGCAGCAAAGAGCGAGGAAGGAGGGCAGCAAAGAGCGAGGAAGGAGGGCAGCAAAGAGCGAGGAAGGAGGGCAGCAAAGAGCGGGGAAGGAGGGCAGCAGAGAGCGAGGAAGGAGGGCAGCAGAGAGCGAGGAAGGAGGGCAGCAGAGAGCGAGGAAGGAGGGCAGCAGAAAGCGAGGAAGGAGGGCAGCAGAGAGCGAGGGAGGAGGGCAGCAGAGAGCGAGGAAGGAGGGCAGCAGAGAGCGAGGAAGGAGGGCAGCAGAAAGCGAGGAAGGAGGGCAGAAAAGAGCGAGGAAGGAGTGGGGATTCCCATTATATCCTTTAAACAAAGCAAAATATAATAGATGTTCTTCAGATCACTTTTTATTAACTTTTTTTTTTAGGGCAAATAATAGGATCAGTTTGGAAAGGTGTTGTCTGTGAATATATTCTATACCCTGATAAATAAATAATAAAAAACAGACCAACCTTTCTGTTCTGACTATATAGGTGGAAATAGAAAAACATTATCTTGGAATGTCTATAGACTCAGAGTGTACAGCGCCCCCTACAGCATGGAAGACTGCCCACTACTGGAGAAAACGAAGAGGACCCGTTCACCACTGAATTTTCATGGGAAAAGGCTGATGATTAAAGGTTTTTAAAGCTGGGATGGAAGGGCGGTGTAACTTAGCATGGAGCTTTCAGCTTCCTATCCTGGGGGGGTACAGCGCAAAGGTGACGATTGACTTCATGTCCATCCACCTAAGGGCAGGGCTTACACCTTAGAGAGGTTTTCCCTAAATAACAAAAGCATAAAAAAATAACTGCCTCTTGGGTATTATTTCCTTTCTACTCAGAGCAAGCTGAAAAAAAAAAAAAAAAAAAAAAAAAAGGATTTTTTAAATACAGCTTACCTGTAAAATCCTTTTCTTGGAGTACATCACGGGACACAGAGCGGCATATTCATTACTATGTGGGTTATATGGAGTACCTTCAGGTGTGGACACTGGCAATCTTCAAACAGGAAGTCCCCTCCCTATATAACCCCCTCCCCTAGAGGGAGTCCCTCAGTTTTGTAGCAAGCAGTATGCCTCCCAAAATGGTCACCCAAAAGAGGGGTGGGAGCTCTGTGTCCCGTGATGTACTCCAAGAAAAGGATTTTACAGGTAAGCTGTATTTAAAAATCCCTTTTTCTTTCTCGTACATCACGGGACACAGAGCGGCATATTCATTACTATGTGGGATGTCCGAAAGCAATGCTTTAATGAGGGGAGGGAGACATCTTCCAAAGAAGGATTCAATTTAGAGATAAACTCAAATCATAATAATTCCAACTTAGTCAAGAAAAAACTTTTTTTTTTTTTTTTTTTTTTTTTTTTTTTATATCCAAGGGTGTTTTCTGATCCCGAGGATTTCAAACTGCAGCCTGTAGTACTGCCTGTCCAAAGGCAGAATCCGCATTCCTTCTCACGTCTAGTTGATAAAACCTTGTAAACGTGTGGACTGATGACCACGTTGCTGCCTTGCATATCTGAGCCCTAGAGATCTGATGGTGTGCTGCCCAAGAGGCGCCCATGGCCCTGGTAGAATGGGCCTTTACCGACAACGGAGGAGGCAACCTCTTCAACCGTAGGCTTGAATGATTAATTGTCTAATCCATCTTGAGATGGTGGATTTTGCAGCTGCCTGCCCCTTCTTGGGGCCATCTGGTAGAACGAATAACACATCTGTTTTCCGGATCTTTTCTGTAGCTTTAAGATAGGCCATCATGGCCCGGACAATATCCAAGGTATGCAGCAACCCTCCTTTCTAGATGTAGGTTTTGGAAAGAAGGATGGAAGTACCAAATCCTGGTTTAAGTGAAATTTGGATATAACCTTTGGTAGAAAGGAAGGATGGGCCGGAGAACTGCCCTGTCCTTATGCAGAACAAGATATGGTTCCTTACACGATAAGGCTGCTAATTCTGACACTCTCCTGGCCGAAACTATGGCGACCAAGAAAACCAATTTTCTTGTCAGTAAGAGTAAAGGAATCTCAGCCAGAGGCTCAAAAGGCTGTTTCTGTAGAGTGGACAGGACAAGATTTAAGTCCCAAGGACAAACTGGTGACTTGACAGGAGGATTAATACGCAAGACCCCCTGTAAGAAGGTCTTTACCAGCGAGTGGGGTGGCCAGCGGCCTCTGAAACCACACTGACAGAGCTGAGATCTGTCCCTTGATTGTGCTTAGTGCCAGGCCTTTATCCACTCCTAGCTGGAGAAAACTTAACACCCTATCAATAGTATATTTGCGGGAATTCCATCTTTTGGAATCACACCAGCCTATGTAGTTCCTCCACACCCTGTAATAAATTACCCTGGAGACCGGCTTTCTAGCCTTAATCAGGGTAGGGATTACCTGCCTAGACAGACCCCTACCCCTGAGAATCAGGGTAATGTAGGGTGGAGGATCGGACCTTGTGAGAGTAGGTCTGGTTGTAGAGGAAGAGTCCAAGGGTCTCCCACTGCCATATTCAGGACTAGCGAGTACCAAGCCCTCCGGGGCCAAGCTGGAGCTATTAGAATGACTGGCTTGTGCTCCACTCTGATCCTGCGCAACAGGCGGGGGAGTAACTGTAGTGGAGGGAATGCATATAGAAGTTTGAATTGATGCCAAGGGCACACCAACGCATCGGTTCCGCAGGCCATAGGATCCCTCGCTCGCGACACGAACCTGTCTAGTTTCTTGTTGAACCTGGATGCCATTATATCTACGTCTGGCGTTCCCCACCTCTGGCAGATTGTCTGAAAGACCTGGGGATGCAGAGACCACTCCCCTGGCAACAGACTCTGGCGACTTAAGAAGTCTGCCTGCAGGTTGTCCACTCCTGGAATGAATATCGCTGAAATGCAGGGTACATGAGCCTCTGCCCATTGAAAAATCAAGTTCACTTCCCTTTGAGCGGCCTGGCTCCTGGTTCCCCCTTGGTGGTTTATGTATGCCACCGCCGTGGCATTGTCTGACTGGATTCTCACCGGGAACCCCTTTAATCTGGAGGTCCACGCCAACAGGGCTAGGCGAGCCGCTCTGACTTCCAAGATATTGATGGAGAGCTGCCTCTCTGCTTTCACCCAAGTTCCCTGGCGGGAGAACCCCTCGAAGACCGCCCCCCAGCCTGCCAGGCTGGCGTCTGTGGTAACTACCTTCCAGACAACAGGGCTGAAGGATCTTCCCTTTAGAAGGTTCTGAGGGTTCAACCACCAGGCCAGGCTTTGTCGGACCCTTGATGATAGCGTCAAAGGGGACTCTAAGGCATGTGCCCTCTTGCCCCAGGCTGCTAAAATGGCTGCCTGTAGGACGCGAGTGTGGATCTGAGCGTAAGGTACTGCCTCGAATGTGGCCACTAGCTTGCCTAGTAATCGCATACACAGGCGAATAGTTGGTCTTCTCTTGTTTATAACCAACTGAACCAACCCCTTGATCGCCTTGATCTTTACAAGGGGCAGGAACACCTTTTGACGTTCCGTGTCTAACCTCATGCCGAGGTATTCCAACTGCTTTGTAGGCTGGAATGCTGACTTTCCCTGGTTTAGGACCCAGCCGAATTCTTCGAGGTACCGAACCGTGAGGTTTACTGCCTTCTGCAGACCCGTCCGTGAATGATCTATAATTAAAAGGTCGTCCAAGTATGCTAGGACTGTGACTCCTTGGATTCTTAAATTGGCCAGAACTGGGGCTAGGATCTTCGTGAATACCCGGGGGGCCGTGGCCAGCCCGAAAGGGAGCGCCCTGAATTGGAAGTGTCGCTGCCCGACCGCGAAGCGTAAAAACCTTTGATGCGACTGACAGATTGGTACATGAAGGTAAGCATCTTTTATGTCTATGGAGGCCAGAAAATCGTTCTTCTGAAGCGCGGCGGCTGCTGACGGATGGATTCCATCCGGAAGGACCGCACCCTTAGATAACCGTTTAACCTCTTTAGGTCCAAGATTGGCCTGACATCGCCGTTGGGCTTTGGTATGACAAAGAGATTGGAATAGAAACCTAGGCCTTGCTCTTGGGCTGGCACTTCTAAAAATTACGTCCTGGCAAAGCAGGTGATCCAAGGCTGCCAGCATTGAGGCCTTCCTTGCTGGATCCCTTGGTAGCCTTGATTCTTGAAAATGAGGCGGAGGATACCTTAGAAATTCCAGTCTGTAACCTGTGGTTACAGATGCCCGGACCCATTTGTCGGGGATCTTGGCTTCCCAAACTTCTGAGAAGAGACGAAGCCTTCCCCCCACCCGTGAGAGTGGGGGCGCCCCTTCATAAGGCAGACTTAGGGGCTGCCTTTGACGGCTTGCGATACCACGGCTTCTTACCCCCAGGGGTTTGTCCCTGCGATCTACTGTTACGTTGGATCGCGCAGGCGGCCGTCGATACTGCCTGGAATTAGAGGGCCCCGAGACAGGAAAAAAGCTGCCTTTTAAATGTAGGAGCCCGGAATGTCTTTTTGACCGGTAAAAGGGTACTCTTGCCATTTGAAATAGTCTGAATATATTTATCCAGATCCTCTCCGAAGAGTCGCCCTCCATGGAAGGGAAATCCTGCCAGAAGCTTTTTGCATGGGGGTTCTGCCGCCCAGTTCTTCAACCATAAGAGCCTTCTCATGTGTACCAAACATAGTGATAAACGAGAAGCCTGCTGGATGGAATCTTTTATAGCATCTACCGCAAAACACAGAACTCTGGGAATGTCAGCAAACTCTTCTGCTTGTTGGGTAGGCATGTCTTTTAACATCTCTTTTGTCTGGTCTTTTAATGCCTGACAAACTCCAATTGCAGCTACCGCTGGCTGCACCACTGCTCCTGCCGTAGCAAAGGATGCTTTTAAAAGTGTTTCTAATCTTTTATCAACCGGATCTCTAAACATATGTATATTTTCCACCGGGCAAGTTAGTGATTTATTCACACATGAGATGGCTGCAATCCACTACTGGGAGCTTCCATCTCTTGGAGAATTTTTCCTCCATGGGATAAATGACCGCAAATCTTTTCGGTGGCAGAAAAAACCCTGTCCGGCCGTACCCAATCCCGAAAGATCAATTCCTCCAAGAGAGGATGGACCGGAAAAAACTGCGTTGCTTAACGGGGCTCTCAAAGAGCCCAGAGAGGATACGGAGGAACCTGAGGTTCTGGTAATGGCAAGCTAAATGCCGAGCGGACCATGTCCGTCAAAGACTGTACCCACAGTCTTTCTGTCTGGGAGTCTGAAAATGGTTCCTCAGAGGTAGACCCCTCAATCCCTGAACCCTCTTGGTTCAGGTCCAGTTGATCCTCCTGTGATTCTAATTCCTCGGAGAGAGAATCTCAGCATCTGAGGATACACTGCCTGGTGATGGGGATCTAACCCGTTTCTTACCAGGAATAGCTCTAGCAATCAATGCTGCTATTCTCTCTTCTAGCCCCCCCTAGGGATACGGCTAGCATCTCCTCTGTGATAAACACAGGGCTGGGCTGATCCGGGCCAGCCTCCGCACCAGATCCCCCTAATGGCTCATCCAAGGCGCTTCTTAAATTAATAAGCTGCGGGGAAAGAATCGGCATATCAGAATCAGAAAGGGAACCCTTTTGTTTTTTGGTCTTTTTTGTACCCTTTGACCCCGAACCCTTGGAAGCCATAATAAAAAATCGAGGGACTCCGCCCACACAACAGACTGTAGTGGCCAGGAGTACAATTCCAGAGTTTAGGGGAAAGTAGATCACTAGTGTCCCCACAAACTGATGGGCCTGTATGTTGGTCTTTTTTTTTTTTTTTTTTTTTTTTTTTTTTTTTTTTTTTCTATGACCATACATAATGCCCCTAACTTAAGTTTGCCAGCCTCCAACCTGCTGTCAAATAAGGGGGATTCTTTGGCTTAACAATAGACATTGGGACCAAGTCCACATGTACTACCCCTTTTCCGCCACCGGGAGTCACTGTTCTGCCGCCCTGCGTCCTCTCTTCCGCAGGCCCGCCCCCCCCCGCCCTCCTGTCCGGATGGCGCGAAAATTCGTCAATAAGACGCGCGCGTGCACGCGCGCGCGCGCGTACCCGGAAACAGGAAGAACATGGAGGAGCCGCGCTGCTGGAGATCCATGGCGCAGAAACGGCGGCAGATTCAAAAACTCCCGGCCAGGTAGGACTCTTTTAAGGCCCCTAAGGATCCTTTACTAGCCTCTAGGAAGAAACAGCAGGTTAGCTAGCAACACACTTTAGACAGGGGGGCCTAGTAATGGGGGAGAGAAAGGGTGTCATCCTGTCTCTAAGACATAGTGATCACAGTTGCCCATGCAGAGCATACTCAGGCTATCCCCCCTTTTAGGTTACCCCGGGGAGCCTGCTGTCGAACCAAGTCCCGCAGGCTCCCCCTTACCTGCTCCATGCTGCAGGATGTTTGACCAGCAAACTGATCCAGTCTTCTCCCATCTCCGTGGGTAGCGTAGTAGACCTTCAGGCCCTGGGGTCCTATGAAGGTACCCACTGTCCTGGACCTATATAGCACCCTGGCAAAACAGGAACCTTATGGTTTTTGCAAACTCCAAGTCCTGGGCCCAGGGTCCAGCCCTCCAAAGAGGAGCATTATAGGCAAAACCCCACGGTTTGGGGCCCGGGTACTGTCCACTTTGGCACTGAGGCTCCTTGGACAGATCCGGTTAGCCCGCCCTTAATCCCAAAGGATGTGGAGCAAAGCTATTCCGTGACCAACACCTAAGACACTGGCGAAAAAACTGAGGGACTCCCTCTAGGGGAGGGGGTTATATAGGGAGGGGACTTCCTGTTTGAAGATTGCCAGTGTCCACACCTGAAGGTACTCCATATAACCCACATAGTAATGAATATGCCGCTCTGTGTCCCGTGATGTACGAGAAAGAAAAAGGGAAGAGAAAAAGGGGAAGATATGGATACAGACGATCAAGGAGTCGGTCCAGTTCTGGAAGTCCTGTCCTTTTACAGCAAGGACTTACAAGCAGGGCCGCCTATAGGAGGGTACCCACCGTGCTTCCTGTATGGGGCCCGGGCATATCGGTGCGATGGGATGGGAGGACAATTACAGAACGATGCATTGTGTCTGTGTCTCTCTCTCCAGCAGCTGAAAGCCAGTTTCTCCCCCTCTCCCTCCCTTTTAGCTGCTGGAGAGAGACACACAGACACAATGCATCGTTCTGCAATTGTCCTCACATCCCCCGCACCAACCCCCCCTCACACTGTGCTGCCCACATCCAATTCCCCTCTGTGTGCCTGGCTGTAAAGGCTTGTTGCTCCTAACACTTTCTGATCACATGGTTGGGCTCTGTTTTCCCTCTGGAGCAATGCAGTTGTAGACCCCCTACAGACTTGTTTTATTTTGTCTGGGAGAAGTCATCTCGCATTTGATTCGTCCAGTGACAGACCGGAGTGAGGACGACACTAACCGTTCCGCCTCTTCAGCGGTGACCTCGCGCCTCTTCTGCGGGGAGCTCCCCCCGGTGTAGTTGCGTCCCAAGTTGTTGGCGCCAGAGAGGTTCTTCTGCGATTTCTGGAAGCTGCTCCCGGGGTCCTCACTGGGGGTGGTTCTTTGGTTACTGGAATGAAAAATAATAATTCATATGGATTAAATTAGAGTGCAACACGTCCGCCAAAATCTCCTCCATGGCAGACAAGTCCCATATAGCTTATCCAGAAAAAGTGCAATCCCTTCTCAGCCCCAGATCTCTATAGCATATAAAGCCTAGAAAGGGGGACCTAGCCGCAGCTTAGAAGGGGGCTATTCCACTCCCTGTGCCTAATTTATCGCATGTTCTTCATGAAATCTGTGATACAAGATAGACAGGTGTAAGGGCGCCCTCTACAGACCAACAAGTAAACTGCGCTTACTTGAGTGACGGCGTGTTCTGATTGGAGCTCTTTGCACTGAGGCCTCGCTCGCTGGAGGAGTAGTTATTATGCACCATGGTGGTGACCGTGTTCCCCACAGCTCCCTTGTTACTCCTGAAAAACAGAAAAGATGAATTGTAAAAAAATAAATAAAAAATAATAATAATAAAACTATAAATAATAACAACATTTTTTTTTTATAAATAATAGAGAAATCTCTCCCCCCCCAAATTTTAAAGGGAACCCGTGTTTTGTGTGGACCCCCCACCAACCATTCTTATACTTCCCCTCCAAGGCTTCCCTTGTGGAAGACCACATGCCCCCCCATACCCAGGACCACCGGATGAGACAGAGGAAGGAGAGGTGGGGGAACCCCTGGGAGGCAAGTATAGGTGGGGGATTTAGCTTCATGCAGACAATGTCGCTTTGCAAAATGCTGTCGATTTTAAAGGAGAGCCTGTCACCTCATTATTTATGGCACTGAAACTGCATCTGTGCACAGAGCCCCCCCAACCGATTTACACTCACCTCTCCAGCATTCTCCCACCACCACCACCTGAGGTCCTGGAAGGAGGCCACCTGGTCCCTCCCACAACCAGAAGCACCTCATTGGGCGTTTTTGGCAAAATTACTAAGCTCTGGAGCGTGCAGAGTGTTCAGTCTATTTGTCTTTAGTAAATCCACCTCAATGTCTTCCTAAGGGCCACGGCTCTCCTGTACCCTCCTGGAGATCAGGTGCCCGACACCAGGGAGCCATCCACACTCTCAATAGGACATACGAGTACGGACTCTCTCCCAATTCAAAAACTTTATTCCACCAAGCGACAGTCCCTGCCTGTGAACTGCCCACACCAACGCATTTCACCCAAGATGGGCTCAAGCCTGTATTCTGTGAAACGCGTTGGTTTTTAATACCACCAGCTTTATTTGTCTGAAAAAAAAAAAAAAAGATAACAAATTTCATACGTGTCCAGTGTTGCATGACAGCGCACTTATCAATTCAGTGTGACAGCGCTGAAAGTTGAAAAATTGGCCTGGGCAGGAAGGGTAAATGTTCCCCCGGTATTGAAGTGGTTAAGGTATAATATATTCAGGGGTGAGGATGATTTACTGACCATGCACAGGCCCCGATTGTACAAAATGAACCCTCACCTGTTGTTGGCGGGAAAGCTGGGAGCCAAAGCCGGCATCTCTCTTCTCTTCATGCCCATACTCTGCACTGAGCTGGCGCTGCGGGCACTGGAGGGAATGGGGAACACCCGCGACTGTTCATCCTACAAATCAAAACATGGGAGATAATAATTACTGTGCATGAAATTCTTCTCTATAGACCCCCCCCCCCCAACTGCTCACATTTCAGCTGTTCCATATTTCCAAGAGGGCACCTCATACCCTTCCTTGACCGATGCGAGATGGTGCAACTGGTATCATTAGGACTGCTGAGATAAGACCATAATCCACCCTACAGAATGTATGGAGGGGGGGAGAGAGGCCACCCTACAGAATGTATGGAGGGGGGGAGAGAGGCCACCCTACAGAATGTATGGAAGGGGGAGAGGGGCCCACCCTACAGAATGTATAGAGGGGGAGAGGGGCCACCCTACAGAATGTATGGAGGGGGGGAGAGAGGCCACCCTACAGAATGTATAGAGGGGGAGAGGGGCCACCCTACAGAATGTATGGAGGGGGAGAGAGAGGCCACCCTACAGAATGTATAGAGGGGGGAGAGGGGCCACCCTACAGAATGTATGGAGGGGGGAGAGGGGCCACCCTACAGAATGTATAGAGGGGGGAGAGGGGCCACCTTACAGAATGTATAGAGGGGCCACCCTACAGAATGTATGGGGGGGGGCGTCACCTTCAGTAACTCACCAGAATGTTCCAGGTGGTCTTCCTCTCCGGGGGGGTTTTGGCCAACCCATGGAGCTTTTTCCTGCCGATGGAGCTGCTCTGGAAAAAGGCCAGGAAGTCCTCCGCCTGATCGCCGCTATAGAGGAGGAAATGAGACAAAATTGTTACATGAACTGTATGGAAGTTACAAGGAGATCCGATTATTGTCCTCCCAGTCTTCTAAAACCAGAATCCCCCCCCCCCCCCCCCCCCCCAAAAAAAAATCCATTCCAGAGTATCGTCTCCTCCCAGCACTCCGCTCCAATGTGAATACAGCCCGCCTGGGACAGCCCACTTCCCTAGACTGATCCCGCCCATCGGCCCCACTGGATGGGGAAAATAATAAAAAAAATTGCCTGGAGTTCTTTAAATTTTCTTTTATTTCAAATTTTCTCCAAACTCCGGACTGAAGCTGATGTGTAAAAACTAAGGATCCCTGTCGGGGACCCTGGGGTAAGGGGAGGGGGAACCCGTACAGGGACCCCAAGGGAAGGTGGGAACCCCGTACAGGGACCCCAAGGGAAGGTGGGAACCCCGTACAGGGACCCCAAGGGAAGGTGGGAACCCCGTACAGGGACCCCAAGGGAAGGTGGGAACCCCGTACAGGGACCCTGGAGTAAAGGGGGGGGGGGAATACTGACCATGATGTGATCCCTGAGGTAAGTGGGGATCCCTGAAGTAAGGGGGCTCTGATGGGGAATTTTAGGTAAGGGGGAACACTGAGGTAAGTGGGAACTCTGGTTGGGACCTTAATAAAAGGGGGACCCTGATGAGGACCTCAATGAAAGGAGGGACCCTGATGGGATCCCTGAAGTAAGGGGGTACCCCGATGAGGACCTTGATAAATAAGGTGTGGGGGGGGGACCCTGAGGTAAGTGGGCACTGATTGGTAATCTGAGGTGAGGGGGGACCCTGAGTTAAGTGGGAACTCTGATGGGGACCTCAATGAAAGGAGGGACCCTGATGGCATCCCTGAGGTAAGGGAGGGACCCTGATGAGGACCTTGATAAATAAGGGGGGCACTGATTGAACCCAGAGATAAGGGGGGCTCTGATGGGGACCCTGAGGTAAGGCAAGTGGGAACTGATGGGGACCTCAATGAAAAAGGAAAAACCCTGAGGTAAGGGGGCTCTGATGGGGAATCTGAGGTAAGTGGGAACTCTGACGGGGACCTTAATGAAAGGAGGGACCATGATGGGATCCCAGAGGTAAGGGGGACCCTAATGAGGACCTCGATAAATAAGGGGAGGGGGACACTGATGGAACCCTGAGTTAAGGGAGTACCCAGAGATAAGGGGGCTCTGATGGGATCTTGATGAATAGGGGGAACCCTGAGGTAAGGGGGCTCTGATGGGGACCCTGAGGTAAGGAGGGACTACAAAGCTAAGGGGGGACCCCCAACAGGGACCCTGATGTAAGTGGGAACTCTGATGGGGACCTCAATGAAAGGAGGGACCCTGATGGGATCCCCGAGGTAAGGGGGACCCTGATGAGGACCTAGATAAATAAGGAGGGGGGGGACACTGATGGAACCCTGAGTTAAGGGAGTACCCAGAGATAAAGGGGCCTCTGATGGGGACCCTGATGGGATCTTAATGAATAGTGGCTCTGATGGGGTCCCTGAAGGTAAGGGGTGACCCCAATGGGACCCTGAGCTAAGGGGGGAACCCGACAGGGACCCTGAGGTAATTAGGAACTCTGATGGGGACCTCAATGAATAGAGAAAAACCCTGAGGTAAGTGGGCTTTGATGGGGAGCATGAGGCAAGGGGGGACCCCGACAGGGTCCCTGAGCCAAGGGGGGGCCCTAATGTAGGGAAGGACTTGGATACAGGTCATTGCGCTCTGTTAATGTGGCGCAGGCAGTGTGAAGCTCAGTGAATTCCCGTATCGCACACAATCATCGCCTGTCATTGTTACTATGAGAAAGCCGATGCGGAGCCGTGTTCTGCAGCCGACACTGGAGACCGGAAGTGGCTGAAGGAGATTGCAGGAGATCAGCAGCACCGAGACAAAAAGAGAAGTGAATTCTGCATTCTATGGGGAACAATCCCTGGAAATAATTCATGATACCCGAAGTACAGAGGAGCATCCTCCACTCTGGGGGCAGATCTATTATACAGGGGGGGGGGGGCTCCTCGCTGCCTCTCCTTGTCCCGGGACTGCAGGTCTCAGCCCATCACCCGACTTTATTTACCCAAAAATCCCAACAGGTAGAAATAAAATCGGGCCCTCATGCATCTCAATAGGACACAGCGGGAGGGGTTGGATCCCTGCACCCCCCTCCCTGCTTGTCACTCTTTGTTACAGAGCACACTACAAGGTAAGCAATGTAAGAAGATAATCCCCCCCCCCCCCCCCAGGAGAACATCTGCCACATTCCTGCAGAGATGAGCAGCGTGCGGCCCCCACCTCCCAGTTCTTCTATTAAACCCCCCCCCCCCCAGGGGGCAGCAGCTGGAACCACAAAGGTCAGAATATGAAAAGCTGGCCGGCCACCTTCCCCCCTCCCCCACCCCCATGTCCCGGCACTCCAGCACACGGCTGTCTCTGGTACGAGCCCCGCGGGTCCCTGCACCGGCGTCTGGTCGCATTACCTGAGCAGATCGCTGTTCCCGGGGGTCACCTGAGTGGTGCTGTTGGATCGGCGAAGGTTATTGATCGCCCGCGGCGAGTCTCTCTGTACAGGAGCAGGAGAAAAAAGGTCAGAAAGGCAATCGGAGAATCGGAGATGACAAAATAAATAAAAAAAAACGCTCAGATTTACCGTCATTAACCCCTTTCTCAGCCATTTCCTTATCCACATTAAATGCCAAAATTAAATAAAATAAAAAAGAGAAAATTGTCCATCCTCAATACTAGCAGCCCCCCCACAAGAGATATATACACAAAGCAAAGTCCATAAAGACATGGATGAGCGAGTTTGGAGACTGAGTCAGGCCTTCTCGTCCAACATCAGTGCCTGACCTCACAAATGCACTTCTGGAAGAATAGTCATACATTCCCAGACACTCCTAAACCTTGTGGATGGCATTCCTGTAGCTGCAAAGGGGGGGGGGGGGGGCGACTGAATATTGAACCCTACGGACTAAGACTGGGATGCCATTAAAGTTCATGTGTGTGTAAAGGCAGGCGTCCCAATACTTTTGGTAATACTGTGTATTCTTTGGTTAGGTCTGAGAGTTCCCGACATTCCTCCAGGACCCAAAGAGAGTACCTGGGGGCTCAATAAAATGGGGACAACCAGGATCCTCAGTGTTTAAAGCCTATTCCCACCACATGCGGTGACCGATGTTTTCATACACCGGACCAATCCATGTCACCACAAGGGCACATCGTTCAATATTTTTGCTTTCCTGACAGGTTCCTACTTCCAGGCCCGCATTTCTCACCTAGGCCAGAATTATAGACGTTCCAGAATTATGGCCCCCCTGTATGGAGGAATGTAGCCCCCCTGCCATGGTCCCACTGCATGAAGGAATGCAGCCCCCTCCCATGGTATGAAGTAATGCAGCCCCCCTGCCATGGTCCCACTGTATGAAGGAATGCAGCCCCCCTGCCATGGTCCCACTGTATAAAGGAATGCAGCCCCCCTGCCATGGTCCCACTGTATGAAGAAATGCAGCCCCCCTGCCATGGTCCCACTGTATGAAGGAATGCAGCCCCCTGCCATGGTCCCACTGTATGAAGGAATGTAGCCCCCCTAGCCCCCCCTGCCATGGTCCTACTGTATGAAGGAATGTAGCCCCCCTGCCATGGTCCCACTGTATGAAGGAATGTAGCCCCCCCTGCCATGGTCCCACTGTATGAAGGAATGCAGCCCCCCTGCCATGGTCCCACTGTATGAAGGAATGCAGCCCCCTGCCATGGTCCCACTGTATGAAGGAATGCAGCCCCCCTGCCATGGTCCCACTGTATGAAGGAATGCAGCCCCCCTGCCATGGTCCCACTGTATGAAGGAATGCAGCCCCCCTGCCATGGTCCCACTGTATGAAAATGCAGCCCCCCTCCATGCCCATGAAGGAAGGAATGCAGCCCCCCTGCCATGGTCCCACTGTATGAAGGAATGCAGCCCCCCTGCCATGGTCCCACTGTATGAAGGAATGCAGCCCCCCTGCCATGGTCCCACTGTATGAAGGAATGCAGCCCCCCTGCCATGGTCCCACTGTATGAAGGAATGCAGCCCCCCTGCCATGGTCCCACTGTATGAAGGAATGCAGCCCCCCTGCCATGGTCCCACTGTATGAAGGAATGCAGCCCCCCTGCCATGGTCCCACTGTATGAAGGAATGCAGCCCCCCTGCCATGGTCCCACTGTATGAAGGAATGCAGCCCCCCTGCCATGGTCCCACTGTATGAAGGAATGCAGCCCCCCTGCCATGGTCCCACTGTATGAAGGAATGCAGCCCCCCTGCCATGGTCCCACTGTATGAAGGAATGCAGCCCCCCTGCCATGGTCCCACTGTATGAAGGAATGCAGCCCCCCTGCCATGGTCCCACTGTATGAAGGAATGTAGCCCCCCTGCCATGGTCCCACTGTATGAAGGAATGTAGCCCCCCTGTCATGGTCCCACTGTATGAAGGAATGCAGCCCCCCTGCCATGGTCCCACTGTATGAAGGAATGCAGCCCCCTGCCATGGTCCCACTGTATGAAAAAATTTAGCCCCTCTGCCATGGTCCCACTGTATGAAGGAATGCAGCCCCCCCCCTCCCATGGTCCCACGGTATGAAGCAATGTAGCCCCCCTGCCATATCCAGAAACGATAGAGAGAAAGGAGTCACCGCTCCAGGTGGGATCACTAAATGGTTACAGGTGGTGCAGGATACCGAGGGTGCTGGCGGTGCACAAAGCAAAATGAAGACAAAGAAAAATGGATAGCCGCACTCCAAAGCCTGATGGGTGGTCTTTTATTCAATAGACAGCATGTGCAAAAATAGGGTCACAGCAGTGGAAACAAGGAACAGCCGACGCGTTTCGCACTGGATCAGTGCTTATTCATGCCATGAATAAGCACTGATCCAGTGCGAAACGCGTCGGCTGTTCCTTGTTTCCACTGCTGTGACCCTATTTTTGCACATGCTGTCTATTGAATAAAAGACCACCCATCAGGCTTTGGAGTGCGGCTATCCATTTTTCTTTGTCTTCATTTAGCCCCCCTGCCATAGTCCCATGGTATGAAGTAATGTAGCCCCCCCGCCATGGTCCCACTGTATGAAGGAATGCAGCCCCCCCCCCCCTGTAGGTAGGAATTTAGCCCCCCTGCCTTAGTCCCACTGTATGGAGGAAAGTAGCCCCTCTACCTTGGCCTATAACCCATACATACAGTGGGACTAAGGCAGGGGGGCTACATTCAGTGAGACAAGGGCGGGGGGGGCTACATTCCTCCATACAGTGGGACCAAGGCGGGGGGAGGGGGCGGGTACATTCCTCCATACAGTGGGAACAAGGCGGGGGGGGGGCTACATCCCTTCATACAGTGGGACCAAGGCGGGGGATCAATTCCATCATACAGTGGGACCAAGGCAGGGGGGCTACATTCCTCCATACAAAAGGTGTCATGGAGAATGAACGTAGCCACCCTGTAACAAAAAGTCAGATTAGCGGGAAAAATAAAAGTAATTTGGGGATGTGGAGGAGACAGAGGAGGAGATCAGAACAAAGACTGGAACAGAATTTATTTTCTAGGCTACAGTTCAGTGTCTCATCACTAGAAATCATTCCGGGGTAATGATCATCATTATTGTACACCAGGTGCATTGTGGGACGTCCAGCCCCCCTGTACATCTCACCAATGAGTTGCCTTTGCTCCGGGTGTCGGTGACGACGGAGATGGAGCGGGAGAAGAGCTTGGCGCTGCCGGCGCTGCTCGGACGTTTGGTGACGGAGACCTGCGAGCCGGTGAGGGTCAGTTCACTGTTGTTTCCTCCTCCCTGCTGGACGGGCGTCCCGGGTGAGCTCTGCATGGCGACCTGCCGGGAGGAAACAGAAAAGATTTATATCGTATGATTAGAGAATCTCCTCATAGGATGTGTTATTGCTACAATGTGTACAACGCCATGGAATATGGAGCCGCTACATAAAACAAATATATACCATACAGCACAGCGCCCCCCCCCCCCCCCCCATTACTATAAATGATACGACTATTAGGATTTCTCCAGTAATAGACACGTCTGCAGAATTGGAGAAAACGCTGCTCCAGGCCCCCCCCCCGATCAGTACCATGGGACTCATCATACCAATTCTGAGGCCCTCTGACCAAATCCATCCTCGTGAGCAGCACTGGAGGGAGCCCTGAACAGCATTTTCTCCGGGAGGAGTAAGAATTTCACCGCGTCTGGGTCGCTCTACGAATTTTTCGAAAGGTGAATGTTATTGATCAACATATTCCAAAACGAACGTACAGATGGACAGACGCTGGACAAGAAAATCCGACACAGAGTGAAGAAAACAGATCCAGCGCGTCACGGGCAACAACAGATAATAAATGACAGGTGTACCTGGCCACGCCCTCCTTCAAAGGCCACACCCACTTTTAAAAGCAAGCAGGTTTTCTATTCGAGTAGGCGGGGTCGGTTTTTTCCCTAAGTAACTGTGCTGTGGACGTCATTTACTGGCACATGACCTGGCAGTGAGTACCACCAAGCCCCTACCCCCTTGCCCCTGAGGAGCGGGAATTACCTATTTCCACCAATCATGGATCAGTAACCAGACCTACTGTCCAATCACACTGCAGAAATAAAATGTGCATAAAAAAAAAAACCCCAGTGTGGCACCAAACCTCAGGACTTGTCCTCAGGGTACACATCTACTAAAAGCACTGCCCCCTTTACCACCCCCCTAAAAGTACCGCCCCTCACTTCCCCTAGAAGCACCGCCCTCTCACCCCCCTAAGAGCACGGCCCCCTCACCTCCCTTAAAAGCACCACCCTTTTTTACCACCCTAAAAGCACGGCCCCTCACCCCCCCTAAAAGCACGGCCCCCTCACCCCCCCTAAAAGCATGGCCCCCTCACCCCCCCTAAAAGCACGGCCCCCTCACTCCCCCCTAAAAGCACCACCCTTTTTACCACACCCCTAAAAGCACCGCCCCCTCACCCCCCCTAAAAGCATGGCCCCCTCACCCCCCCTAAAAGCACGGCCCCCTCACTCCCCCTGAAAGCACCACCCTTTTTACCACCCCCCCTAAAAAGCACCGCCCCCTCTAGAAAGCACCGCCCCCTCACCACCCCCCTAAAAGCACTGCCCCCTTTACCACCCCCTAAGAGCACGGCCCCTTCACCTCCCTAAAAGCACCACCCTTTTTACACCCCACCTAAAAGCACCGCCCCCTCACCCCCCCTAGAAAGCACCGCCCCCTCACCACCCCCCTAAAAGCACTGCCCCCTTTACCACCCCCTAAGAGCACGGCCCCTTCACCTCCCCTAAAAGCACCACCCTTTTTACCACCCACCTAAAAGCACCGCCCCCTCACCCCCCTAGAAAGCACCGCCCCCTCACCACCCCTAAAAGCACTGCCCCCTTTTACCACCCCCTAAGAGCACGGCCCCTTCACCTCCCCTAAAAGCACCACCCTTTTTACCACCCACCTAAAAGCACCGCCCTCTCACCCCCCCTAAAAAGCACCGCCCCTAAACCCCCCCCCGCTGCTTGCGGAATGGGCTGGACATTAGAATTGTGCCGGTCAAACTGTACGCATGCGCATCTACATCACAACTGGGTCACCTGAGGAAAAATCCTGTACAGGGAGATAATGATACAAAGTTTCACTCAAAAATGTAAAAAGGAAATTAAGACATAAAAGTAAAAGGAGACAAAAAAAAAAGATACAAATACTCTGTATAGAAAAATAAATAAATCCTGTATAACAACAACAACACCAGGAAGTTCTATAGAGATACAAGGAGATTGGATTGCTGGTTACATACATAAGTGGGGAGAGGTTAGTACATGGGGGGGATGGAACATAGAGGGGGAAAGAGAGGTTATAACTTAGGGGGGAGAGAGAGGTTGAAACATGGGGGGGGTTGGATAGAAGGGGGGGGGGGGTGACACTTCTCACAGAGGACGTTCGGCATCGGGGGAGAATCAGAGCCAAGCAGCTGCACTCTGGGGGGGGGGGGGGGGGGTTTAAAGGTCTCTGAGCCTCATCAATGCTTCACTTGTGAGACCCTCATTGTCTCCCCTCTCCTGGGAGGGTGAATGGTCCATTTAAATGCCCCCTGTGGATTGGCTGTTCACATGCTGATGTCATCACAAGGCGGCCAATAGGAAGTTCTCTGGTCACTCTCCAGCCCTCTGGTCCATCTAAACCTCGGTGTGATGAGTGTTGTCTGGCCCCCGGCATTGTCCTCTCCCATTCACATTGTAACCCCCCCCCCCCAGACACCTTAGTTCTAGGTGGACTGGACACCACTGTAAGATTTCCCCTCACTTCCTGTCCTGGTGAAAACGCTGCCAAGTGAAGGAAAAGACAGCACTGAAAAGCCGACACCTGCTCAATAGTGTTATCAGTGCCGACTTTCTCTCCATGAATGTTGTCACCGGGACAGGAAGTGAGTGGTATTCTCTCCACAGAGGTTCTAACTAGGGTTGTACCGATACTAGTATAGATACCGAGTATTTGTGGGAGTACTTGTACTCGCGCAAATGCTCCCGATGCTTCTGCCGATACTTTTTTTGTATTTATCAACATGTTCTGTGGAAATTCTTTGAGTTTTTTACTACTGCGTGACAAAAAAATAAAACATTTTTATTCATTTTTATTCTTTTATAATGTCTTGTGTTAGAGTTCTTCATAATTCTAAAGAAAATATCCTTAGTCTGTATTGTGGTTTGAAAACTGTCACATGACATTTAAAAAAAGTATTGGTATTCGGTATCGGCGAGTACATGAAATAAAGTATCGGTACTTGTACTCGGTCCTAAAAAAGTGGTATCGGGACAACCCTAATTCTAACCCTTTCCTTACCTGTCAAAAAATAAATAAACGCACAGCACCGGGTGAGAATTACGATACAATTATTTACCTTCATGCAGAGAATGGACTCATATTTAGAGTATAAAGTCTCCATTTCATGGCAGCCCCCCACCATCAGGAGAGACAACCCGACCAATACAATCATTGCTAAATAAAGGGGGGGGGGGATAGTGGGGTGTATAGTATATAGGGGAGGGATAGTGGGGTGTATGGTATATAGGGGGGGAGGAGATAGTGGGGTGTATGGTATATAGGGGGAGGAGATAGTGGGGTGTATGGTATATAGGGGAGGAGATAGTGGGGTGTATGGTATATAGGGGAGGAGATAGTGGGGGTGTATGGTATATAGGGGGGGTAGTGGGGTGTATGGTATATAGGGGAGGAGATAGTGGGGTGTATGGTATATAGGGGAGGAGATAGTGGGGTGTATGGTATATAGGGGTGTGTGATATATAGGGGAGGAGATAGGGGGGTAGTGGGGTGTATGGTATATAGGGGGGGTAGTGGGTGTATGGTATATAGGGGGGTAGTGGGGTGTATGGTATATAGGGGGAAGATAGTGGGGTGTATGGTATATAGGGGGGGTAGTGGGGTGTATGGTATATAGGGGGGAGATAGTGGGGTGTATGGTATATAGGGGGGGTGAGATAGTGGGGTGTATGGTATATAGGGGGGAGGAGATAGTGGGGTGTATGGTATATAGGGGGGGTGAGATAGTGGGGTGTATGGTATATAGGGGGGAGGGATAGTGGGGTGTATGGTATAAAGGGGTGTGTGATATATAGGGGAGGAGATAGTGGGGTGTATGGTATATAGGGGAGAGGTAGTGGGGTGTATGGTATATAGGGGAGAGGTAGTGGGGTGTATGGTATATAGGGGAGAGGTAGTGGGGTGTATGGTATATAGGGGAGAGGTAGTGGGGTGTATGGTATATAGGGGGGAGATAGTGGGGTGTATGGTATATAGGGGGGAGATAGTGGGGTGTATGGTATATAGGGGGGAGATAGTGGGGTGTATGGTATATAGGGGGGAGATAGTGGGGGGTGTATGGTATATAGGGGGGAGATAGTGGGGTGTATGGTATATAGGGGGGAGATAGTGGGGTGTATGGTATATAGGGGGGGTGAGATAGTGGGGTGTATGGTATATAGGGGGGAGGAGATAGTGGGGTGTATGGTATATAGGGGGGAGGAGATAGTGGGGTGTATGGTATATAGGGGGGAGAGAGAGTGGGGTGTATGGTATATAGGGGGGAGGAGATAGTGGGGTGTATGGTATATAGGGGGGAGGAGATAGTGGGGTGTATGGTATATAGGGGGTGTATGGTATATAGGGGGGAGGAGATAGTGGGGTGTATGGTATATGGGGGGGGGATAGTGGGGTGCATGGTATACAGGGGGAGGAGATAGTGGGGTGCATGGTATATAGGGGGGGAGATAGTGGGGTGTATGGTATATAGGGGGGCAGATAGTGGGGTGTATGATGGTATATAGGGGGGGAGATAGTGGGGTGTATGGTATATAGGGGGGGAGATAGTGGGGTGTATGGTATATAGGGGGGGGGATAGCGGGGTGTATGGTATATAGGGGGGGGGAGATAGCGGGGTGTATGGTATATAGGGAGGGGAGATAGCGGGGTGTATGGTATATAGGGGGGGAGGAGATAGTGGGGTGTATGGTATATAGGGGGGGAGGAGATAGTGGGGTGTATGGTATATAGGGGGAGGAGATAGTGGGGTGAATGGAATGTAGGGGGTGTATGGTATATAGGGGGGAGGAGATAGTGGGGTGTATGGTATATAGGGAGGGGAGATAGCGGGGTGTATGATATATAGGGGGGGGGAGATAGTGGGGTGTATAGTATATAGGGGGGGGAGGAGATAGTGGGGTGTATGGTATATAGGGGGGGAGGAGATAGTGGGGTGTATGGTATTATATAGGGGGGGAGGAGATAGTGGGGTGTATGGTATATAGGGGGGGGAGGAGATAGTGGGGTGTATGGTATATAGGGGGGGAGGAGATAGTGGGGTGTATGGTATATAGGGGGGGAGGAGATAGTGGGGTGTATGGTATATAGGGGGGGAGGAGATAGTGGGGTGTATGGTATATAGGGGGGGAGGAGATAGTGGGGTGTATGGTGGGGGGGGAGGAGATATAGGGGAGGAGATAGTGGGGTGTATGGTATATAGGGAGGGGAGATAGCGGGGTGTATGATATATAGGGGGGGGAGATAGTGGGGTGTATGGTATATAGGGGGGGAGGAGATAGTGGGGTGTATGGTATAGGGGGGGAGGAGATAGGGGGGGAGGAGATAGTGGGGTGTATGGTATATAGGGGGAGGAGATAGTGGGGTGAATGGAATGTAGGGGGTGTATGGTATATAGGGGGGAGGAGATAGTGGGGTGTATGGTATATGGGGGGGGGGGTAGTGGGGTGCATGGTATATAGGGGGGAGGAGATAGTGGGGTTATGGTATATAGGGGGGTGTACAATATATAGGGGGGGGGTAGTAGGGTGAATGGAATGTAGGGGGGGATGGTATATAGGGGGGTGTGCAATATATAGGGGGAGGAGATAGTGGGGTGTATGGTCTATAGGGGGGGAGATGGTGGGGTGAATGGAATGTAGGGGGGAGATAGCTGGATATATGGTATATATGGGGGGGGGGGTGTATAGGGGGGGGTGGAGTTTGGATGGGGGGAGGAGATATGTGGGGGTGTATATATAGGGGGGGGGTAGTGGGGTGAATGGAATGTAGGGGGAGATGGTACATAGGGGGGGGTGCAATATATAGGGGGGATGGGGGGTGCACATGGTATGTTAGGGAGGAGTTATCGGTATTTCTCACCCTCGGCCCTCCTCTGGTTCGCAGAGCTGACACTCTACACTCCTCTCGGCGCTCTACACTTCCATGGCAGCAACACACAACAACCTAACGAACTCTCCCCGCCCACCGCTCCTCATTGGCCGACCCCGAGGCTTCTTCCCGCACTAGTGGCGCCACAGCTGCCAATAAGTGTAAGTGGGCGGAGACTCCCGGCACAGTTTGGTGGAGAACACAAAAGGGGCGGTGCTTGGTTTTCTCGGGTATTCGCCTGTGTGGTCCAGGAGGCGGGGCGGGGGACGGTGCCAATACATCATTGGGCGGTCTTATATTAGGATTACGTCACTCCGCTATAATCTGATTGGAGGGTGATGGATGTTACAAAGTATTTCTTCTTTTAAATGTATATATTTCCAGGTTCTATCTCTCTGCTATTACATCATTATTATTACATTATAGTCTATGAACATATTATTATACTAATACATATTATATTATTTTTACTATCTTAATTATTATATTATCTTATTTATGTTTTATCTTATAATATTAAATTAATATATTACAAGAATACATTAGAGGAAGCTCTGCTGGCTTCCATCATCCAATCATGTGCAAGCAAAAGTGCATCAATGAGCCTTCCCTCCCCCCACCCCCATCAATGAGCCTTCCCTCCCCCACCCACCCCCACCAATGAGCCTTCCTTCCCCCCCCCCCACCCCCCCATCAATGAGCCTTCCCTCCCCCCCCCCACCTCCACCAATGAGCCTTCCCTCCCCCCACCCCCATCAATGAGCCTTCCCTCCCCCCACCTCCACCAATGAGCCTTCCCTCCCCCCACCCTCCATCAATGAGCCTTCCCCCCCCCACCTCCACCAATGAGCCTTCCCTCCCCCCACCCCCATCAATGAGCCTTCCTCCCCCCACCTCCACCAATGAGCCTCCCCCCACCTCCATCAATGAGCCTTCCCTCCCCACCTCCATCAATGAGCCCCTCCCCCACCTCCATCAATGACCCCCACCTCCATCAATGAGCCTTCCCCCCCCACCTCCACCAATGAGCCTTCCCTCCCCCACCTCCATCAATGAGCCTTCCCTTCACCTCCATCAATGAGCCTTCCCTTCCCACCTCCATCAATGAGCCTTCCCTCCCTCACCTCCACCAATGACCTCCCCACCTCCATCAATGAGCCTTCCCTCCCCCACCTCCATCAATGAGCCTTCCCTTCCCAACCTCCATCAATGAGCCTTCCTTCCCCACCTCCATCAATTAGCCTTCCCTCCCCCACCTCCATCAATGAGCCTTCCCTCCCCCACCTCCATCAATGAGCCTTCCCTTCCCAACCTCCATCAATGAGCCTTCCTTCCCCACCTCCATCAATAAGCCTTCCCTCCCCCACCTCCATCAATGAGCCTTCCGATCCCCACCTCCATCAATGAGCCTTCCCTCCCCCACCTCCATCAATGAGCCTTCGGATCCCCACCTCCATCAATGAGCCTTCCCTCCCCACCTCCGCCAATGAGCCTTCCGATCCCCACCTCCATCAATGAGCCTTCCCTCCCCACCTCCATCAATGAGCCTTCCCTCCCACCTCCACCAATGAGCCTTCCCTCCCCCCCACCTCCATCAATGAGCCTTCCCTCCCACCTCCACCAATGATCCTTCCCTCCCCCCCACCTCCATCAATGAGCCTTCCCTCCCCACCTCCATCAATGAGCCTTCCCTCCCCACCTCCATCAATGAGCCTTCCCTCCCCACCTCCACCAATTAGCCTTCCCTACCCCACCTCCATCAATGAGCCTTCCCTCCCCACCTCCATCAATGAGCCTTCCCTCCCTCACCTCCACCAATGAGCCTTCCCCCCCCTACCTCCATCAATGAGCCTTCCCTCCCCACCTCCATCAATGAGCCTTCCCTCCCCCCACCTCCATCAATGAGCCTTCCCTCACCCCCACCTCCATCAATGAGCCTTCCCTCCCCACCTCCACCAATGAGCCTTCCGTCCCCCACCTCCATCAATGAGCCTTCCCTCCCTCACCTCCACCAATGAGCCTTCCCTCCCCACCTCCATCAATGAGCCTTCCCTCCCCCACCTCCATCAATGAGCCTTCCCTCCCCCACCTCCATCAATGAGCCTTCCCTCCCCCACCTCCATCAATGAGCCTTCCCTCCCCCACCTCCATCAATGAGCCTTCCCTCCCCACCTCCATCAATGAGCCTTCCCTCCCGCACCTCCATCAATGAGCCTTCCGATCCCCACCTCCATCAATGAGCCTTCCCTCCCCACCTCCATCAATGAGCCTTCCGATCCCCACCTCCGCCAATGAGCCTTCCGATCCCCACCTCCATCAATGAGCCTTCCCTCCCTCACCTCCATCTATGAGCCTTCCCTCCCCACCTCCACCAATGAGCCTTCCCTCCCCACCTCCACCAATGAGCCTTCCCTCCCCACCTCCATCAATGAGCCTTCCCTCCCCACCCCCACCAATGAGCCTTCCCTCCCCACCTCCATCAATGAACCTTCCCTCCCCACCTCCATCAATGAACCTCCCCCTTACCACCTCTGTCAATGAGCCTGCCCTCCCCACCTCCATCAATGAGCCTTCCCTCCCCACCTCCATCAATGAGCCTTCCCTCCCCCACCTCCATCAATGAGCCTTCCCTCCCCCACCTCCATCAATGAGCCTTCCCTCCCCCATCTCCATCAATGAGCCTTTCCTCCCCACCTCCATCAATGAGCCTCCCCCTTACCACCTCCGTCAATGAGCCTTCCCTCCCTACCTCCATCAATGAGCCTTCCCTCCCACCTCCACCAATGAGCCTTCCCTCCCCCCCACCTCCATCGATGAGCCTTCCCTCCCCACCTCCATCAATGAGCCTTCCCTCCCCACCTCCATCAATGAGCCTTCCCTCCCCACCTCCATCAATGAGCCTCCCCACCTCCGCCAATGAGCCTCCCCACCTCCACGTCAATGAGCCTTCCCTCCCTCACCTCCATCAATGAGCCTCCCCCCCACCAATGAGCCTTCCCTCCCCACCTCCATCAATGAGCCTCCCCCCACCTCCATCAATGAGCCTCCCCCCACCTCCATCAATGAGCCTTCCCTCCTTACCACCTACATCAATGAGCCTCCCCCCCACCTCCATCAATGAGCCTTCCCTCCCCACCTCCATCAATGAGCCTTCCCTCCCCACCTCCATCAATGAGCCTTCCCTCCCCACCTCCATCAATGAGCCTTCCCTCCCCCCCCACCTCCATCAATGAGCCTTTCCTCCCCACCCCATCAATGAGCCTCCCCCTTACCACCTCCGTCAATGAGCCTTCCCTCCCTACCCCATCAATGAGCCTTCCCTCCCACCTCCACCAATGAGCCTTCCCTCCCCCCCATCCCCGATGAGCCTTCCCTCCCCATCCATCAATGCCTTCCCTCCCCACCTCCATCAAGCCTTCCCTCCCCACCCCCAATGACTCCCCCTCCATCAATGAGCCTTCCCTCCCTCACCTCCATCAATGAGCCTTCCCTCCCTCACCTCCACCAATGAGCCTCCCCCACCCCTCAATGAGCCTCCCCCCACCTCCATCAATGAGCCTCCCTCCCCACCTACCAATGAGCCTCCCCACCTCCATCAATGAGCCTTCCCTCCCCACCTCCGCCAATGAGCCTTCCCTCCCCACCCCCAATGACCTCCTCCCCATCCGCCAATGAGCCTTCCCTCCCCCACCTCCGTCAATGAGCCTCCCCCCCACCCCCATCAATGAGCCTTCTCTCCCTCCCCATCTGATTTAAGGGGGGCTCCACTGGGGGGACACCTGATATAAGGAGGGGTTCCACTGGTGGACACCTGACGTAAGGGGGTCTCCACTGGGGGACGTCTGATATAAGGAGGGGCTCCACTGGGGGACACCTGACGTAAGGGGGGCTCCACTGGGGGAGCCTTCCCTCCCCACCTGCCAATGTAAGGGGCCTTCCCTCCCCACCTCCATCAATGTAAGGGGGGCTTCCACTGGGGGACACCTGTCAATGTAAGGGGGGCTCCCCCCCACCCCCACTGGGGGAGCCTTCTCTCCCTCCCCACCTGATGTAAGGGGGGCTCCACTGGGGGACACCTGACGTAAGGGGGGCTCCACTGGGGGACACCTGATGTAAGGGGGCTCCTGGGGGACCTGATGTAAGGGGGGCTCCACTGGGGGACACCTGATGTAAGGGGGGCTCCACTGGGGGACACCTGATGTAAGGGGGGCTCCACTGGGGGACACCTGACGTAAGGGGGGCTCCACTGGGGGACACCTGATGTAAGGGGGCTCCACCTGATGTAAGGGGGGCTCCACTGGGGGACACCTGATGTAAGGGGGGCTCCACTGGGGGACACCTGATGTAAGGGGGGCTCCACTGGGGGACACCTGATGTAAGGGGGCTCCACCTGATGTAAGGGGGGCTCCACTGGGCGACACCTGATGAGAGGGGGGCTCCACTGGGAGACACCTGATGAGAGGGGGGCTCCACTGGGAGACACCTGATGAGAGGGGGGCTCCACTGGGGGATACCTGATGTAAGGGGGCTCCACCTGATGTAAGGGGGGCTCCACTGGGGGACACCTGATGTAAGGGGGGCTCCACTGGGGGACACCTGATGTAAGGGGGGCTCCACTGGGAGACACCTGATGTAAGGGGGCTCCACCTGATGTAAGGGGGGCTCCACTGGGGGACACCTGATGTAAGGGGGGCTCCACTGGGAGACACCTGATGTAAGGGGGCTCCACCTGATGTAAGGGGGGCTCCACTGGGGGACACCTGATGTAAGGGGGCTCCACCTGATGTAAGGGGGGCTCCACTGGGAGACACCTGATGTAAGGGGGCTCCACCTGATGTAAGGGGGGCTCCACTGGGGGACACCTGATGTAAGGGGGCTCCACCTGATGTAAGGGGGGCTCCACTGGGGGACACCTGATGTAAGGGGGCTCCACTGGGGGACACCTGATGTAAGGGGGGCTCCACTGGGGACACCTGAGAGGGGGCTCCACCTGATGTAAGGGGGCTCCACCTGATGTAAGGGGGGCTCCACTGGGACACCTGGAGGGGGCTCCACCTGATGTAAGGGGGGCTCTGGGGGGACACCTGATAAGGGGGTCCACCTGAGGGGGGCTCCACTGGGGACACCTGAGAGGGGGCTCCACCTGATGTAAGGGGGGCTGGGGGACACCTGATGTAAGGGGCTCCACCTGATGTAAGGGGGGCTCCACTGGGAGACACCTGATGTAAGGGGGCTCCACCTGATGTAAGGGGGGCTCCACTGGGGGACACCTGATGTAAGGGGGCTCCACCTGATGTAAAGGGGCTCCACCTGATGAAAGGGGGGCTTCATTGGGGAATGATTTGTATAGATTATTCAGGAACGGTCTACATAGCGCTCTGGCCCGCGGGCCACATCCGTGTATCTCTGAAACTTTCCCTGCAACTTTGAATAAAGACCAAGCAGCGCGGGTATTACGTCACCGCTCCACCAGCCACGTGTCCCGCGGCTCCCGCCTCCTATTGGCTCGGGCCGCCACCACCTGTCTCACGGACTACACCTCCCGTCATGCCTGGCCTCGGAGAGGAGGCGTGTCTCACACAATAAGCGGACGGATAGGCGGAGTGGCGGGCGGCTAGGCCAATCGGCGTTGAGAATAATAAAAAAAAAAAAAAAAAATAAGTCAGTATGGAGAAGGCGGGAAGAAAGTTGGATGTGTGTGTGAGTATACACCGCTCCTCGCTACTCTCTCTTCCATAGGGGGGAGCCGGGCCTCTCGGGTTCATACAGGGACCCCTGACATGACTACTGTAGAGTAGAGGGTATCATGTGACCTGTGTGGTGGAGAGAGAGGGGGGGGGGGTCATGTGACCAGTGTGGTGTTTTCAATGGTTTCCAGTGTGCCAGGTGCACAGGTCACATGACTTTTTTTTTCTGTCTGTGACCCCATTTGGGAGATTTTTCCTCACTTCCTGTCCTTGTGACACCCCCCCCCCCCCCAATGGGGGGTAGTGGGCAGTTGTCCCCAATACAGGAAATCACCAACCCCTATAAGCCTCCGATCCTTCCACAGCTCTGTGTCCTCATCTGACATAAAGATCTTCACCCTTTGCCTTTCTGGAGCCACGAACGTGTTTCTCCACCATCCTCTTGTTTCCTCAGGCGGACAACGTGGACGGGAAGTGTTGTGTAAACTTCAGTAGACGATTGCACCACCCCCCCCCCCCCAAACTTGTGTTGTCCCCTCAAGATAGCGCCTGCGAGCCGACCTGAAACAGCCGCTGGTGTGTCTCCAGTGTGACAGCCTCAAGGGCTTTCACACTGGAGCGGTGCACTAGCATGCGTCTTTGAAACAGTGAAGGAGCGGGCGTGTTTATCACTCCTCCACCACTCCTGCCCATTGGAATCAATGGGATACCGCCGGTGCATTGCCATGAAATGAGATTTGCCATGGAATGAGATGGTCCGCATCCATCACATTCTATTGGCTCACTCATGTCACGTGACATATTTAAACGTCAAGTATTGACGCAAACATCAGTCACAGCTAGGCTATCATAGGGAGAGGATCTCCTCTCCCTGTGATTGCCCGATAGCGCTGTCAGCAGCGTGCCTCCCGCCAGCGCTAAGTACACCCCGCGCCCGCAGCTCTTCCCCGTCCCCCGTGCTCGCAGTCACAGCTAGGCTATCATAGGGAGAGGATCCAGCTAGGCTATCATAGGGAGAGAATCTCCTCTCCCTGTGATTGCCCGATAGCGCAAAACAGCAGCGTGCCTCCCGCCAGCGCTAAGTACACCCCGCGCCCGCCAGCGCTAAGTACACCCCGCGCCCGCCAGCGCTAAGTACACCCCGCACCCGCAGCTCTTCCCCGTCCCCCGTGCTCGCAGCTCTACTCCCCCGTTAAGGCTCATGGAACGGGGCTCATGGAACGGGGCGAGTCTACGCTATTAGCGTAGACCTAGCGTTGGCTACGTTAGTAGCGTAAACCTGCGCATGCGCAGTATTTACAACATCTGCCCAGTAGACCTAGCGTAGGCTACGTTAGTAGTGTAAACCTGCGCATGCGCAGTATTTACAACACCAGCCCACATAACCTGGAGCAGCTATGACCCCCCTCCTATGGTTTTGTGGGTGACTGCAGTGGTCACTCACGAGCTGCAGCTGCTCCAGGTTATGTGGGCTGGTGTTGTAAATACTGCGCATGCGCAGGTTTACACTACTAACGTAGCCTACGCTAGGTCTACTGGGCAGATGTTGTAAATACTGCGCATGCGCAGGTTTACGCTACTAACGTAGCCAACGCTAGGTCTACGCTAATAGCGTAGACTCGCCCCGTTCCATGAGCCTTAACGGGGGAGTAGAGCTGCGAGCACGGGGGACGGGGAAGAGCTGCGGGCGCGGGGTGTACTTAGCGCTGGCGGACGCGGGGTGTACTTAGCGCTGGCGGGAGGCACGCTGCTGTTTTGCGCTATCGGGCAATCACAGGGAGAGGAGATTCTCTCCCTATGATAGCCTAGCTGGATCCTCTCCCTATGATAGCCTAGCTGTGACTGCGAGCACGGGGGACGGGGAAGAGCTGCGGGCGCGGGGTGTACTTAGCGCTGGCGGGAGGCACGCTGCTGACAGCGCTATCGGGCAATCACAGGGAGAGGAGATCCTCTCCCTATGATAGCCTAGCTGTGACTGATGTTTGCGTCAATACTTGACGTTTAAATATGTCACGTGACATGAGTGAGCCAATAGAATGGGATGGAGGCGGACCATCTCATTCCATGGCAAATCTCATTTCATGGCAATGCACCGGCAATGCGCCTCTGCAGAGGCGGGCGGGTTTAACCCTTTAAAACCGCCCCGCTATCGGCTGAATAGTGCTGCAAAATTAGTGGTAAAGTGCCGCTAAAAATAGCAGCGCTTTACCGCCACTGCACCTCCCCGCCCCAGTGTGAAAGGGGCGATCAAGGCGTTGTATGTTCCCTGGGAGGTGTTTCTAACTGTGGGGGGGGGGAGGAGGGGACTGACTGTAGGAGGAGAGAGATCGCTGTTCCCGATCACTAGGAACAGCAGATCTCTCTACACTCCCCTGACAGAACAGGGATCTGTCTGTTTACATTGAACATGCGCACCGGCTCCCCCTGGAGTTTAGTCACGGGAATGACTGGGCTATGACTAGGCTCCAGGGGGGGCGGAGCAAAACACATTGCGGGGAGTGGCAGGGCAGCCTCATCAGTGTACATTAGTGAAGAAGAAAATGTACTTATTTGCAACATTTTATAACAGAAACAAAAAGTTTTTTTTTTTTTTTTTTCATTTAGCAAAAAAAATTAAAAACCCCCAGTGGTGATTAAATACATCCAAAAGAAACCTCTATTTGTGTGACCAAAATGATAAAAATTTGGCCTTGGCAGGAAGGGGGTGGACGTGCCCGGTATTGAAGTGGTTAATGGATTTTAACCACTTCAGCCCCGGAACCATTTGGCTGCCAAATGACCGGGGGCCACATTTTGCGATTCGGCACTGCGGCCCTTTAACTGACAATTGGGCGGTCGTGCGACGCGGCTCCCAAACAAAATTGGCGTCCTTTTTTTCCCACAAATAGAGCTTTCTTTTGGCGGTATTTGATCACCTCTGCGGTTTTTTATTTTTTGCGCTATAAACAAAAATAGAGCGACAATTTTGGAAAAAAATACAATATTTTTATAAATCTCCCCCAATTTTGTTTAACTGCTTAAGGACCGCCTACTGCACATTTACGTCGGCAGAATGGCACGGCTGGGCACATCAACGTGTATATATACGTTGGTTCTAGTACCCAGCCGTGGGTCACGGGCGCGCTCCCGTGACTCGCGGACCCGATCGCCGCTGGAGTCCCGCAATCGGTCCCCGGAGCTGAAGAACGGGGAGAGCCGTGTGTAAACAAGGCTTCCCCGTTCTTCACTGTGGCCGCAACATCGATCGCGTCATCCCTGTTATAGGGGGACGCGATCGATGACGTCACACCTACAGCCACACCCCCTACAGTTGTAAACACACACAGGGAACACTCAAATCCTACAGCGCCCCCTTGTGGTTAACTCCCAAACTGCAACTTTAATTTTCACAGTAAACAATGCAATTTTTAAATAAAATAAAAATAAAAAGACAATGGTCCCAAAATAGTGTCAAAAAGTGTCCGATGGGTCCGCCATAATGTCGCAATAAAAAAAAAAAGCTGATCGCCGCCATAACAAGTAAAAAACAAATGAATAAAAAAGCCATAAAACGATCCCCTGTTCGGTAGGCGCTATAACTTTTGCGCAAACCAATCAATAAACGCTTATTTCATTTTTTTTTTTTTTAACTAAAAATATGTAAAAGAATACGTATCGGCCTAAACTGAGGAAAAAAAATGTTTTTTTTTTATATATATTTTTTGGGGGTATTTATTATAGTAAAAAATATTGCATTTTTTTTTTTTAAATTGTCGCTCTATTTTTGTTTAGAGCGCAAAAAATAAAAGCCGCAGAGGTGATCAAACACCACCAAAAGAAAGCTCTATTTGTGGGGAAAAAAGGACGCCAATTTTGTTTGGGAGCCACGTCGCACGACCGCGCAATTGTCAGTTAAAACGACGCAGTGCCGAATCGCAAAAAGGGGCAAGGTCCTTTACCTGCATTTTGGTCCGGGGCTTAAGTGGTTAAAAAAATAAATAAAAATTTTCCTCAGTTTAGGCCGATACATATTTTTAGTTAAAAAAAAATAAAAAATGAAATAAGCGTTTATTGATTGGTTTGCGCAAAAGTTATAGCGCCTACCAAATAGGGGATCGTTTTATGGCTTTTTTATTCCTTTGTTTTTTACTTGTTATGGCGGCGATCAGCGTTTTATTTTATTTTTATTGTGACATTATGGCGGACCCATCGGACACTTTTTGACACTATTTTGGGACCATTGTCTTTTATACAGTGAACAGTGCTATAAATATGCACTGATTACTGTAAAAAAATAAAAAAAAATGGAGTGAAGGGGTTAAACACTAAGGGACGAGGAAGGGGTTAAGTGTGTCATAGGGAGTGATTCTAACTGTGAGGGGGCTGGGCTACAAGTGACTCGACACTGATCACTGCTCCCGATGACAGGGTGAAGTAGATCAGTGTCCTGTCACTAGGCAGAACAGGGAAATGCCTTGTTTACACTGGCATCGCCCCCACTCTGCAGCTCCGCGGCACGCTGCGGGACACTGGCGGACATCGAGTCCGCAGGCACGGTCACGGAAAGCTTGGAGGGCGCCCGCTAGGGGGCAGCTTCAAAGCAACGTATATATATATATATATACTTTTATAATGTTGAAGCTTCCATGAGATTTCAGTGATTGGGTTCAGATCCGATCGATGAACCGATGAAATATTTTTTCCACTTTTAGATCCTGATAAAGACGTTGGATGGCCGGGATGGAGCAGTTGGTGCAGTTGCAGTGCCCGGCCGGCGGTGTGCCTGGAGGTAAAGGCCGCATCGTCCCCTGGGGCAGCGATCTGTATGTGTGCGGAGGCAGCGAGTTCCTCCATGTCTTCTCCCTGGACAGGAGGACGATCACGGTGAGAGATTCTAGAACACGACGAGGGTTTATTTACTAGAGCTGGAGAGTGCAAAGTCAGGCTCACTTCTGCAGAGACCCCAATCGGCTTCTAACCTCAGCTTATTCAATGAAGCTTTGGCAACAAAACCTGGACGCCGATTGGCTGCTCTGCAGAAGTGAGCCTGATTATGCGCTCTCCAGCTTTAGTAAATAAACCCCCAATATGTCAGCAACGTGACTGTCTCTTTATATCTGAATTCCAGGTCTGGAAATTGTCCTGTGGGCTCGCTCTAGAACAGGCGGAGACGGGCATTGGGGTCGTATGACAACGTCACGTATGACGAAACGCGTCTGGGGTAGTGATGTAGTACTGGTGTCTATACAGTGATTTCCCAGCTGCTAGAGCTGGGGGTCTCAAAGTGGCGGCCCTCCAGCTGTTTTGCGAAACTACAAGTCCCATCATGCCTCTGCCTGTGGGAGTCATGCTTGTAACTGTCAGCATTGCAATGCCTCATGGGACTTGTAGTTTCGCAACAGCTGGAGGGCCGCCAGTTTGAGACCCCCTGCTGGAAATCACTGTATGGAAACCATTACTACATCACGACTCCAGACGCGTTTCGTCATACGTGACGTTGTCATAAGACCCCCAATGCCCGTCTCCGACTCTTGGCTTTTAGAACCCTTAAAGGGGTTGTAAAGGTACAATCTTTTTTTTTTTTTTTTTCCCTAAATCTCTTCCTTTACCTTAGTGCAGTCCTCCTTCACTTACCTCATCCTTCCATTTTGCTTTTAAATGTCCTTATTTCTTCTGAGAAATCCTCACTTCCTGTTCTTCTGTCTGTAACTCCACACAGTAATGCGAGGCTTTCTCCCTGGTGTGGAGTGTCGTGCTCGCCCCCTCCCTTGGACTACAGGAGAGTCAGGACGCCCACTAACACACAGCTCCTTTCTCTATCTGCAACGTAGAGAGCGTCCTGACTCTCCTGTAGTCCCAGGGAGCATGGGAGGCGGTCGGCGGGAAGGGGGTTAATGTGCAGATTTTATGTCGGATTTTTCTGCTTCGCACCAAATGGCGTGTTCAGTGTTCAGTGAGACCGGACGATGTTATTAATATTTCTTTCAGGCCGTGTATTTATTTCCTTCCAAAATCTCCCATATGGAAGTTGACCGCGGGAACCATCAGCTGTACGCACTGTGCGCGCCCTGGGGAGTCTTCCTCCTCGAATGGGACGAGACTGGGAGCCGGTAAGTCACCCGACATCACCATCATTCTCACAAGTCTGGCTTCATCTCCTGGAGTACCAACCTTACTAAAGGGGTACCATTGTGTATATTAACCAGTTGCCCTCAGTTGATGTCCTCTTTTTTTTTTTAACAAATGGAGCTTTCTTTTGGTGGTACTGTATTTGATCACCTCTGCGGTTTTTATTTTTAGCGCTATCTTAAAAAAGACTGACCATTTTGAAAAAAAAAAAAAAAAACATTTTTTATGTTTTACAACTGAAAATTCAGGATGCACTTGGGCGAAACTAAAAATGACAGTTAAAAAAAAATATATATCTTCTGTATTGTGTTTACTACTCTGTATGTTCTTTATTTTATGAAAATAAACTTAAATTTGAATGACAAAAAAAATATATAATGTAAATGTTGGTCAGAAATTCACTGCGCCCAAGTGAAAATATTTTTTTGTATACCTAAAGCTGCTACTTAAAAAATATTTATATCTAGTAGGGTTGTCCCGATACCAAGCATTTGTACTTTTACTCGGGCAAATGCTCCCGATGCTTCACCCGATACTTGTCCTGTGTCCTCCTCCAGCCCCCCTCCGTTTTGCTGCTGTGTTTTCCTTCTCCTCTGTGTCCCCCGCTGTTTCCTTCTCTCCCCCGTGCGTCCCCCGCTGTTTCCTTCTCTCCCCCGTGCGTCCCCCGCTGTTTCCTTCTCTCCCCCGTGCGTCCCCCGCTGTTTCCTTCTCTCCCCCGTGCGTCCCCCGCTGTTTCCTTCTCTCCCCCGTTTCCTTCTCTGCTGTTTCCTTCTCTCCCCCGCTGTTTCCTTCTCTCCCCCGCTGTTTCCTTCTCTCCCCCGCTGTTTCCTTCTCTCCCCCGCTGTTTCCTTCTCTCCCCCGTGCGTCCCCCGCTGTTTCCTTCTCTCCCCCGTGCGTCCCCCGCTGTTTCCTTCTCTCCCCCGTGCGTCCCCCGCTGTTTCCTTCTCTCCCCCGTGCGTCCCCCGCTGTTTCCTTCTCTCCCCCCCGTGCGTCCCCCGCTGTTTCCTTCTCGCCTCCCCCGTGCGCCCCCCGCTGTTTCCTTCTCTCCCCCCCGTGCGTCCCCCGCTGTTTCCTTCTCGCCTCCCCCGTGCGTCCCCCGCTGTTTCCTTCTCTCCCCCGTGCGTCCCCCGCTGTTTCCTTCTCTCCCCCGCTGTTTCCTTCTCTCCCCCGCTGTTTCCTTCTCTCCCCCGTGCGTCCCCCGCTGTTTCCTTCTCTCCCCCGTGCGTCCCCCGCTGTTTCCTTCTCTCCCCCGTGCGTCCCCCGCTGTTTCCTTCTCTCCCCCGTGCGTCCCCCGCTGTTTCCTTCTCTCCCCCGCTGTTTCCTTCTCTCCCCCGCTGTTTCCTTCTCTCCCCCGCTGTTTCCTTCTCTCCCCCGTGCGTCCCCCGCTGTTTCCTTCTCTCCCCCGTGCGTCCCCCGCTGTTTCCTTCTCTCCCCCGTGCGTCCCCCGCTGTTTCCTTCTCTCCCCCGTGCGTCCCCCGCTGTTTCCTTCTCGCCTCCCCCGTGCGTCCCCCGCTGTTTCCTTCTCGCCTCCCCCGTGCGTCCCCCGCTGTTTCCTTCTCTCCCCCGTGCGTCCCCCGCTGTTTCCTTCTCTCCCCCGTGCGTCCCCCGCTGTTTCCTTCTCGCCTCCCCCGTGCGTCCCCCGCTGTTTCCTTCTCGCCTCCCCTGTGCGTCCCCCGCTGTTTCCTTCTCTCCCCCGTGCGTCCCCCGCTGTTTCCTTCTCTCCCCGTGCCGCCGCGATGACTCGGTCCATTCACAGAACTGAAACATCGTAAACTGTGATTACAACATTTCAGTTTATGAATGAAGAGAAGGCGCAGTCTCCTCTCCATTCATTTTCAGTGCAGCTGAGGCTGCTGAGAAAGGGACAGGGGAATCTGTTTCTCTAGTACCTTTCTCTGTCTCAAAGGGGAGATGTCAGAGGTCTGTAGACCCCTGATATCTCACCAAAGCCCCCCCAACAGGGCTGATTTAAAAAAAAAAAATTGCAATAAATAAAATAATAAAAAAATAAAATGTAAATAGTGATAAAAAATTAAAAAACACACTGACAATCCACTACCCCCCCCCTCTAAAAAAAAATAAAAAAACGCCACTGTCACATGACAAAAAAAAAAAAGTATCGGTGAGTACTTGAAAAAACTATCGGTACTCCGTCTTAAAAAAGTGGTATCGGGACAACCCTAATATCTAGAGTATATTCATTTAAAAAAAATATATATATTGTGTGTGTGTATATATATATATATATATATATATATATATATATATATATATATATATATATATATATATATATAAATGTGTGTACTATACTATATGTATTATATTCAATTTTTATTATATTCATATTATTGTATTCAAAATTGTATTATCATCAATTTTTTGATGAATATGAATTTATTGTCGGCACCTAGCACAAGAAAAGCTCAAGAAAAATGCATCCCTTTAAAGTCTGCGCTGCCATTGTGGTGTTCAAAATATTGCTTGCTGCATTTTTGGTCAGTTAAAAACGGCACCAAAATCGCATGACCATGGAAAAAAAAAAACCTAAGCACAGTAAAATCGTGGTGAGTTTTCAGCGCCATGATTACCACCTTTTTGTCCATTGGAAAAAACGCCGATACCCTATTTTCGTCAGCTAGTAATCTTCGGCGGCCGACATTTTGGTGCATCTCTAATCATTATAAAATGTTTAGGGCTGTTACTGATCAAAATTTTTGTGTTCGATTAATCGTTTTTTTTTTTTAAATCGATTAATCGACTAATTTTGATTAATTATAACGCACATACAGATCCAACTACTTTTAGCTGATCTCCTTGCAGGCCGATTCCCAGTGCGGCTCCAACCTGGAAAAATGGATAGCAGGATACAAAAAACATACAAAGGCAACGCTCAATGGGAAGCGCATTAAAACTTTTATAGTTTTCAAGTAGGTAACAAAATAAATATTGCACTGGAGATAAAATTGATGTAGCTACATAAACTGTATAAATGGTGCGAGTAATACCAAACGGTAGCAAAAGCAGTCATAAAAACATGTAGCTAAGTATGATACTGGTATAAAAATGTGTACAACGATACCACCGCTGAATCTAGATGAGGAAAGGTTAACATTAGTCCATTGGCATGTAGATGTCCCATGAAGGCAACTATCACAACCCCAGTGGATAGTGGATGGTTGTAGAACCCCAGGTTGATAGAGGGAAGTGATAGAGGGAGGTGTAACAGCCCTTGCGTGTGGCAGATAGTAAGGTCCCACTGGCATGCAGATATGAAGGCACAGTAAAGGAGCCCTTCAGATGGACACAGTAAGCCCCGCCGGTGTCCGTGACGTTACTGGATCTCCAACAGAACTCCCTGAAGGCCCAGAAGTCGGCAGAGAGGTAAGTACTAATCAAAAGAATTTTAATCGATCAAAAAGATTTTGATCGATCAAAAAAATTAAAGATTAATCGATCAATTAAAAGTTAATTTGCACAGCCCTAAAAATGTTATGTTAACCCTTTTCACTGTCCGAGCCATTTTTGCACACGTTTAACAAAAGAAAAATGTATTTTTTGAGGTTTACCCCCCCCCCCCCCCCAAAATAAAAACATGTATATTTTCTATTTTGTTATTATTTTTACAATTTAATCTTATATTTATTACAATTCTTCTTTCTTCTTCTTTTTTTTTTTATTGGCCCCAACAGGGCCAATAAAAGAAAAGAAAGAATTGTAATAAATATAGATAAGATTAAATTGTAAAAATAATAAAAAAAAAACAGAAAATATACATGGTTTTTATTTTAGGCGGGGGGGGTAAACTTCTGGCTTTTTAACAGACACCTGACGTCTCCCCTTTGAGACAGGGAAAGGGACTGAAGACACAGAATCCCCAGTCCCTTTTCTCTGCAGCCTCAGCTGCACTGGAGATGAATAGACAGGGGACAGAGGCTGCTCTCCATTCATAAACTGAAGCATTGTGAACAAAGTTTTACGATGCTCAGTCACAGTTATGAATGAACAGCGATCACTGACTGCGCATTGTGAAAAGGAAGGAGTCAGCAAATGACATATTTACCATCTCCTTCCTCTGCTCTCCTCCACCCTGACCGAGGGGGACCAAGGAGAGCAGAGAGGGACTGGGGAGAGCAGAGAGGGACTGGAGGAGGATATTAGGGACAGTCAGAGCTGATTGGTGCGGCGGTGGGGAGGAGTTACAATCACCGGTTTCTCTGTAGATTTCAATATAGCAGCTGAAAGCCGCAGGAGGGAGAGGAGGAGGAGAAGCGGCTTACATCTGCTTTATTGAACTCTATACAGAAAGATTGGTGATTAACTCCTCCCCAGCACCGCACCGATCATCCCTGACTGTCCAGGTATGGGGTGAATCATCGGATCATTTGCTTGAGTACAAGTACTGGGTAAATGCTCGGTGTCGGCACTGATACGAGTAGAACCCTACTGATTGGTCTCTTGTTATCCGGGGTGGTTCTTTAATCCTTTTGGCATTTCTTATTTTGTACCTCCTGTAGGTTGTTGCAGGAACCGGATTGTACATCACAGAGAGGAGGGGTGACTGTCCACCATATTGGGCCCGGGTTCTGCTGCTTGCGGGATGGCAGTGCCTCCTCCTTCACACTGGCCGGTGATGTTCTGGTCCTGGCCGTACAGCAGCCAGAAGAATGGAAGGTCAGAGTCTTTCCCCGGAAATCCCTCGGTTACGGAGACCTGAACCCGTCGCCGACCAGAGAGGTGACATTATCCGGCAAGATGGTCACGCCGAATCCTCGCCCGCAGCCCGTCCTGTGTTGTGTCTCTCTATGGAAAGAAGATAAAGTGAACGGGGCCCCGTCTGCCTTTCTCCTGGAAGCACGGTTGTTCACTCGATTGTTTGGAGTCGATCTGGCGATGCTCGATTCCCCCATAATCCTTTGCGGCTTCCCTGATGGCCGGGTGGCCTACTTCCCGTTGAAGAGTTTCGGCTCTTGTGGTGAAAATCGGAGCTCGCTGAAACTTCTGTACCACATGGAGCAGCCGGTGGTCTCTGTCGGGGCAACTAAGACGGGACCACACGATGGCGGTACTGAGCAGCCAATCGGAGGCTCTCAGAACGTTTCCTGTGACTGTCTGCTGCTGATTGGACAGAAGGGCTCCTTGGTGTCGGTGACGTCTGGAGAGGAAGGGGAAGGTGCAGCCTGTGAATACAGGAAGTATCCCGTGCATGCTCCTGTGTGCTGTGCCTTCTATTCCACAGCCGCCGTCATTTACAGCAACCCCTCCGACCTTTTCTCCATAACCATTCCCAAGGCTGAGGACGGGGCCCCTGCCCCGAGGGGTTCCGTGGTGTCGTCTGTCCGGCACAATGTTCCTAGGGTTGCAGCCGTATCGGAGAACATCCACACTTCTGATGGTAGGTTTGTTTTAGGTGCTTTTATACTAAAAATCCAATTCTAGCCAGTCCTGGGTAACAAGGGGAAGATTTTAAAAGTGACCCTCTTGTCAAAATTAAATTGCCCAAAAAAAAAGAAGAAATTAACCATTTCTGGACCACCCATACGCAATGTACTGCGGACAGACGGCCTACGGTACATCGCTGCCTGCTTTTGGGTTTAGGGTGCGCTTCCCTGCCGACACCCACTGTACACAGCAGGAGTCTGTCAGCAAGTCCCGGGCCAATTATTTACGCCCGGGACCTGCTGATCGGCTGTGTCCAATCACGGCCCAGAGCTCTGTGTTGACAATCAACACAGAGCTCTGTACAGAGGGAACAGTCTCTCTCTGTTTCTTTTCCCTGTGAAGCGGGGATGAGAAACTTGGAGGATAAGTAAGTAACAACGGCACACATTACACATAGTTAGGCACACATTTAACCCCTTGATCACTGTAACGGGAGGGCTGTGAGACCCAGAAGCTCTTACACAGATTGAGCCAGGAAATAAGGAACATATGTTGGATTGCTTTAACATGGGAACACCTACTGTTGAGGTGTTAATGTCGTCTGCTACTGTGATGTAAATTAACCTTAGTATGGCTCCCAAGAACCTTTTATTGTGTTATGCTAATTGACACTGTATTGTTTGAATTTCTATTGATGATAAATGTGGATTGTAAGTTGGCACAGTCTAAAGGTCAGATGTCTGACTTGTCAGCTGTAGTTAATTAGCTCATGTAGTTTATCCCACAGTCAGAATGTCTGTCTACTAAAAGATGTGTATTGGAGGCTCGTTAGTAACCATTGTATAATGTTGTGGGTGGAGTTCAGTCATTGTTCATATTTGGTTGCTGACTGTATAAAGAGCCTGAGAACAGAGCCGTGTGTCTCGTTTCTGGGGGGGGGGGGAATCCGTATGGGTGGTGGTCGCCGGATTGTGGAGTGTCGATAAGCTGTCTTGGGTTTTGAATGGAATATCTTAAACGGCGTTAACCCCTGTCCCATTACAATCGCCAAAAGCAGAGGTCCACCCAAAAAAAAAATAATAATATTAATTAAAGACCAGCAGCTACACAGACTGCAGCTGCTGGCTTTTAATAAATGGACACTTACCTGTCCTGAAGTCCAGCGATGTCGGAACCGCAGCTGGTGTTTCCATCAGCTGTCGGGTGCTGCCCCTGCCATTGCGAGTAAGGGAACCTGGCAGTGTAGCCTTATGGCTTTACGCTGGGAACCCCACTGCGCATGCGCAAGGCCCCGCTCCCCTCTCCTACTAGCCCGGCAACAGGGGAAAGACTCCAATCTCCATGGCCGAGGCTCCTGGAAGTGGGAAAGGATACCTGTCAAAGATGTCACAGGTATCCTGTCCCCCCCCCCCAATTGTGGCACCGGGGGGGGGGGGGGGGGGGGAAATCAGGTGAGCGAAGTTCCACTTTAAACCCTTCCCAGCCAGTGTCATTAGTACAGTGACAGTGTATAGTATTATCATTGATTACTGTATTCATGTCCCTGGTGATGTCAGTCAGTCCCACCCATCGTCAGTTAGTGTCAGATTGACCGCCGCACTCCATTTACTCACAGTCCCATTACTATTAGAAGTCGCTGATCACCACCATTACTAGTATAAAAATATAAATAAAAATTCCAGTATATATCCCATAGATTGTAGACACTATAACTGTCACACAAACCAAGTGCTATCCACTACGCCACTGTAGTGTGACAAAGGGTGGGAGTTTTTCTCCCCTCACCCACTGTCACAATTCAAAAGTAGCATGGCCATCATTCATCCAGTTTCCTGTGAATGAATGAACTTCAAGTACTGTCATCCACCATGGCAGACAGCTAAGCTGACAGCCCTATAGAGCAGTGTTTCTCAACTCTGGTCCTCAAGTCGCCCCAACAGGTCATGTTTTCAGGCTTTCCATTATTTTGCACAGGGGATTTAATCAGTTTCACTGCCTTTAGTAATCACCACAGCCGTTTCATCTGAGGGAAATCCAGAAAACATGACCTGTCAGGGCGCCTTGAGGACTGGAGTTGAGAAACGCTGCTGTAGAGAGGCATGGGCTGAACGCAGCAGAGCTTGTTTGCAGAAGCCTGACATTGCACCCCCCCGGATCCACTGATGCTTTCCGGGGTCCTGCAGGAAAAAAAAAAGTTTATTTCCAGTTTAATTGGGAGTCTGCAGAACTGCAACCTTTAAAAATAGCTGTCACCCTCCCAAAAATACCGTAATTGCAGAGGTTTATAACTTTCTCCTGGCAGGTCTGGTTCTGCTGTCCAGCAGGGGGCGCCTCATGCTGCGCAAGTTCAATCAGAAAGGACATGGCGGTCCGAGGCCTGGACCTGATGGTGACAACACCGGACTGCGGATTAAAGAGCTGCTGTCTGGGATCGGCTCGGTGTCTGACAGGTGAGCAGTTTGTTATTGGGACTCCCAGGCGAGCTTCTGTCAAGATAAAGTTGATGGGCCAGATTCACATAGACCGGCGTAACCGCCAATCGGAGCGTAGCGTATCGTGTTTACGCTACGTCGCCGCAACTTTGGACGCAAGTGCAGTATTCTCAAAGCATTTGTGTCCTAAGTTACGGCAGCGTATCGTAAATGGGCCGGCGTAAACGCGCCTAATTCAAATGTGGATGAGGTGGGCGTTTTTTATGGAAATTAATCGTGACCCCCCCCACTGACGCTTTTTTCGAACTGCGCATGCGCCGTCCGTGGACGTATCCCAGTGCGCATGCTTCAAATTACGCCGCAAATACTCATTGGTTTCGATGTGAGTGTAATTTACGCAAAGCCCTATTCGCGAACGATTTACGCAAACGACGGAAAATTTGACGCTGTCCTGACGTCCATACTTAACATTACGTACGCCTCACCTACGCAATGTTACGCCTCATATAGCAGGGGTAACTTTACGCAAACGACGTAAAATACGACGACCGGGTGCAAGTACGTTCGTGAATCGGCGTAACTAGCTCATTAGCATATTCAACGCGTAAATCGACGGAAGCGCCACCTAGGGCCAGCGTAAATATGCAACTAAGATACAACGACGTAAGAGACTTACACCGCTCATATCTAAGCAAATTTCCGGCGTATCTTGTTTTCTGAATACAGAAAACAGATACGCCGGCGCATCTTAGAAGTTACGCGGCGTATCTCGAGATACGCCGACGTAACGCGATTAAGAATCTGGCAGGATAAGTGAACTTTTGAGAACATCGATTTATGAATTCCGTTCAAGCTGTCTTGCCTACACGCTGTCCGACCAAATTCCGACCGTCCAAAACGTGGTGACGTAAAACGCTACGATGAGCCGAGGAAAAATTAAGTTGCAATGCTTCCGAGCATGCGTCAACTTGATTCTGAGCATGTGTACTTTTTTTTTTTTTTCTCTGTCGCAGTTGCACACAGGCGATAGGAATTTCCCATCGTTTTTTTTTTTTTACATCGGGAAAAAAATAAAACATGTTGCGCCAGATCCATGTACCTTGTCGTTTGTTTGTGCGGGCGTAGCGTATCTTGTTTACACTACGCCACCGCAACTTAGAGAGGCAAGTGGCGTATTCACAAAGCACTTGCGTCCTAAGTTACGGCGACGTATCGTAAATGGGCCGGCGTAAGCCCGCGTAATTCAAAGTAGGTGGAAGGTGGGCGTGATCCATGTAAATGAACCGTGACCCCACGTAATTGACACTCTTTAGGAACGGCGCATGCACCGCCCGTGGACGTAGGCCAGTGCGCATGCTCGAAATCGCGTCGCAAATACTCATTGGTTTCGACGTGAACGTAACTCATTGGTTTCACATTAGGGTTGTCCCGATACCGATACTATACTCGGTATCCGGACCGATACCGAGTATTTGCGGGAGTACTTGTACTTGTACTTCCCCCGTCCCCCCCGCCACCGCATGTCGCCGTTAATCCCGGTGCATGACAGCGGCGAGCATTACAAGCTTTTGCCATTGTCATGCATCGGGATTAACGGCAGCAGCGGCGGCTTTGCGGCACATCGGGTATGGGGGACAGGACATGGCTACATATGTGGGGGGGGGGGACATGGCTGCAATGTGGGGGGGACATGGCTGCAATATGTGGGGTGACGGCTGCATTTGGGGACACATTTAAAAAAAGTATCGGTATTCGGTATCGGCGACTACTTGAAAAAAAGTATCGGTACTTGTACTCTGTCCTAAAAAAGTGGTATCGGGACAACCCTATTTCACATTATTAGTTGTTTTTAGCGCAAATTTCATAATTTTTCTATTCGTTATATTTGGTTGGGAACACCAATTTTATTTTTTTGCAGCTTTCTACATTTGGTTATTAATTGTGTGTTGCGATCTTGATTTAGTAGCGCTGTAGTCTATCACATATTTTTTTTGAACGTGACTTACATAAAGCCCTATTCGCGAACGTTTTACGCAAACAACGGAAAAGTCAACGACGTCCATACTTAACATTGCGTACGCCTCTATACTATATAGCAGGGGTAACTTTACGCCGGAAACCGCCTTACGCAAACGACGTAAAAAAAATGCGCCGGGCGCACGTACGTTCGTGGATCGGCGTATGTAGGTCATTTGCATATTCAACGCAGAAAATTAACGGTAGCGCCAAGCGTAAGTATGCAACATAGATACGACGGCGTACTAAGACTTGCGTCGGTTGGCTCTATGCCACATTCAGGAGTATCTTGTTTTGTGGATACAAAACAAAGATACGACGGCGCATCTTAGAACTTACACGGCATATCGATAGATACGCCGCCGTAAGTTCTTTGTGGATCTGGCCCGTTCTGTTTTCTAAACACAGACGGGGGGGGGGGGGGGGAAAGTCCGATGGGGCCCACACACGATCGAAATTTCTAGACTTTTTCATCGGAAATTCTGATCGTGTGTATGCGGCATTAGCAGGGTTTGACAAATTTGCTTGGAATCTAGGAGCCAGCTAAAAAAGTTAGGAGCCAAACAATGCGCCCCGTCCCGTCAAAAGCTCACACGCAGAAGCAAACGCATACGTGAGTAGCGCCAGCATATGTAAACGGTATTCAAACCACACATCTGAGTTATCGCCGCGATCGGTAGAGCGAGAGCAATAATTCTAGCCCTAGACCTCCTCTGTAACTCAAAACATGCAACCTGTAGAATTATTTAAACTTCGCCTATGGAGATTTTAAAGGGTAAAAGTTTGTCGCCATTCTACGAGCGGACGCAATTTTGAAGCGTGACATGTTGGGTATCAATATACTCGGCGTAACATTATCTTTCACAATATAAAGAAAATGGGCTAACTTTACTGGTGTCTTTTATATATATTTTTTTTTATTAAAAAAAAAAGTGTATTTTTTTTTCCCAAAAAAAGTGCGCTTGTAAGACCGCTGCGCAAATACGGTGTGACAGAAAGTATTGCAATGATCGCCTAGAGAGGGTGTTAGAATAAAAAATATATATAATGTTTGGGGGCTCTAATTAGAGGGAAGGAGATGGCAGTGAAAACACATTAGAACTGCTGTTTTGCTACTTGTAATGCCAACGGGCAGCAAAAGATGGCGCCAGATCACAGAAGGAAGCTGAGGCCTGCAGAAGGCGGCAAAGCCGCGGCCTCAATTACCGCCTTCTGCAGGCCTCAGCTTCCTTCTGTGAAGACCGCAAAGCCGCAGCCTCAATTACGCGCCCCACGCCGGCCGGCAATTGAGGCCGCGGCTTTGCGGCCTTCTCCAGCCCCAAGCTTCCCCAGGCGCCAGGTCCAAATTTCTTGTCGCAATTGCGACCGGGCGCCTGGATTTTGTTGAGGCCTGGGCGTTGGTCTGCCAATAGGATTTTTGCTGGGTTTTTTCCCTTTTATCTTGTAAGGTTGTACCTTGTTTTCTTTCTCCAGGGTATCCCGGCTGAAGTCGGCAGTCAGTGAGAAGAGCCGGGCTTTACAGAAGCTGAACCAGGTGATGTCACTCAGCCGCCAGCTTCTGTCCTGTGATTGGAGGAGCAGTCCCTTCCGGTGTGATGTGAAGACGCGGTGGACCAGGATGCTGCAGACGGATTGTATCGCTGTGTCCTGCACCCTGGAGAACGGGACGGACTGTGTTCTGGAGGGAGGGTGGACTCTGTGCGTCCTGATCGGCTCTGACACCTCCTATTCTTTTCCTCTTGCATCACTAAAACCCGGAGAGAGGACGGAGCGGACCTTCCCTCTCCCCGCACACACCTACCGCAGTCTGCATTTCCCCATAGAAATCACATTCACGTTATTTTATCATTTGGAGGGACTGATAAGGGACTCCGGTCTGTCTGCAGACCCTTCACCGGCCCGGCATGGGGTCTGTATACCTCTGTGGGGACACAGCGTGGACTTGCTGCAGTGTCTGCGATTTGGTCCACAAATAAGCCATCCCGAGTCGCTTCATACGATGCCGGAGGATGTGGTCGGGGTCTTTATCAAGGCGTCCTACGCAGGAATAAAGGATGTGCGCTCCGCAGCTACTGATACCCAAGGAGACGGAAATACAGCACCGCTAAAAGCTCGGCTTCAAATATCTGCCTCCTTGTTGGCCCAAGCCTTGCAGAATGGAAAATCTGGTGCGCAAAAGGAGCGATATATATATTTTTTTTTTTTCTCTCTTAAAAGTAAACGTGTATGTTCAACCCTTATGTGGTAGCATGTTGGTGAGCTCTGAGATGTATATCTGTCGGGGTTCGACAAACCCTGGGCGCCAGGTTGCAATTGCGACTAGAATTAGCGACCTGGGGCTGCACAGCTGGGGTATCCTGTGTCTCTGTGTGCCCCCCACCTCCCCCATTGCGCGATCGTGTCGGGCCACGCCGGCCAGTAATTGAGGCCGCAGCTTTGCGGCCTTCTGCAGGCTTATGCTTCCTTCTGTCATCTGGCGCCATCTTGTGGTGGCCGTTGGTATGACAAGACAACCAGCAATGCTAATGGAGCTTCCCTTGTGTGTTTTTTTTTTTTTTTTTTTTTAACTGCCATACCCTTCCCTCTAATTTAGAACCCTCCAAACATTATATATATATTTTTTATTCTAACACCCTAGAGAATAAAATGCAATACTTTCTGTCACACTGTATTTGCGCAGTGGTCTTACAAGGTGAAGAACCTGTGAAGTAGGAGCCCCCCCCCCCCCTTTACCTGAACCCGATCTTTCCAGCGACAGGGACAAGCACACCAGCTCAGCAGTGGTTCTAATGTAATGGTTTTGCACATAACGGCCCCGATCCTCCTCTTCTCTGGTCCCTCGCCAGTGCCCCTGGCTCCCCCCCCCCCTCGAGCCGTGCACTCGGAGAAAGCTGCTCATCCTGGGGGCACTGCTGCGTGCTCAGCCCCGCTCTATCCTCATTGGCTCACTGGCTGTGATTGTCAGCAGAGAGAGTCAATGGGCACCTGCTGCTGTCTCAGCCAATGAGAAGAGGGAGTCCCCATTCAGCCAAGGCAATTGTAAACATTGTTGTATCGGGGGGGGGGGGGGCCAGTTGATGCACACAGGTTTGTTACCTACATGCATAGAATACACCTTCTGCCTTTTAGAACCACTTTATTCTGTGTCTTTTATTTACCTGGAGATCAGTTTTAACCCTTTCCTGCCCAGACCCAGCATCCCTTTACCAGGGTCTTTCCTCTCAGGGGAGGGCGGGACTGACTGATCATTTGACCGATTTATGATTGGCTATCAAAGGATCTGGAGCCAGTCCCATTGGCTCCCAATCAATAGTAAAAACTGAGAACTGCCTTTTGACAGCTCGGTCACTGTGCTGGGAGCATACTCTCAGCACACAAAGCTCCGCTACCCATTGATGCCTATGTGTGGCCTGTGGACTTTAAACTCCGCCCTCTTTTCTGATGCACATGTGCTTTACGTGGGCGGCAGGAGGTTAAAGTTGAACTCCCAGGTATAGATTTTACTGCTCAGACCAATGGATGTATGGATATGCCGTAGCTGTGGGGGTGAAGAATCCCTGTAGTAGTGATCGCTACTCCAATGATTGTCACGGCCTTCTGGGTTTATAACCATATCCTCCCATTAAAAAGGAAAAATCTAGTCCTGTAATAGGAGGTGGGTTGGCTAGTAGTCGGCCATTGTAATTGTGCATTTGCTTCTTCCAGGGAGCCCCCTGTGTTTGGCTGTACTGCACTGGCTGCTGTCTATGGACATGGTGAAGGAGCAGAGCCTGGCGGAGGTGCAAGGTGTCACCCCAGATGGGAAGGATTTCAGCCTGCAGGTACAAGAGGTGAGTGCAGGAACCCCCCCCCCCCCGCCCCCTAAACGTGACTTGGGTACAACCAGCATGGTCGGGATTTTTAGGATTCAATTATTGCCAGCATCTATAGCCGCTAGCTATGGCTGCTGGCAATAACTAAAACTAAAATGCCATTTTAGTCCCAAAACTAAAACTAAATAGAAATATGCTGCCAGAATTAACACTGGTTGGGGGGAGCCAACCTTGACGGGGGAGCGATGGGGGACACTGTGTCCCCCATCGCTCCCCCGTCTGGTGGGATGGTTCCCCCCAACCAGTGTTAATTCTGGCAGCATATTTCTATTTAGTTTTGGGACTAAAATGGCATTTTAGTTTTCGTCCCATTTTAGTCTTCTGCAATTGTTTTTAGTTTTAGTCGTATTTAGTTGACTAAAATCATTGTAATTAAATTATATACTGCTGGAGTAGAAAATCGAATATGTTATTATTTATGGTATTGAGGTATAACAATGCACTACAGACCAGTGTTCATTTTGATGTCACATTTCAATTTTAGTCTTTTTTTTTTACCACTTAAGCCCCGGACCAAAATGCTGCTAAAGGACCTTGCCCCTTTTTGTGATTCGGCACTGCGTCGTTTTAACTGACAATTGCGCGGTCGTGCGACGTGGCTCCCAAACAATATTGGCGTCCTTTTTTCCCCCACAAATAGAGCTTTCTTTTGGTGGTATTTGATCACCTCTGCGGTTTTTATTTTTTGCGCTATAAACAAAAATAAAGCGACAATTTTGAAAAAAATGCAATATTTTTTACTTTTTGCTCTAATAAATATCCCCCCAAAATATATATACATTTTTTTTTTTTTTCCTCAGTTTAGGCCGATACGTATTCTTCTACCTATTTTTGGTAAAAAAAAATCGCAAAAAGCGTTTATCGGTTGGTTTTCACAAAATTTATAGCGTTTACAAAACAAGGGATCGTTTTTTTTTTTATTAATTTTTTTCTACTAATAGCGGCGATCAGCTTTTTTTTTATTTTATTTTTTTTTTATTTTTTTTTGACATTATGGCGGACATTTCGGACAATTTTGACACATTTTTTGTCATTTTCATAGAAAAAAAGGCATTTAAATTGCATTGTTTACTGTGAAAATGACAGTTGCAGTTTGGGAGTTAACCCCTTCAGCGCCCCCTTGTGGTTATGTGTTACCTAATGTGTGTTTACAACTGTAGGGGGCTGTAGGTGTGACGTCATCGATCGTGTCCCCCTATAACAGGGATGACGCGATCGATGCTGCGGCCACAGTGAAGCACGGGGAAGCCTTGTTTACACACGGCTCTCCCCGTTCTTCAGCTCCGGGGACTGATCTACGCAGTCCGGGTCACGGGAGCGCCCCGCGGGCGTGCGCCCGTGACCCACGGCTGGGTACTAGAACCAATGTATATATACGTTGATGTGCCCAGCCGTGCCATTCTGCTGACGTAAACGTACAGTAGGCGATCCTTAAGAGGTTAAGTGTATTTTTGTGCGTGAACTCGAGAGAGAGAGGAGCCGGACTGCAGGAGTTGGGAGTAGGCAGACCCTCCCCCCAGAGGCAATCTGCCATCCTTCTCCATGCCCCGGGTGGCAATGGTGGGTGTGAGGGGGGGCCTCCCACTCACCCCGCCCTACCTGCTCCACTTGGGAGCCCAACTGGGGCCCAACGGGACCCCGACGGGGCAGAGGGACTCCCCCTATGAGGGAGTGAGGAGGTCTAGCCCACCCAGCCAGCCCCGTAGGTCCTTCGCCTCTCTTTTTTTAGGAGACCGCATGGCCAAAGTGCGTGCGTGTGTGTTAAACCAAGTGTGGTGGTTTTTGTGGGGGGGGGGGGGGGGGTGGGCGTTCTAAGCACAGGCGTACCTTGCAAAGCACACCCACCGGGAGCCGGGCTGAGACCACCAAACTCAATTCACATGTAGCCGAGGCCGGGATCCGAACCCTAAGCTGCAGAGGTGAACGGCTTGTCAGCGCAGTGCCAATCGCGTCCTCCCTAGTCTTAGTCTTTTGAGTCATTTTAGGCATCTCAACTGTTTCAGTTGTATTTTAGTCGACTAAAATGTTTTAGTCGATTTTAGTCAGCGAAATTAACACTGCCCCCAACGTGATAACTCCGCAGGAGGGATTTCCCCGTCAACACTGAGGGCCACTTCACACCACGTACCATCCAATGCATTTTTTGTTTGTTTTTTTGCCTCAAAAATGCATGAACAGTAGGTTATATGGTCTCCAATAGCAGTCAGTTCCGTTGCGTCCCAGGGAAAAAAAAAAGTAGAACGTGCTGCATTTTTTCCTGCACCCGACTGTATGGAATGACCGATATCGTTTTTTTTTTTTGGCCCCGACAGGATACCGATATTTCGGCAACACCTGTCAGACCGATAGCCGATTATCTCACTATATTTAAAATTACAATTTTTACACTTTTTTTACTTTTATTTTTATCACTGTTATTGCTGTCACACGGAATGTAAACATCCCTTGTGACAGTAATAGGCAGCGACAGGTCCTCTTTATGGAGAGATCGGGGGTCTTTAAGACCCCCAACCCCTCCTCTGCACTTGAAAGTATTCAAAACGTCAAGATCGGCGTTTATGAATACTGATGATTGTATTTCTCGGCTCCCTTTTAACCACTTGATACCCGCCCACCGTCAAATGACGGCGGGCGGGCAACTGTATTGTCCTGACTGCACGTCATTGTGACGTGCTGTCAAAGAAAGCTGCTAGGGGCGTGCGCGCGCGCACCCGTCGCATTACTGAGAACCCCGTGCGTGTGCCCGAGGCCGCGATGGCCGCTGGGCGCACGCGATTGCCGAGTAACTGAGCTGGGACGTGGAGCTCTGTGTGTAAACACAGAGCTCCCCGTCAGGGAGAGAGGAGACCGATTGTGTCCCTTGTACATAGGGACACAATCGGTCACCTCCCCCAGTCACCCCCCCCTCCCCCCACAGTTAGAACACAAAGTAGGAGAAACATTTAACCCCTTCCCTGCCCCCTAGTGGTTAACCCCTTCCCTGCCAGTCACATTTATACAGTTATCAATGCATATTTATAGCATTGTTCACTGTATAAATGTAAATGGTCCCAAAAAAGTGTCCGATGTGTCCGCTATAATGTCGCAGTCCCGAGAAAAAATCGCAGATCGCCGCCATTCCTAGTAAAAAAAATAAAAAATAATAAAAAAAAAAATCATAATTATGTCCCCTATTTTGTAGGCAATATAACTTTTGCGCAAACCAGTCACTATACGGTTATTGCGTTTTTTTTTTTTTTTGTTTGTTTTTTTTTACCAAAAATATGTAGAAGAATACGTATCGGCCTAAACTGAGATAAAAAATGTTTTTTTTTTTTTTTTAAATGGGATATTTATTCTAGCAAAAAGCAAAAAATATTGTGTCTTTTTCAAAATTGTCGCTCTTTTTTTGTTTATAGCGCAACAAATAAAAACCGCACGGGCGATTAAATACCACCAATAGAAAGCTCTATTTGTGGGGGAAAAAAAGGACATCAATTTTGTCGCACGACCGCGCAATTATCAGTTAAAGCGACGCAGTGCCAGAAGCTAAAATGTTGTCTGGGCAGGAAGGGGGTGTATGTGCCCAGTAGGCAAGTGGTTAAACTCTATGCCTTTTTTTTCCTTCCTATAGATATCGGTGTCGGATGTGGCTGCAGCAGGAAGTGTCCCCGCCATTGAGGTTCAGATCCTCAGCTCCCATTTGCATGTTGTGGCTGCACTACACTTGGCAGTGATCAGCCATTTCCAGGTATTGATACCGATCCTATAGGCCGGCTTAAAGCGGGGGTTCACCCTAAAACTACTCTGTCCCATAGCATCCAGCATACTGGCGTCAGCGCCAGTATGCTGTGTTTTTTTTTTTTTTAATCCCTGTATTTAACATTAAATGAAGCATTTTCTTTTCCATCCACCGGGGGGAATGGCGCGGCTATGTCGCGTCACGCCTTTCGAAAATAGCCGATTTAGGACTCGGCTCTTTCCGGCGCTATACGGCGGCTGCGCACAGACCAAGGAGCTGACTGCGCAGGCGCCGTATACAGCCGAGTTCTATGGCTATGGCGCGTCACGCCCTCCGAAAAAAATAGCCGAAATAGAACTCGGCTATATACGGCGCCTGCGCAGTCAGCTCCTAGGTCTGTGCGCAGGCGCCGGAAAGAGCCGAGTCCTAAATCGGCTATTTTCAGGAAGGCGTGACGCGACATAGCCGCACCATTCCCCGCGGTGGATAGAAAAGAAAATTCTTCATTTAACAGAAAGTAGAGCGATTTAAAAAAAAAAAAAAAACGGCATACTGGCGCCATTATGCTGGATGCTATGGGACAGAGAAGTTTTAGGGTGAACCTCCTCTTTAAGCTGACCATAGATACAGTAACTTGAAAAGGGAACTCCACTTTCATGCAAAGACAATTACCAAATAAAAAAAATGATATAGTGCAGCCCTCAAAAAATCAACTCGCCCGCTGGATTTTAAGGGCTGGCGAGAAGGGCTGCCTGGGATCCTGGGGGGGGGGGGGGGGGGGCGAGCACGCACCGCCGATCAGAGGGGAAGGGAGGAAAGCCTTCGGCTGGATGATCAGAGCAGGGAACATCACAGCTTTCATTTCAATAGCTGTGTGTTCCCCGCGCCGTGCGCCGTCACATAAGCCTCTTCTTTTTCTGGGATAGACAGATCACCGTCCAATCCTAGGACAGGTGAAATGTATCAAAGTTCCCCCGGACAAGAGGAGGGGCTTATGTGACGGCGCGTCGCAGGGGAACACACAGCTATTGAAATGGAAGCCGTGATGTTCCCTGCTCTGATCATCCAGCCGACAGGTCTCCCCCCTTCACCTCTGATCGGCGGTGCTCGTGCTCATGGTGGGCACGGGCTGCATTGGACACAGGCTGCTGGGCATGGGCTGCATTGCTGGGCACGGGCTGCATTGGTAGGCACAGATAAAGTTGTTCATATTTTTATAACTTAATTCTGCATAAAACAGAATTAAGTTATACAAAACATAAAAGTATTGCAATTTCATGAGATAATTTATGAGGGCGGGTTTAGGGGCGGGGCATAGTAGGGGTTAGGCAGGGCAACTGGTGGCGAGTAACCCTTGAGGCCTGGCTAGTAGCTCAGGACTTAAAATTTTGAGCCCTGATGCAGTGTATATAATAATTTTGTTTCCTGCGCCCCCGTACCTCAAGCCAAATGAGGTACTGCAGGCCAATGTTCGGCTTTTCTCGGCTTCTGCGCCCCATACCTCAGGCCAAATGAGGTACTGCAGGCCAATGTTCGGCTTTTCTCGGCTCCTGCGCCCCCATACCTCAGGTCAAATGAGGTACTGCATGCCAATGTTCGGCTTTTCTCGGCTCCTGCGCCCCCATACCTCAGGCCAAATGAGGTACTGCATGCCAATGTTCGGCTTTTCTCGGCTCCTGCGCCCCTATACCTCAGGCCAAATGAGGTACTGCAGGCCAATGTTCGGCTTTTCTCGGCTCCTGCGCCCCCATACCTCAGGCCAAATGAGGTACTGCAGACCTTTTTAGCTTGAATTCTGCTCTCCTTGTGAGTCAACACTCGCAAAACAAGTCGGAATAATAAAAAAAAAATAGGGCTGTTACTGATCAAAATTTTTGTGTTCGATTAATCTTTTTTTTTTATCGATTAATCGACTAATTTCGATTAATTACAACGCACATAGAGATTCCCAGTGCAGCTCCCAACAACTGGAAAAATGGATAGCAGGATACAAAAAAACACACAAAGGCAACGCTCGATGGGAATAGCATTAAAACTTTTATAGTCTTCAAGTAGGTAACACAATAAATATTGCACTGGAGATGAAATCGATGTAGCTACATAAACTGTAAAAATGGTGTGAGTAATACCAAACAGTACCAAAAACAGTCATAATAACATAACATAAGCCAAGTATGATACTGGTATAAAAATGTGTACAACGATACCACTGCTGAATCCAGATGAGGAGAAGTTAACATCAGTCCGTCGGCATGTAGATGTCCCATGAAGGGAATTATCACAACTCCCAATGGATGGTTGTAGAATCCCGGGGTGATAGAAGGAAGTGATAGAGGGAAGTGTAACAGCCCTTGCATGTGGCAGATAGGAAGGTCCCGCCGGCATGCAGATATGAAGGCACAGCAAAGGAGCCCTTCAGATGGACACAGTAAGCCCCGCCGGTGTCCGTGACATTACCGGATCTCCAACAGAACTCCCTGAAGGCCCAGAAGCCGGCGGAGAGATGAGTACCAATCAAAAGAGTTTTAATCGATCAAAAAAATGAAAGATTAATCAATCGATTAAAAGTTAATTTGCACAGCCCTAAAAAAAAAGTTTGCAAATCAAAACGCTCTCAAACCAAGTTACTCTTAATCCGAGGTTCCACTGTAATACATTTTTTTGGGGGAAAAAGCGCCCCTCTAGGCGGCGCAAAAACGAGCAGTGCTGTAACGGCCGGGCGCTGCCAGTGTGAAAGGGGTCTTGGTGTAGTAGATATGATGAGAAGTATAAAAACCACGATAACCGAGTTTAACGTGACTTCTAATTTTTACTCCCTAGCGCTTGCTTCAGCAGAACCAAAATGGCGGTCACACCCCGGACTTGGATTTGGGGAAGATCCAGCAGCAGTTCATGGCTCAGGAGGTATGTGGTGATGTTGAGGTGTAATGTTATGTTACTCGATAGTTGTGGATATAGAACAGCCTCACACCGCTCTTCTTCACAAGCCACGCCCCTTTTCTATGAGGGCGTGGCTTGTGGGGCGAAACGCATCGGTCAGCCGAACTGTCCTCGGGCCTTTCCGTGTGTTACAGAGGCTCTCCGGCACCCCCCCCACCTCTGGCCAAATGTGGTATTGCATGCCATTGAAGTCAATGCGGAAGAAATTATTTTCGTTTCCATTGACCTCAATGGGGAAACTCACTTTGATATGCGAGTGCTTTGGATTAAGAGCATTCTCCTGGAATGGATTATACTCGTATTTCGAGGTTCCACTGTACTGTGATTCTATTCTTGCCAAAGACACTCCAGAAATCTCCCTCTGAATCTGGCTGCAGCCATTTTAACTGTGGGCAGCTGAAGCTGCTGCCTACTCACTTCCTGGATTTACACAGAGGCACACCTGCAGCTCTCATTGGCCCTCTTTTGACTCACCTCCCCCCCTCCTTGCCTGGCAAACTCTCACAGATTGAGAGAGAGCTGTGCATGATGTGATAAGCCTAAGCCAGTGATGGGGAACCTTGGCACCCCAGATGTTTTGGAGCAACATTTCCCATGATGCTCATGAACTCTGCAGTGTAGATGAGCATCATGGGAAATGTAGTTCCAAAACATCTGGGGTGCCGAGGTTCCCCATCACTGGCCTAGGCTAATGACCAGACAAGAAACGGGAAGCGGGCTGTATAGGGGAGCGGCGAGCGGGCTGTATAAGGGAGCGGCGAGCGGGCTGTATAAGGGAGCGGGCTGTATAGGGGAGAAGGGAGCGGGCTGTATAGGGGAGCGGGCTGTATAAGAGAGCAGGGAGCGGGCTGTATAGGGGAGCGGGCTGTATAAGGGAGCAGGGAGCGGGCTGTATAGGGGAGCGGGCTGTATAAGGGAGCAGGGAGCGGGCTCTATAAGGGAGCGGGCTGTGGGCTGTATAAGGGAGCGGGCTGTGGGCTGTATAAGGGAGCAGGGAGCGGGCTGTATAAGGGAGCAGGGAGCGGGCTGTATAAGGGAGCGGGCTGTATAGGGGAGCGGGCTGTATAGGGGAGCGGGCTGTATAGGGGAGCGGGCTGTATAAGGGAGCAGGGAGCGGGCTGTATAAGGGAGCGGGCTGTATAAGGGAGCGGGCTGTATAAGGGAGCGGGCTGTATAGGGGAGCGGGCTGTATAGGGGAGCGGGCTGTATAGGGGAGCGGGCTGTATAGGGGAGCGGGCTGTATAAGGGAGCGGGCTGTATAAGGGAGCGGGCTGTATAAGGGAGCGGGCTGTATAAGGGAGCGGGCTGTAGCGGGCTGTATAAGGGAGCGGGCTGTATAGGGGAGCGGGCTGTATAGGGGAGCGGGCTGTATAGGGGAGCGGGCTGTATAAGGGAGCGGGCTGTATAGGGGAGCGGGCTGTATAGGGGAGCGGGCTGTATAAGGGAGCGGGCTGTATAGGGGAGCGGGCTGTATAGGGGAGTGGGCTGTATAAGGGAGCGGGCTGTATAGGGGAGCGGGCTGTATAGGGGAGCGGGCTGTATAGGGGAGCGGGCTGTATAGGGGAGTGGGCTGTATAAGGGAGCGGGCTGTATAGGGGAGCAGGCTGTATAAGGGAGCGGGGAAGTGGACTGTATAAGGGATTTACTAGCAGAAAAAAAAAAGGTTTTACTATCCAAACTTAAAACTGCAACAACAGGGGCAGAACATTTAATAGATGGAAAGATAAAATAAGACTGAAGTTCCGCTGTAAGTTTGACGTTCTTCTGCTCTGCACGGGACACTTTAGACAAAGGAGAGAAGTTCCCGATATTGAAGTCTCTGACGTCTCTTTCTGTCCTTCTCTCTGTTCAGCCATTACTGAAAGAACTGAGGACCTTGAAGGAGCATCTGAATGTAGATGAGGAAATTATCTCCAGAACGGCCGCAGAGAGACTCCTCCATATCTACAGGGAGCTCCGAGACCCCGGCCTGCTCTTCATATGACCTTCCCGAGGGTCTCCTCTACAGTCCAGGTGGAGCTCCTGTTAGTAGAATAGACTGGAAGGCGATCCATGGCGGAGGTCAGAAAGGGGATCGTTCTGGATCTGTAATTGCTGTGGGGCTCTCGCTGTGTATGGCAGTTCTTATGTAAATACACGTTGTGTACAAAAGTATTTGAACCACTTTACGCCTGCGCTATAGAAAGACAGGCTTACATTGCTTGCGTTATCGCGCTGCCCGCGTGCCCCCTGCGGTGCGCTCTGTGATTGCTGAGTCCTTCAGACACAGATCGAGGTAAAGAGCCCTTTACCACGTGATCAGCTGTTTCCAATGACGGCTGATTACGATGTAAATACAAGCCAGTTTTTCGGCATTCCTTTCATCACGCTGGCAGCATGAGGAGAGGAGAGCCAATATCCAGCTTCCCTTAAAAAGGACATCTACACTGATTATAAGTGCATCCCAACAGTGCCCACCAGTTCCCTCTGTCAGTGCCACCTCACAGTGCTGCGTCATCAGTTCCCTCTGTCAGTGCCACCTCACAGTGCTGCGTCATCAGTTCCCTCTGTCAGTGCCATCTCATCAGTGCTGCCTATCGGTGCCACCTACCAGTGCTGCTTCATCAATGCCCATCAGTTCCCTCTATCATTGCCACCTCATCAGTGCTACCTATTAGTGCCACCTTACCAGTGCTGCTTCATCAGTGCCCATCAGTTCCCTCTGTCAGTGCCGCCTTACCAGTGCTGCTTCATCAGTGCACATCAGTGAAGGAGATAAATTACCTGTTTGCAAAATGTAATGACAAAGTTAAACTTAAAGCGGAAGTAAATCCATCGATTTAACAGTTTCAAAGAGCAGTTACATTTCCGGCATGCCGGGATTGCCAACTGTCACATTGGTTGCGCTCTCAACCAAACTATCAAACCATCCAATGGCTGGTGTCAAAACTGATCACATGTGCAGCACCATGGCAGTTGAAGATTAAACAGAGGCCAAGATGGCAGCTTCCTTGGCTGAAAATGATAGAAGGGTTTACTTCCACTTTAAGATTCCTTTATTTAGAAAAAAAAAACATCTACACTGATTGTCAGTGTAGTCTTAACAGTGCCCATCAGTGCCACCTACCAGTGCATCTTCATCAGTGGTGCCCATCAGTGAAGGGGAAAAATTACCTGTTTGCAAAATTTTAAAACAAAGTTAAAAAAATATATTTTACCCCCAAAATTGTCCAGCCTCTTTTTCCTTTTATGTAGAAAAAAAAAGATTAAATACCACCAAAATAAATCTCTATGTGTGTGTGCAGAAAAAAGATAAAAATGTCATATGAGGACAGTGTAGCATGACCGCGCAATTGTTGTTCAAACTGCGACAGCCCCGAAAGCTGAAATTGGCCTGGGCAGGAAGGGGGAATAAGTGCCGGTAGACAAGGGGTTAAGAACAGAAAACCTTTTTTCTCATTCGTGTCTGCGGGGGGGGGGGGGGGGGGGGGGGGGCATATGCCAGAATTTACACTTTTTCCCTGTAACTGATCATTCTATTTAAATATTGTACAATTAAAGAGGCGTTTCTAAGTGTTGTTGTGTGTTGATGAAAATTAAAAAAGGAAAAAAAAAAACCATGCTAATCCAGTGGGGTTGATATACTAATGACAAATTGACTGTGTGCTCTGCGAGTGTATCTCCTCCAGGGTTAGGAAATGAGGAGAAGCTTCACTTTGCAGGGGATACCCAATTTATATGCAAGGAGACTTAAAAAATATTAATAGTAAAAAAAAAAAACAGCACTTGGCAAAGAATACCCAATCACATGCAAGAAAACTAAAAAAAAAAAAAACTGTTTGGGTATTGTTTAACAAAAAAAAAAAAAAAAAAGGGTTTTTTTTTTTTTTTTTTTAGTTTCCTTGCATGTGATTGGGTATTCTTTGCCAAGTGCTGTGTTTTTTTTTTTTTTTTTTTGTTAAACAATACCCAATCACGGGCAAGCAAACAAAAAAAAAAAAAAGCACTTTGCAAAGAATATCCAATCACATGCAAGAAGACTAAAAAAGAAGGAAAAAAAAAACAGTACTTTGCAAAGAATACCCAATCACATGCAAGGAAATAAAAAAAATATATATATATTTTATTATTATTTATTTAGTTTCCTTCCATGTAATTGGGTATTCTTTCCAAAGTGCTGTGTTTTTTATTTTTTTTGTTAACCACTTAAGGACCGCCTACTGCACATTTACGTCGGCAGAATGGCACGGCTGGGCACATCAACGTATATATACGTTGATTTTAGTACCCAGCCGTGGGTCACGGGTGCGCGCCCGTGACCCAGTTCGAAGCTCCGGGACCACAGGATTCGCGGACCCGATCACCGCTGCAGTGCGGCGATCCGTCCCTGGAGCGGAAGAACGGGGAGAGCCGTGTGTACACACTGCTTCTCTGTGGCCGCAGCATCAATCGCGTCATCCCTGTAATAGGGGGACGCGATCGATGACGTCACACCTACAGCCACACCCCCCTACAGTTGTAAACACAACACATAGGTCACACATCCCCTACAGCGCCCCCTTGTGGTTAACTCCCAAACTGCAACTGTCATTTCCACAGTAAACAATGCAATTTAAATGCATTTTTTGCTGTGAAAATGACAATTGTCCCAAAAATTTGTCAAAATTGTCCGAAGTGTCCGCCATAATGTCGCAGTCACGAAAAAAATCGCTGATCGCCACTATTAGTAGTAAAAAAAAAAAATAATTAACAAAAATGCAATAAAACTATCCCTTATTTTGTAAACGCTATAAATTTTGCGAAAACCAACCGATAAACGCTTTTTTTTTTTTTTTTTTTTTTTTTTTTTTTAGCAAAAATATGTAGAAGAATACGTATCGGCCTAAACTGAGGAAAAAAATGTTTTTTTATATATTTTTGGGGGATATTTATTATAGCAAAAAGTAAAAAATATTGCATTTTTTTTTTAAATTGTCGCTCTATTTTTGTTTATAGCGCAAAAAATAAAAACCGCAGAGGTGATCAAATACCACCAAAAGAAAGCTCTATTTGTGGGGAAAAAAGGACGCCAATTTTGTTTGGGAGCCACGTCGCACGACCGCGCAATTGTCAGTTAAAACGACGCAGTGCCGAATCGCAAAAAGGGGCAAGGTCCTTTACCTGTATTTTGGTCCGGGTCTTAAGTGGTTAAACGATACCCAATCGCGCGCAAGGAAACAAAAAAAAAAAAGCACTTTGCAAAGAATATCCAATCACATGCAAGGAAACCTAAAAACCAAAAAATTGCTGTTTCTTTTCTTAATTTTTTTTTTTTTTAAAGAATACAGATAACAGATAACAGCACTTCGGAAAGAATATCCAACCGCATGCAAGGAAAGCAAAAAAAAAAAAACATTTTTTTGGGTTTTTTTTTTTTTGTTGTTGTTTTTTAGTTTCCTTGCATGTGATTGTGGGTGATTGTGGGTATTCATGCTGTTTGGGTATTGTTTAACAAAAAAAAAAAAAAAAAAAACAGCACTTGGCAAAGAATACCCAATCACATGCAAGGAAACTAAAAAAAAAAAACTGTTTGGGTATTGTTTAACAAAAAAAAAAAGTTTTTTTTTTTTTTTTTTAGTCTCCTTGCATGTGATTGGGTATTCTTTGCCAAGTGCTGTTTTTTTTTTTTTTTTTGTTAAACAATACCCAATCACGGGCAAGGAAACAAAAAAAAGAATATCCAATCACATGCAAGAAGACTAAAAAAGAAGAAGAAAAAAAAAAAAACAGTACTTTGCAAAGAATACCCAATCACATGCAAGGAAATAAAAAAAAAAAAAAACATTAAAAAAACAGCAAGGAAATTGCAAAGTGCTGTTTTTTTTTTTTTTTTAAGAATACCCAATTCCATGCAAGGAAACTAAAATAATAAAGATATTTAAAAAAAAAAAAGCACTTTGGGTATTCTTTGCAATCGCGTGCAAGGAGACCTAAAATTATAAAATGTGTGTGTGTGTGTGTGTGTGTATATATATATATATATATATATATATATATATATATATATATATATATATATATATATATAATATAAAAAAAAAAAACAGCACTTTGGAAAGAATACTCAATCACATGCAAGGAAACTTATATATTTTTTTTAAACAGCATTTTTGCTTGCACATGATTGGATGGTGGAAGGCGGTAGACTTTCCCTCGTGTTCTAAGCTCTGGAGCACCTGTCAGTCTATTTGCCTTTAGTAATTAAAAAATAGAACTCGATTTATGTCACAGGGGCGGGTTTAATTACTAAAGGCAAATAGACTGTGCACTCTGCAAAGTGCTTAGTACACGAGGGGAAGCTCTGCTGACTTACACTATCCATTTTTTTAAAATTATTATTATTTTCCTTGCATGCGATTGGTTATTCATTGTAAAGCGAAGCTTCGCCTCATTTACTAAGCTCTGGAGAAATTACACCTGAAAAGTGCACGGTCTATTTGCCTTTTAGTAAGTCCACCCCCTTAGTTACACCCCCGGCAATGTCCAGAGATCACCCAGAGGGGAGAGTTGTGTGTGTTTTTTCCTCTACACAAGCGGAGTTACTCTTTAACCACTTCAATACCCAGCCATATACAATTGACGGCCTGGGATGGGATTTACCATCCTAAGTGGCCGTCAATTGACGGCCTGGGTATTGCAGGCGAATATCTGGATGATGCCAGCAGCCAGAGGCATCATCCAGATATCCTCTTCTTCAGCCGACGATTCTGCACAATGTAAGAACGATCATAGCGGCGGTTCCGCCGCTTGATCGTTCTTACAGGCCGCGGGAGGGGACACCCCCCCCCCTCCCGCCGCCATCCGGTGCTTCTCTGGGCTTACCTGTGCCTTCGGGGGCCCGGAGAACGAATCGTCGGCGGCGGCAGGAAGCATAGAGATGACTGGTGATCTCTATGACCGTCGGAGGACCCGGGCGCAATCTGATGACGTCACGCCCGGGTCCCCGTAAGTAAACAAAGCCGCAATTGCGGCTGTAAGCCCCCATTCATGAGATCGGTGAATTTTTTTTCACCAATCTCATGGTTTCCAGCCTGGAGGAGAGATGTGAGGTCTTATTGACCCCCCCACATCTCTCCATAAAGAGGACCTGTCACACACATTTCCTATTACAAGGGATGTTTACATTCCTTGTAATAGGAATAAAAGTGGAAAAATTAAAAAAAGTGGAAAAATAAATAAAAAATAAGTCAAAAAAAAAAATAAAAGATAAAAAAAAAAATTAAAACGCCCCTGTCCCCGATAGCTCGCGTGCAGAAGCGAACGCACACGCAAGTCCCGCCGACATATGTAAACGCCGTTTAAACCACATAAGTGAGGTATCGCCGCGTGTGTTAGAGTGCCAGCAACAAATCTAGCACTAGATCTCCTCTGTAAATCTAAACTGTAACCTGTAAAAAATAAATAAAGCGTTGCCTATGGAGATTTTTAAGTACCGAAGTTTGGCGCCATTCCATGAGTGTGCGCATAATTAAAGCGTGACATGTTGGGTATCTATTTACTTGGTGTAACATCATCTTTCACATAATACAAAAAAATTGGGCTCACTTTACTGTTTTGTAATTTTTTTAATTCATAAAAATTTTTTTTACAAAAAAAAGGCGTTTGAAAAATAATTGCGTAAATACCGTGCAAGATAAAACTTTGGAATGACCGTCATTTTATTCCCTAGGGTGTCTGCTAAAAAAAACATATATAATGTTTGGGGGTACTGTGTAATTTTCTAGCAAAAGAATGATGATTATTACATGTAGGAGAGAAGTGTCAGAATAGGCCCAGTATGGAGGTGGTATAAAAGCCAGGAATTGAGGTGGTTAAGAAGTGAAACCTTCGGCTGGAAATCTGGGGAATTTTGTGGTCGGTTGTTTTCTTCCAGTGCGGAGACAATATTTGTCTTTGTTCTGATTGGAGGAATGACGGGAGGAGGCCGCCTTCTGTAACATGTATTATAAATCGTGTCTTTGTTCCGGGCGGCTTGTACTCCGTCCTGACCCAGATTGTCAGATTCATCAATGAAATATAACGTAGACGTGCCGCAGTCCTGGGTCGGGTGTTGGGATTAACCCCCGCACACCCAACATCGTCATGTGATTCCTTTTCAAAATTGAAGTCTGTGTGGCATTTTCTATGAGCTGTGTGTTTTTTTTATTTTGACATATAATTATTTAGATGGGCATCTTAACAATCACAACATACAGGGATATGTGATTTACTATTGATAAAAACACATACGCACAGGATGGACTGGTGTCTTTATTCAACCTTACCTACTATGTAACAAGGACTTGATTGAAGTGCCGATGGGTATGATTAATACCTGGGCACCTGAGGCTCATGTTGTGGACCTACCAACATCCAGCTATACAGGCAGTGATCTTCCACCCAACCGTGGCATAGTTCTGCCAACATCAAGGGAGCGCTCACCACTGACCACCAACCTAAGGGACCTCTAACCACTGGCCACTAACCTAGGAAAACCCTCACCACTGGCCACCAACCTAAGCAAGAGCTCACCACTGATCCCTAACATAAGTTAGAGTTGAGAGGTTCTCACCACTGGCCACCACCCTAAGAGAGCTCTCCTCACTGGCCACTAACTTATGCTGGTGGTCACTGGTAAGGGTTCTCCTAGGTTGGTGACCAGTGATAAAAGCTCTCTTAGGTTGGTGGCCACTGGTGAGAGTTTTCCTACAGTAGGTTGGTGGCCAGTAAGGAGAACCTCTCATACCTAACTTATGTTAGGGATCAGTGGTGAGCTCTCCCTTAGGTTGGTGATCAGAGGATAGGGTTTTCCTAAGGGAGAGCTCACCACTGATCCCTAACATAGGTTAGGTATGAGAGGTTCTCACCACTGGCCACCACCCTAAGAGAGCTCTCCTTACTGGCCACCAACCTACTATAGGAAAACTCTCACCACTGGCCACCAACCTAAAAGAGCTCTTATCACTGGTCACCAACCTAGGAGAACCCTTACCAGTGACCTCCAAACCAAGAGAACCCTCCTCGCTGACCACCAACCTAGGAGAACCCTCCCTGCTGACCAACCCAAGAGTACCCTTACCCCAGTGACCATCAACCCAAGAGAACCCTTCCCACTGACCCAAAAATACCCTTACCAGTGATCACCAATCCAAGAGCACCCTTCCCAGTGACCACAAACCCAAGAGTACAATTACCAGTGACCACCAAACCCAAGAGCACCCTTACCAGTGACCACCAAACCCAAGAGCACCCTTACCAGTGACCACCAAACCCAAGAGCACCCTTACCAGTGACCACCAACCCAAGAGCACCCTTACCAGTGACCACCAACCCAAGAGCACCCTTACCAGTGACCACCAACCCAAGAGCACCCTTACCAGTGACCACCAACCCAAGAGCACCCTTACCAGTGATCACCAACCCAAGAGCACCCTTACCAGTGACCACCAAGAGAACCCTCCCCACTGATCACCAACCCAAAGGTACCCTTACCAGCGACCATTAACCCAAATCACCCTTACCAGTGATCACCAACCCAAGAGCACCCTTACCAGTGATCACCAATCCAAGAGCACCCTTACCAGTGACCACCCACCCAAGAGCACCCTTCCCAGTGACCACAAACCCAAGAGTACAATTACCAGTGACCACCAAACCCAAGAGCACCCTTACCAGTGACCACCAAACCCAAGAGCACCCTTACCAGTGACCACCAACCCAAGCGCACCCTTACCAGTGACCACCAACCCAAGAGCACCCTTACCAGTGACCACCAACCCAAGAGCACCCTTACCAGTGACCACCAACCCAAGAGCACCCTTACCAGTGATCACCAACCCAAGAGCACCCTTACCAGTGACCACCAAGAGAACCCTCCCCACTGATCACCAACCCAAAGGTACCCTTACCAGCGACCATTAACCCAAATCACCCTTACCAGTGATCACCAACCCAAGAGCACCCTTACCAGTGATCACCAATCCAAGAGCACCCTTACCAGTGACCACCCACCCAAGAGCACCCTTCCCAGTGACCACAAACCCAAGAGTACAATTACCAGTGACCACCAAACCCAAGAGCACCCTTACCAGTGACCACCAAACCCAAGAGCACCCTTACCAGTGACCACCAACCCAAGAGCAACCTTACCAGTGACCACCAACCCAAGAGCACCCTTACCAGTGACCACCAACCCAAGAGCACCCTTACCAGTGACCACCAACCCAAGAGCACCCTTACCAGTGACCACCAACCCAAGAGCACCCTTACCAGTGATCACCAACCCAAGAGCACCCTTACCAGTGACCACCAACCCAAGAGCACCTTTTCCAGTGACCACCAACCCAAGAGCACCCTTACCAGTGACCACCTACCCTAGAGGAATTTGCCTATAAGAAATTCCCTTTCCTTTTCCATCTGCAGCCGCTGTAATCTTCTTTAACATCCAATATGGTCACCTGGAGGTGCTCTATACACAGATGGTATACAGAACGCCCCCCCCCCCCCCCCCCAAATGCAATATGACCACCTGGGGGCTCTCTGTACACAGATGGTATACAGAACGTGCCCCCCCAGAAATACAGTACGGCCACTTGGAGGCTCTCTGTACACAGATGGTATACAGAACGCCCCCCAGAAATTACATTTCCCGCTTGTGTGATTGACTGACTGATTTTCCCAGAAGTCTGCACTAAGATACCAAGTCGGATTTTGGTCACCCCCTGCAACACAAATGTCCCTTTTTGATGAGCAACTTCCAAAGGGAAATCGCATCTAAAGGGATGCAGACCCTGCAACTTTTCTCCTTAGTTCACTGCAGGTGCAGCAGCCTATTAATGATTATAAAGTCGCTCCCATTCACATTCACTCTACACAGGGACACAGAGAAACAAACGGCTATTTCTTCAGAATAACAAAAGGTCGGAATCTGCTACAAAGTTTGTTACAATCCCTGCAATGTACAGAGATCACCCAGAGGGGGAGGGGTTTATTTTTAAACAGAAGTGGGGTTACTCTTTAATGTTGGGGTCCATTCGCACCAATGGTGTGCGTGTTCAGCTACACATAACGTTCCCCCGCTATTGTGCGTTTATGTTCCTTTTTATAAAACTTTTAGAAGCTTTTCCTGAGTGCTTCCAATGTGGATTTAGCTGTCGCTCGTGGCCGCCCCTTTAGGTTCACACAACAGGCTGGGAGGTATCCTGAGGACCCGCGTTTGCTTTTAGCAAGGAATGGCGAAGGCGCGGCAGAACACGCGGGGGTGACGGCGGGGTTAATGCAGAATCAACAACCCCCCCACTTCTGTTCCAGAGCAAGCGTCTGCAGCCGTGGAGGGAAGATAATGGGCCTGGCTGCTGATCAATTATTGAAGGCGCTGTAGTGCCTCCGATCACCCGATCCGCCCCGCCGATCCCAACGCAGCGCTCCCGTGTAACGCACCGCCATGAAATCAGGTCATGTACAGCGCAGGCAGCACCCCTCCTCCACCCCGGAGCTTGCGCGTGTCACAGATATTCTGGATTTATTCTGGTTGTATAACCGAGGAGAGAAACGATCGTCCTCACCGGGCCCAACCCCCTCTTATCAAAGGAATCCGATGAGATTTACTAAAAGAAAAAAAAAACATAATACTTGTGTTACAGTTTACAGCAATAGTATCATTATAATACATTGTAACTTTGTTTCCTCGGTCTCCCCTTCCCCCATTCAGCAGACTGTACATTGTAACTTTGTAGGAGGAGGAGGAGGCATTTCCTCAGTCTCCCCTCCCCCAGTGACTGTACATTGTAACTTTGTAGAAGGAGGAGAAGGCATTTCCCTCCCCTCCCCCTAGTGATCTTTGAATTTTGTATTCTAATCCAGGGTTTGACAAATTTGCTTGGAATCTAGGAGCCGGCTAAAAAAGTTAGGAGCCAGAAAACGCACCCCGTCCTGACGAGCTCGCGCGCAAAGCGAACGCATACGTGAGTAGCGCCCGCATATGTAAATGGTATTTAAACCACACATGTGAGGTATCACCACAATTGGTAGAGCGAGAGCAATAATTCTAGCTCTAGACCTCCTCTGTAACTCAAAACGTGCAACCTGTAGAATTTTTTAAACGTCGCCTATGGAGATTTTAAAGGGTAGAAGTTTGTCGCCATGCCACGAGCGGACGCAATTTTGAAGCGTGACATGTTGGGTATCAATTTACTCGGCGTAACATTATCCTTCACAATATAAAAAAAAATTGGGCTAACTTTACTGTTGTATTATTTTTTTAATAAAAAAAAGTGTATTTTTATCCCCCAAAAAAGTGCGCTTGTAAGACCGCTGCACAAATACGGCGTGACATAAAGTATTGCAACGACCGCCATTTTATTCTCTAGGGCAGGAGTCTCCAAACTATGGCCCTCCAGGTGTTCAGGAACTACAATTCCCATCATGCCTAGTCATGTCTACGAATGTCAGAGTTTTACAATGCCTCATGGGAAGTGTAGTTCCACAGCAGCTGGAGGGCCGTAGTTTGGAGATCCCTGCTCTAGGGTGTTAGAAAAAAAAATATATATAATGTTTGGGGGTTCTAATTGGAGGGAAGGAGATGGCAGTAAAAACACAGGGGAAACTCCATTAGAATTGCTGGATTGCTGGTTTACTTGTCATGCCAACGGCCACCACAAGATGGCGCCAGATCACAGAAGGAAGCTCAGGCCTAAAGAAGGCCTCAAAGCCGCAGTCTCAATTACTGGCCGGCGCGGTGGGGGCACACTGAGACACAGGATGGGGTATCCTGTGTCTACAAACGCCCCCACCTCCCCGATGTGCGATCGCGTCGGGCCGCGCCGGCCGGTAATTGAGGCCGCGGCTTTGCAGCCTTCTGCAGGCCTAAGTTTCCCCCGGGCGCCAGGTCGCTAATTCTAGTCGCAATTGCGACCGGGTGCCCGGATTTTGTCAAACTGTACTAACCACTTCTAGACCGCCCACCGTGGATACACGTCGCTAATTTGACATTATATACCGTTGTTCTAGCACCTAGCTGCCGTAATCCGGGTCTCCTCGTCTTCAGCAGTGGTCTCAGCGGCGGATTCCCTGCAAGATCACTTTTATCGGGGGCGGGAGAGGGGCCCTTCCCTGCCGCGCTCCAGTCCTCGCCGTCGATCACGTCCGCTCCCTTTAGTCTGAGGGATTCGGGATTGGCTGCAGCTGCTGGTTGGGAGAACTTTTCCAACATCTCTTCCCTTCCACGGAAGTCCATCACTATTTTGATTTGTGTCAAGCGGGATCAGCTGCACTGCGATCGACATTCGGCCGGCCAGTTGTACCAGTTGAAGTTTCGTGTTTTCCCGGTGAAGAATCTTCAGAGTTTGCCTGGAGGGTCTTCGAGAAAGCAGAAGACAAGTGGAACTCCGGGAGGACGGAGACGCTTCATCTGGGAGGATCCTGATGGATTTTTGCCACGTTTTTTTTTTTTTTTGTAGTTCTTCATTTTAGACCTCGGCTAAAAGCGGGCGATTCCCAGCAGGTGGAGTAAGCTGGAGGAGCCGGGATCGGTAGGATGCGCTCACAGAAGGATTGTATTCAGGAGAGTGAAGCGGGAGGATGGAGCCGCTCTGCTTCCCCTCCGAGGCTGGCGGTCTGTCGGTTAGGATTTGACACGCCGCTGCCTGCGATTCCCATGGAGGCCGCACTCCCCGGCTGTATGGTCCAGTTTGCCCTCTCCAAGCCGACATATCCGGGTCTAGTGCATCCGCCCCGCAGGAGCCGCATAATTGGATGGACGCCAGAGCAGAGGCCAACACACATTATATATATAATAGATAGAGAGAGAGATGGAGATATAGTTAGTTAGAGAGAAAGAGAGAGCGATAGATATAGAGAGATATAGATAGAGAGCGCTAGAGAGAGAGAGATATAGATAGAGATATATATAGAGAGAGAGAGCAATAGATAGATATAGAGAGAGATATATATATTAGAGAGAGAAAGAGCAATAGAGATAGATATATATATATATATATATATATATATCTATCTATCTATCTATGAGAAAGATAGAGAGAGAGCGCGAGAGATAGATAGACAGAGAGAGTGAGCGATAGAGAAATATAGATAGACAGAGAGAGAGATATAGAGAGAGAGAGAGCGAGATGGAGATATAGTAAGAGAGCGAGCGATAGATAGATATAGAGAGAAAGAGCAATAGAGAGATAGATAGATAGAGAGAGATAGACAGAGAGAGTGAGCGATAGAGAAATATAGATAGATATAGAGAGAGGGAGAGCGAGATGGAGATATAGTTAGAGAGAGCGATAGATATAGAGAGAGCGAGAGATAGATAGATAGAGATATATATAGAGAGAGAGCAATAGATAGATATATAGAGAGAGATATAGATAGATAAAGAGATTATATTATATATATATATGAGAGAGAGAGAGAAAGAGCAATAGAGATGTATAGAGAGAGATATATATACTCTATACCCACACATTCATAAATATATACACACACTCACCGGCCACTTTATTAGGTACACCCGTTTAATCGCTTGGTAACACAGATTGCCTATCAGCCAATCACATGGCAGAAACTCAATGCATTTAGGCCTCTAGACGTGGTGAAGACGATTTGCTGAAGTTCAAACCGAGCATCAGAATGGGGTAAGAAAGGGGATGGAAGCGACTGTGAACGTGGCGTGGTTGTTGGTTGCCAGACGGGCCGGTCTGAGTATTTCTGGGATTTTTACGCACAACTATCTCTCGGGTTTACAGAGAATGGTGGGGGAAAGAGAAAATATCCAGTGAGCGGCAGTTGTGTGGAGGAAAATGCTTTGTTGAGGTCAGAGGAGAGTGGGCAGACTGGTTCCAGATGATAGAGAGGCAACAGTAACTCAAATAACCTCTCGTTACACCCAAGGTATGCAGAATACCATCTCTGAACACACAACACACCCAACCTTGAAGCAGATGGGCGACAGCAGCAGAAGACCACACCGGGTGCCACTCCTGTCAGCTGAGAACAGGAAACTGAGGCTAAAATCGGCACAGATCACCAAAATTGGACAATAGAAGATTGGAGAAACGTTGCCGGGTCTGATTTCAGCTTCGACATTCAGAAGCTGGGGTCAGAATTTTGTGCATGGATCCACCCTGCATTGTATCACCGGTTCAGGCTGGTGGGGGGGGGGGGGGGTATTTTCTTGGCACATTTTGGGCCCCTTAGTACCATGTCACAAAGCTCCAATCATCTCACCACTGGACAATTTGGTCACTTTACTCCAATGGCCTCCACACTCACCACATCTCATCCAATAGAGCACCTTTGGGATGTGGTGGAACGGGAGATTGGCCCCCCCATGCATTAAAGCTGTGGCCCTCCAGCTGTTGCAGAACTACAAGTGCCACCATGCCTCTGCCTGTGGGAGTCATTTTTGTAGCTGACAGCCTTGCAATGCCTCATGGGACACATGCATTAAAGGAATTCCTTTTCCAGCAAAACCATGGTTCCCGCCCCAACTGCAAAGAGCCTGCCCCCACATACTATAGAGAAAGGGCTCTTGGGAGATGTAGTTCTGGGGGTGAGCCTACAATAATAGGAGCTGAGCTCCCAGTAACTACCCCTGTGAGAAGTTTACAATCCTACTGATGACATCACAGAAGTAATAAAAGCCGTCTCTCGCTACAGGAATGAGAAATGAACGCCGGGCCGTGCTCTAGAAAGGGGAGAGGGAGGTTTGGGGGGGGACACCTGGGGGGTTTTCTTTAAAGCGGAGCTCCACCCGCTTTTTTTTTTTTAAAGTCGGCAGCTACTAACAATGTAGCTGCTGACTTTGAATAAGGACACTTACCTGTCCTAGGCGCCCGCGCTGACGGCCCCCCCCGATGCCAAAACTCGATCCCGGCACCGCCATCCACAGTCAGGGAAACAGGCAGTGAAGCCGCACGGCTGCTTTCTGGGATACACACAGTTCCCAGAATGCAGCGCGGCCCATTCACAAGAAGACACCGAGAAGAGGAGGAGGAAGAAAACCACACCGCGGATCATGAGGGCAGATTCGGGACTTCCGCATAGCAACAGCCTATTTAGGGTGAGTATTTTTTTTTCCATTTCATTTTTTTTTTTAGATTAAAAAAAAAAAAAATCAGTGTGGAGCTCCGCTTTAAGAATCAGCTGTGCTTGTTTTCTGCAGTTCTGCCTTTTCATCACCAGAGGGCAGCAGAGCTCCAGCACGCAGCGTTTGCCGGGAGTGAATTCCCGACCATAGAAATAAATAAGAGAGACTTGTAGAGTTCTCGTGGCTTACAAGGCAGGCGGCAGTCCCCGAAGGGAAGGAACCTCTTTGTTCTGTGACAGCTCCCATTATCGCAGGCGACAGCGCAGGCACAGATAACTGGCTGCAGAAGAGAGGAGAGGCGCATGGTTATATAGAGTAATCCACGGGGGTCGTGTGCTTCCCGCCAGGTGCTAATCACACAGAGCGTGGCTGAGGACAGCCTTCTATCCCCCGCCCCCCCCCCCCCAACACCCATTTCTGTCCATAAAACGGTTTGAGGGTCACGTGACCTGATGCTGCGGTGCTTCCATCTGCAGCTCCAGCAGTCCGGGACCAGACTGCGTGATCTAAAAATTGATCTGCCGCAGCACATAATTCCTGTGTGCACAGCCTCCGATGGAAGCTGCAGGTTCCTGACTCCTGGGCTGTGCGTGGAGCAGGACAGCTGAGACCATTTAGTTTCATTTGAACCTAGGAGTGCAGCGCAGGAGTCTTCCCCTTCTTCTTCTTCTTCTCCTTCTTCTTCCTCTTCCCCTTCTTCTTTTTCCCCTTCTTCTTCCCCTTCTTCTCCTTCCCCTTTTTCTTCTTCCTCTTTTTCTTCCCCTTCTTCTTCCTCTTCCCCTTCTTCTTCCGCTTCTTCTTTTTCTTCTTCCTATTCTTCTCCTTCTTTTTCTCCTTCTTCTTCTTCTTCTTCTCCTTCCCCTTCTTCTTTTTCTCCTTCTTCCCCTTTTTCTTCTTCCTCTTTTTTTTCCCCTTTTTCTTCTTCCTCTTTTTCTTCCCCTTTTTCTTCTTCCTCTTTTTCTTCCCCTTCTTCTTATTCTTCTTTTTCTCCTTCACCTTCTTCTTCCCTTTCTTCTCCTTCTTTTTCTCCTTCTCCTTCTTCCTCCTCTTCTTCCCCTTCTTCTTTCTCTTCTTCCCCTTCTTCTTTTTCTTCTTCCTATTCTTCCCCTTCTTCTTCCCCTTCTTCTTTTTCTCCTTCTTCTTCCCCCTTTTCTTCTTCCTCTTCCCCTTCTTCTTCTTTTTTCTCCTTCACCTTCTTCTTCCCCTTCTTCTTCCACCTTCACCTTCTTCTTCCCCTTCTTCTTCCACTTCTTCTTCCTATTCTTCCCCTTTTTCTCCTTCTTCTTCCTCCTCTTCTTCCCCTTCTTCTTTCTCTTCTTCCCCTTCTTCTTTTTCTTCTTCCTATTCTTCCCCTTCTTCTTTTTCTCCTTCTTCTTCCCCCTTTTCTTCTTCCTCTTCCCCTTCTTCTTCTTCTTCCCCTTCTTCTTCCACCTTCACCTTCTTCCCCTTCTTCTTCCTATTCTTCCCCTTTTTCTCCTTCTTCTTCCTCCTCTTCTTCCCCTTCTTCTTTCTCTTCTTCCCCTTCTTCTTCTCCCCCTTTTTCTTCTTCCCCTTTTTCTTCTTTCCCTTTTTTCTTCTTTTTCTTCTTCCTCTTTTTCTTCCTCTTTTTCTTCTTCCTCTTTTTCTTCCTCTTTTTCTTCTTCCTCTTTTTCTTCCCCTTCTTCTTCTTCCTCTTTTTCTTCCCCTGCTTCTTCTTCTTGTTCTCCTCCACCTTCTTCTTCCCTTTCTTCTCCTTCTTTTTCTCCTTCTCCTTCTTCCTCCTCTTCTTCCCCTTCTTCTTTCTCTTCTTCCCCTTCTTCTTTTTCTTCTTCCTATTCTTCTCCTTCTTCCCCTTCTTCTTCCCCTTCCTCTTCTTCCCCTTCTTCTTTTTCTCCTTCTTCTTCCCCCTTTTCTTCTTGCTCTTCCCCTTCTTCTTCTTTTTTCTCCTTCACCTTCTTCTTCCCCTTCTTCTTCCACTTCTTCTTCCTATTCTTCCCCTTTTTCTCCTTCTTCTTCTTCCTCCTCTTCTTCCCCTTCTTCTTTCTCTTCTTCCCCTTCTTCTTCTCCCCCTTTTTCTTCTTCCCCTTCTTCTTCTTTCCCTTTTTTCTTCTTCCTCTTTTTCTTCCCCTTTTTCTTCTTCCTCTTTTTCTTCTTCCTCTTTTTCTTCCCCTTCTTCTTCTTCCTCTTTTTCTTCCCCTTCTTCTTCCTCTTTTTCTTCCCCTTCTTCTTCCTCTTTTTCTTCCCCTTCTTCTTCCTCTTTTTCTTCCCCTTCTTCTTCCTCTTTTTCTTCCCCTTCTTCTTCTTCCTCTTTTTCTTCCCCTTCTTCTTCTTTTTCTCCTCCACCTTCTTCTTCCCTTTCTTCTCCTTCTTTTTCTCCTTCTCCTTCTTCCTCCTCTTCTTCCCCTTCTTCTTTCTCTTCTTCCCCTTCTTCTTCTTTTTCTTCTTCCTATTCTTCTCCTTCTTCCTCTTCTCCCCCTTCTTCTTTTTCTCCTTCTTCCCCTTCTTCTCCTTCTTCTTCCCCTTTTTCTTCTTCTTCTTCTTCTTCTTTTTTCTCCTTCACCTTCTTCTTCCCCTTCTTCTTCCACTTCTTCCTATTCTTCCCCTTTTTCTCCTTCTTCTTCTTCTTCCTCCTCTTCTTCCCCTTCTTCCCCTTCTTCTTTCTCTTCTTCCCCTTCTTCTTCTCCCCCTTCTTCTCCTTCCCCTTTTTCTTCTTCCCCTTCTTCTTCTTCCCCTTCTTCTTCTTCCCCTTCTTCTTCCCCTTCTTCTTCTTCCCCTTCTTCTTCCCCTTCTTCTTCCCCTTCTTCCCCTTCTTCTTCTTCCTCTTCCCCTTCTTCTTCTTCCTCTTCCCCTTCTGCTTCTTCTTTTTCTCCTTCTCCTTCTCCCCCTTCTTCTTTTTCTCCTTCTTCCTATTCTTCTCCTTTTTCTCCTTTTTTTTCTCCTTCTTCTTTTTCTCCTTCTTTTTCTCCTTCCCCTTCTTCTTCTTTTTCTCCTTCTTCCTCCCCTTCTTCTTCCCCATAATTCCTGTGTGCAAAGCCTCCCGATGGAAGCTGCAGGTTCCTGACTCCTGGGCTGTGCATGGAGCAGGACAGCTGAGACCTCCCTCCTCCTCCTTGCCCACTAACCAGCTAGACACAATGGTGGTGGGATATTAGATTGGTGGAGGCTTCACCTCCCTCTTATTCTAAGACACAGGCAGGAGGGGGAGTGACACATGCTGCGACTGGCAGAAATCCGCACCCACACACCATGTTATTGCCAACAAATTATTAAAGATTTTAACTCATTCTGGGTGGACTTCATATGATGGCGCCCAGAATGGCCGCTCTTACGTGCCCGCGGGGCGCTAGGAGAGGCGTGCTGCTAGGACGCAGCGTGACCCCGATCTCTGTAAAGAGCCGATCAAGCGTCTTGGCTGTGTCCAATGTCCAATCACAGCCGGTCACATGTAAATGCTGAAGTGCCGTAAATCAGCTCTCCTCGCCACTGAGGGAGTGTGTGGTGAGGAGAGCCGGTCAGCAGGATCTTCTCGCAGGGAACATCAGGGCACTGATTACAGTAAAGCCCACCGGTGCCACCAATCAGTGCATGCTCATCAATGCCGCCTAATCGGTGCCCATAAGTTCCGCCTCATCGATGCCCATAAGTGCATGCTCATCAATGCCGCCTTAATCAGTGCCCATAAGTGCCACCTCACCAGTGCCCATCGGTGAAGGAGAAAGATTTTACTTCTTTACAAAATTTACTGACAGTAACTAAGAAAAACTGGCCCGGCAGTAGGGGGAAGGAGGAGCGGGCCGAACCTTTGACGTGCCTCGCCACAGCGAGGTCTGACTGAAGTGGGGATAGGGTACCGGTCAAAAACCAGGCACCCGCTTCCCCCGAAAGGTGCCAAATGTAGCACCGGAGGAGGGGGAAAGGAATCGGATAAGCGGAAGTTCCACTTTTGGGGTGGATCTCCGCTTTAGGTCTCACATTCCTCATTTACCATCCCAGCAAGTCTGATAACATACTGTAGCTAGGAGTTGACAGCTGTGTTATAGCTTTAAGATGTGCTGTTACCAGTCCTGACCAGTAGGGGGAGCTATAGTGTCACAAAGTCCAACACTGAAGCTATATGGAAGCTTTTAGTACATAGAACTCCTCGCTGCCGGACTTTGTGTTCACATTGATTTGCCAGCAAAGGGTTTATGATTGTGATACGGAGCGATGTGTAGACTCCTCTTTAAAGTATCTAAACCAATCGCGTTCCTGCAATCTTTTCTTGTCCTGCTTTCAATGAAATCGCACCGGCGAAGGTGTATCTACAGACACTTCCTGTCCTGGGGTGACAACACCTCCTTGAGCTGCAGTGTTGTCACCCTTCCTGCTCCTGAATCGGACTGCAAGCAGCTGTACAAATGCACAGCCCACCGGTGCATCCTGCCGCAGTCACCGCATTAAAACTGCGTGTGTGCATTCCGGGTGGGGGTTTGGAAACATTCACACTGGAACACGCAGCGGCTCGCAGCCCGGTGCGTCTCCATTCACCGTTTCAGGTCCGATTTCGGCCTGAGCTTTGGGCTGATTTCAAACCTGAAACGGACCAAAAAGACGCACAGGGCTCCTGTCCAAATTCTCACCGGAGCCGCTGAGGAGATGTGTGAACCGGCTCCATAGAGATCCGCTCACAATCTCCTGCTATGCGATTTGGATACAGGGAAAACTACATCCGATTCGCAATAGTGTGAACCCAGCCTGAGGGCCCATTCACACGATCGCATTTGCAGCAATGATCACATTCTGAATGCCCCCCCCCTCCACACCTTGTTGACATCTAGCTTACGATGGGCTGCCAGAAAATCGCACCATTTTTGGATCGCTGGCAGCCCATTTGATGGGCAGATTTCGGTTTGTATATTTTATTTTCATGGCCCCTCTAAGCTGAGCATAACTGACCGTCATGTACAGTAAGGCTGAACCACACTGTACACAGAGCATCCAATGAAAATATTTCCAGGAAGGCGTTTATTCAATGTTTCTGACATGGGGGGGGGGGGCTAGATTGCCCTCTAGTGATGTCTACTACCGGCATGAGGTCATTCGAGGTTTCTGACATGGGGGCCCTAGATCGTCCTCTGGTGATGGTTGCTTCTGGCTTTGGGGGTCATTCAAGGTTTCTGACATAGGGGGGCCTAGCTCGCCCTCTGGTGATGCCCACTGCCAGCTTTGGGTCATTCGATGTTTCTGACATGGGGGTCTAAGCTCGCCCTTTGGTAATGCCTACTCCCAGCTTGGGGGTCATTCGAGGTTTCTGACATGGGGGGCTAGATCGCCCTCTGGTGATGCCTACTCCCAGCTTGGGGGGTCATTCGAGGTTTCTGACATGGGGGCCTAGATCGTCCTCTGGTGATGCCCACTCCCAGCTTGGGGGGTCATTCAAGGTTTCTTTTTTTTTTTTTTTTTTTTCTTTTTTTTTTTTTTAAAGTGTATTTTGTGCGTGAACTCGAGAGAGAGGAGCCGGACTGCAGGAGTTGGGAGTAGGCAGACCCTCCCCCCGGAGGCAATCGCCATCCTTCTCCATGCCCCTGGTGGCAATGGCGGGTGTGAAGGGGGGCCTCCCACTCACCCCGCCCTACCTGCTCCTCTTGGGAGCCCAACTGGGGCCCAACGGGACCCCAATGGGGCAGAGGGACTCCCCCTATGAGGGAGTGAGGGGGCCTAGCCCACCCAGCCAGCCCCGTAGGTCCTTCGCCTCTCTTTATTTTAAGAGACCGCATGGCCAAAGTGCATGTGTTTTTTTTAAACCAATTTTGTGTGCGTGCAAGTGTGGTGGTTTTTGTGGGGGGGGGGTGGGCGTACTAAGCACAGGCGTACCTTGCATAGCACACCCACCGGGAGCCGGGCTGAGACCACCAAACTCAATTCACATGTAGCCGAGACCGGGATCCGAACCCTTGGCTGCAGAGGTGAATGGCTTGTCAGCGCAGTGCCAATCACGTTGAGCCACCACAGCTCCACTCCATTCAAGGTTTCTGACATGGGGGGCTAGATCGCCCTCTGGTGATGCCTACTACCAGCATGAGGTCATTCGAGGTTTCTGACATGGGGGCCTAGATCGTCCTCTGGTGATGCCTACTCCCAGCTTGGGGGGGTCATTCAAGGTTTCTGACATGGGGGGCTAGATCGCCCTCTGGTGATGCCTACTACCAGCATGAGGTCATTCGAGGTTTCTGACATGGGGGCCCTAGATCGTCCTCTGGTGATGGTTGCTTCTGGCTTTGGGGGTCATTCTGGCGATGCCTACTCTAGGCTTGAGGGGTCATTCAAAACTTCTGACATGGGGGGCCTAGATCGTCCTCTGGTGATGCCTACTCGTGGCTTGGGGGTTATTCGAGGTATCTGACATGGGGGGTCTAGATTGCTCTCTGGTGATGCCTACTCCCGCCTTGGGGTCATTCGATGTTTCTGATATGGGGGGCTTAGATCGCTCTCTGGTGAAGCCTACTCCTAGCTTGGGGGGTCATTCAAGGTTTCTGACACGGGGGGGCTTAGATCGCCCTCTGGTGATGGTTACTTCTGGCTTTGGGGTAATTTGAGATTTCTGACATGAGGGGGCTTAGATATCGTCCCCTGGTGATGCCTACTACCGACTTGGGGTCATTCGAAGTTTCAGACATGGGGAGCCTAGCTCACTCTCTGGTAATGCCTACTCCCAGCTTCGGGTCATGTGATATTTCTGACATGGGGGGCCTAGATCACCCTCTGGTGATGGTTACTTCTGGCTTTGAGGTCATTCAATGTTTCTGACATGGGGGGCTTAGATCGCTCACTGGTGATGCCCACTCCCGGCTTGTAGTCATTCAGGGCCAGATTCAGAAAGAAAGTACGCCGGCGTATCTCCTGATACGCCGCCGTATTTTCAAATGTGCGCCGTCGCATCTTTACGTCGATTCAGAAAGCAAGATACGGCGAAAAACATGGCTTCAGCCGTCCGACATAACTTGCCTACGCCGGCGTATCGTGGGCGCATAGTTACGCTGGACGCATTCCACGTTCCCATTAAAAAATGCAAATGAGCTAGATACGCCGATTCACGAACGTAGTTGCGCCCGGCGCATTGATATACATCGTTTACGTAAGGCGTTCGACCGGCGTAAAGTTACCCCTGCTATATGAGGCGCAGGCAATGTTAAGTATGGACGTCGGAACAGCGTCGAATTGTACGTCGTTTGCGTAAGTCGTACGCGAATAGGGCTGTGCGTAAGTTACGTTCACGTCGAAAGCATTGAGTATTTGCGACGTGATTTTGGAGCATGCGCACTGGGATACGTCCACGGACGGCGCATGCACCGTTCGTTCGGACCCTCATTTGCATGGGGTCACGGCTCATTTTACTACAATACGCCCACTGCCTGGCTACTTTGAATTACGCGCCCATTTACACTACGCCGCCGTAACTTAGGGCGCAAGTTCTTTCTGAATACGGTACCTGCCGCTCTAAGTTACGGCGGCGTAGTGTTTATGAGATACGCTACGCCCGCTGAAAGTTAGACAATTCTTTCAGAATCTGGCCCTCAATGTTTCTGACATGGGGGGCCTAGCTCGCCCTCTGGTGATGCCTACTCCCGCTTTGGGGTCATTTAATGTTTCTGACATGGGGGGCCTAGCTCGCCCTCTGGTGATGCCTACTCCCGCTTTGGGGTCATTCAAGGTTTCAGACATGGGGGGCCTAGCTCGCCCTCTGGTGATGCCTACTCCCGCTTTGGGGTCATTCAAGGTTTCTGACATGGGGGGCCTAGCTCGCCCTCTGGTGATGCCTACTCCCGCTTTGGGGTCATTCAAGGTTTCTGACATGGGGGGCCTAGCTCGCCCTCTGCTGATGCCTACTCCCGCTTTGGGGTCATTCAAGGTTTCAGACATGGGGGGCCTAGCTCGCCCTCTGGTGATGGCTACTCCCGCCTTGGGGTCATTCAAGGTTTCTGACATGGGGGGCCTAGCTCGCCCTCTGGTGATGCCTACTCCCGCTTTGGGGTCATTCAAGGTTTCAGACATGAGGGGGCCTAGCTCGCCCTCTGGTGATGCCTACTCCCGCTTTGGGGTCATTCAAGGTTTCAGACATGGGGGGCCTAGCTCGCCCTCTGGTGATGCCTACTCCCGATTTGGGGTCATTCAAGGTTTCAGACATGGGGGGCCTAGCTCGCCCTCTGGTGATGCCTACTCCCGCTTTGGGGTCATTCAAGGTTTCAGACATGGGGGGCCTAGCTCGCCCTCTGGTGATGCCTACTCCCGCTTTGGGGTCATTCAAGGTTTCTGACATGGGGGGCCTAGCTCGCCCTCTGGTGATGCCTACTCCCGCTTTGGGGTCATTCAAGGTTTCAGACATGGGGGGCCTAGCTCGCCCTCTGGTGATGCCTACTCCCGCTTTGGGGTCATTCAAGGTTTCAGACATGGGGGGCCTAGCTCGCCCTCTGGTGATGCCTACTCCCAGCTTGGGGGGGTCATTCAAGGTTTCTGACATGGGGGGCCTAGCTCGCCCTCTGGTGATGCCTACTCCCGCCTTGGGGTCATTCAAGGTTTCTGACATGGGGGGCCTAGCTCGCCCTCTGGTGATGCCTACTCCCGCTTTGGGGTCATTCAAGGTTTCAGACATGAGGGGGCCTAGCTCGCCCTCTGGTGATGCCTACTCCCGCTTTGGGGTCATTCAAGGTTTCAGACATGGGGGGCCTAGCTCGCCCTCTGGTGATGCCTACTCCCGCTTTGGGGTCATTCAAGGTTTCAGACATGGGGGGCCTAGCTCGCCCTCTGGTGATGCCTACTCCCAGCTTGGGGGGGTCATTCAAGGTTTCTGACATGGGGGGCCTAGCTCGCCCTCTGGTGATGCCTACTCCCGCCTTGGGGTCATTCAAGGTTTCTGACATGGGGGGCCTAGCTCGCCCTCTGGTGATGCCTACTCCCGCTTTGGGGTCATTCAATGTTTCAGACATGAGGGGGCCTAGCTCGCCCTCTGGTGATGCCTACTCCCGCTTTGGGGTCATTCAAGGTTTCAGACATGGGGGGCCTAGCTCGCCCTCTGGTGATGCCTACTCCCGCCTTGGGGGCATTCAATGTTTCTGACATGGGGGGCCTAGCTCGCCCTCTGGTGATGCCTACTCCCGCTTTGGGGTCATTCAAGGTTTCAGACATAGGGGGCCTAGCTCGCCCTTTGGTGATGCCTACTCCCGCCTTGGGGTCATTCAAGGTTTCTGACATGGGGGGCCTAGCTTGCCCTCTGGTGATGCCTACTCCCGCTTTGGGGTCATTCAAGGTTTCAGACATGGGGGGCCTAGCTCGCCCTCTGGTGATGCCTACTCCCGCTTTGGGGTCATTCAAGGTTTCAGACATGGGGGGCCTAGCTCGCCCTCTGGTGATGCCTACTCCTGGCTTGGGGTAGGTGGGGGGAAACACCCGTTATCAACCAATAAAGTGATTGTCCACCTGGAGATCGGTGTCCATTCTTGCAATACAATCTGAGGAATGTGTCGGTCCCTTCCAGATTGTCCTACAAACAGGGAAACTTCTCGATACAAAGTATCAGAAATAAAGGAAACGTTCTGGGATGATCCTGATACACAATGGAGGAGTTCATAGGAAGAATCTGTTATTCTCTGCAGTGACAGGTTGGAAGGGTTCCAGCTGATCACCGGATGAGATTCTCGGCTCACCGCTTCCTCCTCCACCCAGCAATGGTGACTTTCAGCTGTCAAGCTCAGCCAATCAGCTGACTGGAGCCTGGCCTGCCTGCAGTACCCCTGAGAACCATGCGAGGGCAGCACCACCCTCTCCAACCAGAGGCCACAATGAGAGCTATTTAAATCCCAGGCCCTGGATTTAGAAACATCTGTTTCCACAATGCAGCGGTTCATCCTTGGCGTAACTTTCAGAGCTTCCTGCCTCTCTGATTATCAAACACGCAGCCATATAAAGCATTCCGCGGCTGCCATGCTTACCAGGAGGCCCATGGTTATTATTGGATGTCTGGAAACATCCAGGGGGCATCTCTGGGCATTCATTCTCCTTCCCCTCCCCCCTCGCTGCTGTGATACCTATAGGAGGGCGTGTTTTGTAGTAGGAATGATGGATGGTAAACGAATTACCTTTTTCATCCTTTGTTACATCTCAGTGCTGCTGATCTCCTGCAGCCTCTTTACAGCCACTTTCTGACTACATACACTGCAGTGATGGGTGCATGGTCTTTTTTTAGTTCGGGTCTCCTGATGGTGAAAGAAGAAGATCCATGTCTGTATAATGGAGTGTGAAAACTGCCATTGGTACAATTGATGGCACAGTGGTGACAATTGATGGGCACAGTGGCGACAATTGATGGGCACAGTGGCGACAATTGATGGGCACAGTGGCGACAATTGATGGGCACAGTGGCGACAATTGATGGGCACAGTGGCGACAATTGATGGGCACAGTGGCGACAATTGATGGGCACAGTGGCGACAATTGATGGCACAGTGGTGACAATTAATGGGCACAGTGGTGACAATTGATGGCACAGGGGTGACAATTGATGGCACAGGGGTGACAATTGATGGCACAGTGGTGACAATTGATGGGCACAGTGGCGACAATTGATGGGCACAGTGGCGACAATTGATGGGCACAGTGGCGACAATTGATGGCACAGTGGTGACAATTGATGGCACAGGGGTGACAATTGATGGCACAGTGGTGACAATTGATGGGCACAGTGGCAACAATTGATGGGCACAGTGGCAACAATTGATGGCACAGTGGCAACAATTGATGGCACAGTGGCGACAATTGATGGCACAGTGGCGACAATTGATGGCACAGGGGCGACAATTGATGGCACAGGGGCAACAATTGATGGCACAGGGGTAACAATTGATGGCACAGGGGTAACAATTGATGGCACAGTGGTGACAATTGATGGCACAGTGGTGACAATTGATGGGCACAGTGGTGACAATTGATGGCACAGGGGTGACAATTGATGGCACAGGGGTGACAATTGATGGGCACAGTGGCGACAATTGATGGGCACAGTGGCGACAATTGATGGGCACAGTGGCAACAATTGATGGCACAGTGGTGACAATTGATGGCACAGGGGTGACAATTTATGGCACAGGGGTGACAATTGATGGGCACAGTGGCGACAATTGATGGGCACAGTGGCAACAATTGATGGGCACAGTGGCGACAATTGATGGGCACAGTGGCAACAATTGATGGCACAGTGGCGACAATTGATGGCACAGTGGTGACAATTGATGGGCACAGTGGCGACAATTGATGGCACAGTGGCGACAATTGATGGCACAGTGGCGACAATTGATGGCACAGGGGCGACAATTGATGGCACAGGGGTAACAATTGATGGCACAGTGGTGACAATTGATGGCACAGTGGCTGCGTTTGATGGGCACAGTGAGGCTGCAATTTTTTTTTGACCACCAGCCGCCACTGCATCAGAGGCTTACGTAGTATAGTGACAACACGCAGCATAACTGGGAGACTGGGCCAGGGGGTGTTGTCACTCTATAACAAGAAAGGATTGAATGGCCACTTGTATCCTTCATCAGGTGACAAGGTGATAAGTGGCCACTCAAGCACTCCCTTGCAATGCCCTTGTCTTATCTAATGCCATCGGGTACCCGGCCACCTAGCAACAGAAGAGAGAAGTGCAGCAAATTCCAGAATTGGGGCCTATGATGCACAAATTAATTCCGCGTGAAGACGGATTATTTATTCCCGATTTCAGTCGCATTCCTCCAGGGCGCGATCGGGGGTCAGGTAAGTAAAACAGGTGAGGGGGGGCTGGGGGGCCGGACATAGGATGCATTAAGGTGAAAAAACACAAATCTTTACAACCCCTTTAATATTTATCGCGCCACAAAGGTGTTCACCTATTTTCGCAAAGCCGCCCCCCCCCCCCCCCCCCACGAACGCAGTCGTTCCTGACTTTCGGGATTGTGGGGTGGAGAGACCTTTTACCAGAATGCGAAAAAAAAATAAAAAAATCTTTGCAGAGGCCGGCCCTCCGAAAAAGTTGCGTCCGCGTGTACGCCGGCCCCTCCCTGTCACCTCTGAAGGCTCTCCTTTTATGGCTCAGTCTTCGCAGGCCGTGATACCGTGTAGTTCCTGCTTCTCCCCTCCCCCGCCACACACACACACCAGCAAAGTCATAGGCAGGAAATTGCAGGGTAAGAGTGAGTCAGGCAGGAGAAGTGTGGAGATAGATCTATATTACTCAGCCTGACATTTCCTACACAGCTGAGTAGACAAAGTTTTTTTATTTTTTATTGAGGTATTTGAAGGAATTTGCTGCATCAAAGTTTAATTTGCTCTTATTTCTCCTTCCCTGCCCCCCCCCCCTCCCCCCATTAACATTCTAATGACATTTTTAAATAAAGTTTTTGTGCTTTCACTACATTTCTTATTTTAGTCCTAGTGATGTCATCACTGGGCCTATACAATCCAGGCAGATCCCTTGGGGGGAAGGTCTCCATAGAGGGGGACATGTGACAGGGTGACAACACAAGAGCAAAACTGTCAGAGAGAAAGAACGTTGTCACCCCATAACAGGAAGTGCCTGAACAAGGAGCTTCCTGCCAGGAACATTCTCTGAATTTCAGAACAGCGTCTCTGAAAATCAGGTGACCGGGCAAACATCTATTTAGAAATGGGCCTCTGTGGCTACTGTTTCTTGTAATTGTTATTGCAAAACTTGACAAATAAAGCTTTAAAAAAAAAAAAGTACAAAAGTATGAAGTCAGTATGTTGGGCTCCTTAAGTGGGGAACGCATGGCAAAAAAAAAAAAAAGAAGCAATTTAGAATGCAGTTTAGTGGGGGCCCCTTCACATCAATTGACGCGTGATCTGCCTCGGCAGAGAAGTATACGACGCACATCACTGCACGGGTATAGTGTGAGCATCATTTACTCAGGGCCTTGCTTTGGTCCATACTGATCCCTCTGATCCTTACAGGAGCAGCTTGTCTTTGTACATAACATTGGTGTCTGTAGGGTCGAGTTGTCTCTACGTCTGGTCTGGGTTATTGTTGGGTTGTCTTTGTACCTCCAATATGAGAAACATTGATGTCTGTAGGTGCAATGTGAGTGACATTGATGTCTGTAGTGTTAGGTTGTCTTCGTACATATTGTAATATTGGTATTTGTGAGGTTGTATTGTTTTTGTAAGTACACTATGGGTAGTACTGATGTCTGTAGGGTCGGGATGTCTTTGTATGCCTAGTGTGGGTAATATTGACTTTTGTAGGGTTGAGTTGTCCATACATCTTGTTTTGGTTTAATGTTGGGTTGTTTCTATACCTCCACTGTAGAGTAATATTGGTATATGTAGGGTTGGGTTGTCTTGTATGTCCAGTGGGGGTAATATTCATCTCTGTAGGGTCTAACTATCTTTGTATGCCAAGTCTGGGGTAATTTTGATGTCTGTAGGGTCGGGTTGCCTTTGTATCTCCAGTATGGGGTAATATTAATGTCTGTAGGGAGTCGGTTTGCCTTTGTCTATCGTGTTGGGTTGGGTTGTTTTTGTGTGTTGAGTGTGGATAATAATGATGTTGCCTGTACGGTCGGGTTGTCTTTATGTATCCAGAGTGGTAGAATATTGACGTGTCGGTAGATGTCTGTAGAGTCGGGTTGTCTTTGTATCTCCAGTATGGGGTAATATTGATGTCTGTAGGGGTGGGTTGTCTTTGTGTGCCCAGTGTGGGGTAATATTAATGTCTGTAGGGTCGGGTTGTCTTTGTACCTCCAGTATGGGGTAATATTGATGTCTTTAGGGTCGGGTTGTCTTTGTACCTCCAGTGTGGGGTAATATTGAGGACTGTCTGGTCGGATTGTCTTTGTACCTCCAGTGTGGGTAATATTGATGTCTGTAGGGTTGGGTTGTCTTTGTACCTCCAGTATGGAGTAATATTGATGTCTGTAGGGTCGGATTGTCTTTGTACCTCCAGTGTGGGTAATATTGATGTCTGTAGGGTTGGGTTGTCTTTGTACCTCCAGTATGGGGTAATATTGATGTCTTTAGGGTCGGGTTGTCTTTGTACCTCCAGTGTGGGGTAATATTGATGTCTGTAGTGTTGGGTTGTCTTTGTACCTCCAGTGTGGGGTGATATTGAGGTCTGTAGGGTCGGGTTGTCTTTGTACTTCCAGTGTGGGGTAATATTGAGGACTGTCAGGTCGGATTGTCTTTGTACCTCCAGTATGCGGTAATATTGAGGTCTGTAGGGTTGGGTTGTCTTTGTGTGCCCAGTGTGGGGTAATATTGATGTCTGTAGGGTCGGGTTGTCTTTGTACCTCCAGTGTGGGGTAATATTAATGTCTGTAGGGTTGGGTTGTCTTTGTACCTCCAGTATGGGGTAATATTGGGTCGGGTTGTCTTTGTACCTCCAGTGTGGGGTAATATTGATGTCTGTAGTGTTGGGTTGTCTTTGTATACCCAGTGTGGGGTGATATTGATGTCTGTAGGGTTGGGTTGTCTTTGTACCTCCAGTATGGAGTATTATTTATGTCTGTAGGGTCTGGTTGTCTTTGTACCTCCAGTGTGGGGTGATATTGAGGTCTGTAGGGTTGGGTTGTCTTTGTACCTCCAGTGTGGGGTGATATTGAGGTCTGTAGGGTTGGGTTGTCTTTGTACCTCCAGTGTGGGTAATATTGATGTCTGTAGGGTCAGATTGTTTTTGTATGCCCAGTGTGGGGTAATATTGATGTCTGTAGGGATAGGTTATCTTTGTACCTCCAATATGGGGTAATAGTCTGTAGGGTCAGGTTGTCTTTGTACCTATAGTGAGGGGTGATATTGAGGTCTGTAGGGTTGGGTTGTCTTTGTACCTCCAGTGTGGGGTAATATTGAGGTCTGTAGGGTTGGGTTGTCTTTGTACCTCCAGTTTGGGGTAATATTGAGGTCTGTAGGGTTGGGTTGTCTTTTTACCTCCAGTGTGGGGTAATATTGAGGTCTGTAGGGTTGGGTTGTCTTTGTACCTCCAGTGTGGGGTAATATTGAGGTCTGTAGGGTTGGGTTGTCTTTGTACCTCCAGTGTGGGGTAATATTGAGGTCTGTAGGGTTGGGTTGTCTTTGTACCTCCAGTTTGGGGTAATATTGAGGTCTGTAGGGTCGGGTTGTCTTTGTACCTCCAGTGTGGGGTAATATTGAGGTCTGTAGGGTTGGGTTGTCTTTGTACCTCCAGTTTGGGGTAATATTGAGGTCTGTAGGGTCGGGTTGTCTTCGTACCTATAGTGTGGGGTAATATTGAGGACTGTCAGGTCGGATTGTCTTTGTATGCCCAGTGTGGGGGTACTATAGGTGCCTTGCTTCTCTCATTCTTCCTGTTATCAGGAGGACAGATGGGGGTGTCTCTTTGCATTGCTCCTCTGAGTCTTCCCTGCAGCTCCGCAATCCCATTTAACCCATTAGCAGAGACTTTGGCAGCTGCTCTGAGCTGATGGCATGCCCAGCGGCTCCCCTGAGATGGCGCTTTATGGGCTTTTACAGAGGGCTCTGCACTGAGCTAAGCAGGACACACATGCTGCATCTTCCATAATCCCACTTTATGTCTGGTCATGTGACTCGCCCCATCAAAATCTGCTGTGTAATACCCGCCGCACATGCTATCCACTCCATTCAGTAGGATGGTGATGGGGGGGGGCCCCTGCTACTGCTGCCCGGCCGCTGTTGGGGACAGTGATCGGCAAGCACTAATTATCGATGGAGTCTCTTTTCGGTGACCCCGGCAGTGTGCTGTAGTCTCGCCTCCCTATTTTGGATTATTTTCAGCCACGTGACTGTCCCTTTTACCTTCTGTTGGCTGTCATTGTTAGAAATTAATCTCTGGGGTTTACAGAATGTGTTTCCGGCCCCTCCCAGAAGACGGTGACAGTAGTCACTCAATTCTGGAACCCCGCCAGGTGATTGTTCACTTTATCAATGGGGCGAGCGAATCCGTTCTCTAACGTGTTACCTAGAGGGGGAGGGGGGACGCTTGGCGGGGGGGGACCTATTTGCCAGCGAGAGATTTTAGGAAACCAGTCAAATGCCGCGTACACACGGTTGAAATTTCCGACAACAAATTTTCAATGTGAGCTTTTGGTCGGATATTGCGACCGTGTGTAGGCTCCATCGGACATTTGCTGTCAGAATTTCCGACAAGAAAAAATTGAGAGCTGGTTCTCAATTTTTCCGACAAGAAAAGTTCTTGTCGGAAAATCCGACCATCTGTATGCAATTCCGATGCACAAAAATCCTACGCATGCTCGGAATCAATTCAACGCATGCTCGGAATCAATACAACGAAAGCTCGGAATCATTGAACTTCATTTTTCTCGGCTCGTCCTACGCGTTGTACGTCACCGCGTTCTTGACGTTCGGAATTTCCGACAACATTTGTGTGACCGTGTGCAGGGGCGGACTGACAACTCATGGGGGCTCCCGGGCAATAGGAGATTATGGGGGCCCTCGGGCAATAAATTATGGGGCCACACAGTATACACACACACACACACACACACAATATACACACAGTATACATACACACACTGAAAAGGTACTGGAGAGGCGGGGCAGCCATAATCTTGGGATTTTTTTAACCACTTAAGCACCGCCTCCTGCACTTATGGCACGGCTGGGCACAGGCACGTACCTGTACGTCCTCTTTAAGTGCCCAGCCGTGGGTCGCAGGCGCGCGCCCGCAACCCGGTCCGAAGCTCCATGACTGCGGCCGCGGGACCTGAACGCAGCCGGAGTCCCACGATCGGTTCCCGGAGCTGAAGAACGGGGAGGAGCTGTGCGTAAACACACCTTCCCCGTTCTTCACTGTGGTAGCTTCATTGATTGTGCGTCCCCTGATATAGGGAAACACGATCAATGACGTCACACGTCCAGCCCCGCCCCCTACAGTTAGAAACACACATGAGGTCACACATAACCCCTACAGCGCCCCCTCGTGGTTAATTCCCAAACTGCAATTGTCATTTTCACAGTAATCCGTGCATTTTTATAGCACTTTTTGCTGTGAAAATGACAATGGTCCCAAAAATGTGTCAAAATTGTCCGATGTGTCCGCCATAATGTCGCAGTCATGAAAAAAATCGCTGATTGTGAGTAGTAAAAAAAGTATAAAAAAAAAATAAAAATTATAAAAATGCAATAAAACTATCTCCTATTTTGTAAACGCTATAAATTTTGCGCAAACCAATCGATAAACGCTTATTGCGTTTTTTTTTAACCAAAAATAGGTAGAAGAATACGTATCGGCCTAAACTGAGGAAAAGAAATGTTGTTTTTTTTTTTATTATTTTTTTATAATTTTTTGCCTTTTTGGGGGATATTTATTATAGCAAAAAGTAAAAAAATATTGCATTTTTTTTTTTAAATTGTCGCTCTATTTTTGTTTATAGCACAAAAAATAAAAACCGCAGAGGTGATCAAATACCATCAAAAGAAAGCTCTATTTGTGGGGGGAAAAAAGGCGTCAATTTTGTTTGGGAGCCACGTCGCACGACCGCGCAATTGTCAGGTAAAGCGACGCAGTGCCGAATCGCAAAAACTGGCCTAGGTCCTTTACCTGCATAAAGGTCCGGGTCTTAAGTGGTTAAAAAACACAGATTTTTACATACTGCTCCTGGTTTTACTGAGGCTGACAACCCCTGGTGGGGCCCCCTAGTGGCATGGGGCCCTCGGGCAGTGTCTGCATGGTCAGTCCGCCCCTGACCGTGTGTATACAAGACAATTCTGAGCCAAAATTCCGTCGGAAGAAAATCCACGGTTTTGTTGTCGGAATTTCCGATCGCGTGTACCCGGCATTGGACTTCAATGTGAAATCTCAGTTTCAGGTGGAGCTGACCCCTCAGTCTAAACAAGGAAATGGAGACTGCAGAGCACACATGTTTCCAGTCTTTAGTGCTGGCTCCTATGTACATGTCTGCAATGTGAAGAATGTGGCGTATGTGTTTTGCAGCGTGCTGTAGCAGCGGCGGCGGCGGGAACTGTGGGAGGGCCGAGACTTCCTGTTTCTGCTTCCACATTGCACTGGGGACAGAGGGGTGACTGATGCAGAAACAGCAGATCATCACTTCCTGCCTGCGCCATCCGCATGTCACCATCAATTATTGAAGGGCCCTTCCAGCTGAGGGCCTCCGAGCGCCCCAGGATACACAGGGCCTCTACAATTGGATGGATGAAGGCTCAGACATCATTAGGGAGTTATAGTGGGGTGGGGGGAGGGGGGGCTGGGTTGCTCAATGGAGCTTTGTGTAACACTCCATGACTTGCAGGCTTGTAGTACATGATGTACATTAATATACATTACTGGAAGGCTGACTGGGCTGACACCATGCTGGGAAGTGGGAAGCTGCATTAGTTGGTCATAGAGAGATGGCTGATTACTCGATCGATGAGCTTAGAATCCAGAATCAGATCCCAATTTACAGCTGAAAAGTAGGCAATGCCAGCCACCATTACGGCCTCCTTATATTTGGTCCATGGTGGTATGGCTCTTGCCCCCTCCATGGCTCCTGCTTCCTTTATACAGGAGTGGAGGATTATGGGAAAGAAGGCAGCAGTCTCTGTGGGCCCTAAACTTAGGTCTGGGGTGGCATGGTTCCTAGACTAGTTCCTATAGAGGATTATGGGAAAGAAGTTGGTGCCAGCTGCCATTTTGGTCCCATTCTCTTTGGTCCATGGTGGCACAGCTCCTATCTCCTCTTGTATAGGAGTATAGGATTTTTGGTAATGAAGGCAGTGCCAACCTCTATTATAGTCCCATTTATCTTTGATCCATGGTGGCACTGCTCCTGCTACGGGACTAGAGATTTGCGGAAATAAAGACAGTGCCAACCACAATTATGGTTCCATTATCTTTGGTCCATGGTGGCACAGCTCTTGCCCCCTCTTGTAAAGGAGTAGAGGATTGTGGGAATAAAGGCAGTGCCAATCACTATTATGGTCCTGTTATTTTTGGAACATGGTGGCACTGCTCCTGCCCCCTACTGTACAGGACTAGAGGTTTGCGTGAATAAAGGCAGTGCCAACCACAATTATGGTTCCATTTTCTTTGGTCCATGGTGGCATGGCTTCTGTCCCCTCTTGTAAAGGAGTAGAGGATTATGGGAATTAAGACAGTGCTAATCTCCATTATGGTCCCATTATCTTTGGTCCTTTGTGGCATGGCCCTTCCCCTCTCCATGGCCCCTGCTTCCTTTATACAGGAGTGGAGGATTATGGGAACGAAGACGACAGTCAATGTGGGCCCTAAACCTAGGTCTGGGGTGGCATGGTTCCTAGACTGGTCCCTAATGCAGGAGTAGAGGATTATGGGAAGAAAGAAAAAGAATGGCCAGCTGCCATTATGGTCCCATTATCATTGGTCTATGGTGGCATGGCTCCTGTCCCCTCTTATATAGGAGTAGAGGTTTGCGGGAATAAAGGCAGTGCCAATCACTATTATGGTCCCGTTATTTTTGGACCATGGTGGCACAGCTCCTGCCCCCTCCTGTAAAGGATTGTAGGAATGAAGGCAGTGCCAATTACTATTATGGTCCCATTATCTTTGGACCATGGTGGCATGGCTCCGCCCCCTCCTGTATAGAAGTAGAGGATTGTGGGAATTAAGGCATCGCCAACCACTATTATGGTTCCATTATTTTTGGTCCATGGTGACACGGCTCCTGTCCCCTCTTGTAAAGGAGTAGAGGATTGTAGGAATGAAGGCAGTGCCAATCACTATTATGGTCCCATTATCTTTGATCCATGGTCGCATGGCTCCTGCCCCCTCCTGTATAGAAGTAGAAGATTGTGGAAACTAAGGCAGTGCCATCCACCATCATGGTCCCATTATCTTTGGTGCATGGTGGCACGGCTCCTGTAGAGGATTGTGGGAATGAAGGAAGTGCCAACCACCATAAAAGTCCTATTATCATTGGTCCATGGTGGCATTGCTCCTGTACAGGAGTTGAGGATTATGGTAATGAAGGCAGCGCCAACCACCATTATGGTCCCATTATCTTTGATCCATGGTCGCATGGTTCCTACCCCCTCCTGTATAGGAGTAGAGGGTTAGGGTAATGAAGGCAATTCCAACCACCATTATGGTCTCATTATCTTTGGTCCATAGTGTCATTGCTCCTGTCCCCTCCTGTACAGGCGTAAAGGATTATGGTAATGAAGGCAGCGCCAACCACCATTATGGTCCCGTTATCTTTGGACCATGGTGGCATAGCTCCTGCCCCCTCCTGTAGAGGATTGTGGGAATGAAGACAGTGCCAACCTCAATTATGGTCCCATTATCTTCGGTCCATGGTGGCACGGCTCCTTCCCCCTCCTGTATAGGGAGTATAGGATTGTGGGAATAAAGGCAGTACTGAAGTTTGTCGCCATATCACGGGCGTATGCAAATTTCAAGTTTGACATGTTGGGTATCTATTTACTCGTTTCCTTTTTTATCTATCAAAAAAATGGGGTAATATATTGTGATTGCGCGCCCTAAAATGAAATTATTGACCAAATATCGTGCGTCGTAAAACAAAATGGAACTACCGCCACTTCATTCCCCAGGGTCTCTGCTTTCAAAAATCATATCTTGTTTGTATGTTTTCCACAAATCTCCGGGGGCCTAAAATGATCTTTGTGCATAAATGTCTCCGGCAGAGAAAGGGTTCCCTTCCCAGCTGATTCAGTGGTGCAGCACTGACAGTCCACATTTCATCAGAACACATCACCTGTGCGGAGGAGATAATGAAAGGGGGGGAGGGGCCCCTCCCTGATAAAGCTCTCAGCTGAGGAATGTTGTACCTGCTGCGGCAGGCCGTCCTTTGCTCTGCTGGAACCTGCCGGCTCTCTCAGGTATGTTTCCTTATAAGGAATGGCAGCGCCGACTGATAAGCCGTCATTGGGCGATATCTGCTGCTGGTGGCTTTGTATGGAGGAAGAAGAGCGACACTCCTCCCCCCCCCCCCCCCCCTTCCCCGGCCTGTGAGTACAGGACTGACAAGTGTGTAAATTCTCTAAAACAATCCGCAAACAGGAAACAATCTATTCACGTCGTGCGCAAAAAGTGATGTAAACATGCATGTTAAAGGGACAAACCTACGAAGGGTGGATGGCGGGTGCCCAGATGGGTCATACACCTGGCAGAGCGCCCCCTGAAGTCATCGCCTCTTCCATCTGACCTCAAAGTAAATCTTAAGCAAAAAACATTCTCTTTTTTTTAAATTCTGGATGGAATAGGGAAGGGTTAACCAGTATTGGGGAGATTTTACTTCATATCCTGTAAATTCAACTGGAAATCTCTCCAAAGAGACCGAAACAGGTGTCCCCCAGTGTGAAGATTACTCTTTTGCCCATGGGCTCCACCCACTATAGGGGGGGCGAGAAAAGACCAGTCCCCCTGCAAAAGGGAGAGAGAGCAGAGCTATGGGAGGGTCCCAGGAGGCTCCACCCACTACAGGAGGGGGCAGAGAAAAGACCAGTCCCTGTACAAAAGTGGGAAGATAGCGGAGCTATGGGAGGGTCCCAGGAGGCTCCACCCACTACAGGAGGGGGCAGGGATAAGACCAGTCCCCCTGCACAAGGAGAGAGAGCAGAGCTGTGGGAGGGGCCAGCAGGCTCCACCCACTTCAAGGGCAGAGACAAGACCAGTTTCCCTGCATAAGGAGAGAGAGCAGAGATGTGGGAGGGGCCCAACAGGCTCCACTCACTACAGGAGGGGGTGGAAAAAAGACCAGTCCTCCTGCAGAAGCAGAGAGAGAGCAGAGCTATGGGAGGGGCACAGGAAGCTCCACCCACTAACAGAGGGGGCGGAGACAAGACCAGTCCTCCTGCAGAAGCAGAGAGCGAGCAGAGCTATGGGAGGGGCACAGGAAGCTCCACCCACTAACAGAGGGGGCGGAGACAAGACCAGTCCTCCTGCAGAAGCAGAGAGCGAGCAGAGCTATGGGAGGGGCACATGAAGCTCCACCCACTAACAGAGGGGGCGGAGACAAGACCAGTCCTCCTGCAGAAGCAGAGAGCGAGCAGAGCTATGGGAGGGGCACAGGAAGCTCCACCCACTAACAGAGGGGGCGGAGACAAGACCAGTCTCCCTGCACAAGGAGAGAGCAGCAGTGGGCGGTCTTTATTACAGGAAGTCTCACACTGGATTTCTGCAGATCTGAGAAAGGATTGTAGAAGAAGTCACATGACCGATGGATTTAAATTCCCCGGAGTTCTGCTTTAACCCCTCACACCCCTCCCCCTCCTGTCCCCGGGCTGCCCTTACACGTCAGTTTCCCGCCGTTTGGCAGCTCAGCGATGGCAGAGATCCCAGGAGGGGGAATCCTGTTGTGAAGGGATTCTGGGAATGCGGAGGATGGGGGTGGACAGACCCCTCCCCCATTAACATTCTGTGCCGGTCAATTGTTCTCTATAGAGTCTTCTGGCACTGGCCCCTAGGGGCCCCACATTGGCAGCTACTGTAGGCAGTGAAATGTCTTCCTGTGTGTTTAGAAGAGTTCTCCATAGACGTGACCCCTGCACACTCCATACATACACAGTCCTATCATTTCTATTATCTATAACCTGCAGCTTCCATGAAAATAATCCTCCAATGGACATCCTTCCTCAGGCACTTCCTGTTATCGGATGACAACTCCTGCCCCCGTCTCCTGATTGTGCTCCTGTGTTGTCACCCAGGCCTCAGATAGAGACTACAAGTGGGCATTTCAACACACATCATCCAGACACGGCTCACTGTTGTCACCACCCAGAAACCCGCCCCTGAGGAATACCATACAGCCAGGAAGTGGCAGCAAAGAGGCTGCTGGAGATCTGCAGTGCTGAGACACAACAATCGGGGAAACGCATGAACATATGTCATTTATTACTGATAGTCTAAGCACAGTTTACTAGTCTTCAGTAATGAATGGACACAGTGAGCGAGCGTGTTTATTTAGAAAAGCAAGGGGCTGGTAAATGACATATTGATTGGCCCCTTCCCCCACTCTCCAACCTGAAACATCCCCCGCTGAACCCGGAGGGAGAGGAGAGGAGGGAAGCCAGCATCACTGCAGGGCCAACACAGAGGGAAGCCCAAGCAGTAGGGGGGGATCGGCACCACACGCTGGGATTAGGGAGTGCCCAGGCACACCTGGCTCACCCCCTGCACATGCCTGGAGCTGTCGCTGTACTGGGAGCGCACAGAAACCTTGGCTGCCCGTGGACGCACATGAACGTAAATTCTGCAAATCCCTCCACCCCAACGAAGTCCCATCCAGAGATTATATATGTGTGTGTGTATGTATATATATATATTTTTTTTTAGAGAGATTATATTTATATTAATATATATTTCTTTTGGGTTTTTTTTAGAGAGAGAGAGAGAGAGAGATTATATATAACGTGTGTGTGTGTGTATATATATATATATCATTTATTGTTGTTTTTTTATTTTATTTTTTATCTCAAAAAAATATATATTTTTTTAGAGAGAGAGATAATAAATAAATATATATATATATATATATATATATATATTATACATATATATATATATATATATATATATACACATAATTTTTTTTAGAGAGATTATATTTATATTAATATATATTTTCTTTTTTTAGAGAGTTTTTTTTTAGAGAGAGATTATATATATATATATATATATAAAAAAAAAGAAATATATATTAAGATAAATATAATCTCTCTAAAAAATGTATATATATATATATATAATATATAAAATCTCTCTCTCTCTCTCTAAAAAAAAAGAAATATAACAATATAAATATAATCTCTCTAAAAAAATGTTTTATATATATATATATATTTTTTTAGAGAGATATTTTATATATATATATATATATATATATATATATATATATATATATATATATATATATATATATATATATAACATTTTTTAGAGAGATTATATTTATCTTAATATATGTATTTATTTATTTTTAGAGGGAGAGAGATTTTTTATATATATTTATATTTATTTTTGTTTTTTAGAGAGATTTTATATATACACACATATATATATATATACATTTTTAGAGAGATTATATTTATATTAATATATATATTTTTAGAGAGTTTTTTTTTTTCTAGAGAGATATTATATATATATATATATATATTTTTTTTTTATTATTTTTTTTTTTTATCTCAAAAAAATATATAATTTTTTTTAGAGAGAGATAATAAATATATATATATATATATATATATATATATATATATATATATATTGGGGGAATTTATTGAATTATAAAAAATGTGTGTATATATACACACACATTTTTTATAATTCAATAAATTCCCCCAATCACATGTCTCTTCTGCCATACAGAACCCGCCCACTCCCTATTGATTTTGCCCCTGTAATACACACAGTGCAGGGAGTTCCCTCCCCCCCCCCCTCCTCCTCCTCAATACAATGTAACAATCAAGAAAAAGTATCAAATTAGTAACAAATATGTAAGAATGTTTAATGTTACAAATGTGTCTTCCTGTCCTCGTATGACCCCCCCCCCCTTTCTGGTGTATGGACGCTGCTGGCAATATGGGACAGCAAAGTGTCATTCAGTCGCGGGGGGGGGGGGGGGGTGGCATACACACTGACTGTCGTCATCAGATATCTTTTTGTTCCCTTCAGACTCGGTTTCCACTATTGCAACCCCATAGTAACGCAGTGCGACTTCGAAGTCGGAACATCGCAAAAAATTATTTTTTGGAGTCACTGCGACTTGAGTCGCACCAGTTAGAGGCGGGGACCATTGAAATACATGGGTTTTGACTTGTCATGCGACTTCACATGTGTCAAGCTGCACAACTCGTAGCAGAGCCTTGGGTTCGGTTCCCATTAGGGCGACTTGTCGTGCGACTTGGGACTGCGAAGTCGCAAGACAAGTCGTACCCCTCATGATCTCCAATGAGTACCATTCATATCGGTGCGATGTCAAGTCGCAGGAACTTCATAGCAGTCCCTGCACTACTTTGATGCGAGTTGAAATCCAGAGACCTCAAGTTTACACCACAGGCGTTCCCTGAAATCGCGGCAAACTCTGCGACTTTAAAGTTGCGGTAGTGTCAAAGGGGGACTAAGCCCAGGTTCACAGTGGCCTGCAGGAGTGCAGCTCTACAGTTCAGCAGAACTCGCCCGTCAGTCCCGATTTCGGCTGCGACTACAAAATCGCAAAAAGTAGTACAGAAACGACTTTTTGAAATCGGTGCAGCGCCACAGATGCGACGTCGCTCCAATTAGGACGGTTCCGCTGCCGGAAAAGTGTTGACATGCGATTTGACGTATCACAACGCACGAGTGCGACCCAGAGCTCAGGCTCGGTTTCCACTAGTGCGACTTGTGACTGCAAAGTCGCATGAGGAGTCGTACCCCCCCATGATTTTCAGTCACTACTTTGGTCCGACTTTGATGCGACTCGAGGTCCATAGACCTAAGATTACACGGGCGTTGCTTCAAGTCGCAGCAAAAATCGCACGACTTTCAGGTCGCAAAGGTGGAAACCGAGTCTTACACTATGAATGCAAATTGAAGCTTCTGACGTCTTTTCAGGGCGGCGAACGCTGCAGACCCCCCGCGCAGGGGGGGGGGGAGGGTGGGGTCGTTCTCTGAACCCCCTGAGATCCGGCCAGGCCATAAACCGGGCTGGACGGGCCGCCATGCCGCCCTTTTGTTTTTAAATGGTTATAAAATGCGACCCCGGGGACGCGGCCAATCGGAAACTTCCCCTTCCCTGGCTCTGCCCTTATAAGGTGAAACTTCGGAAAAGTTTTTCTGTGTGAACCGGCCGCTCGCCCCTCCCCCTCCCCGTCCCCGAGAGCCTGCGAGCCGCTGCCAGCTGCCTGACATTCCTGGGACATTACTGCATCCATTGTAGTGGCTGCAGGGCGGAGCGCAGGACGTATCGGGGTGCTCTGCGGGGACCCCCCCTCCCCCCGAGTCACGGCTCGTCCCTGACCACATGGGAACCCCCCCAAAATCACTCCAGAAGCTTCACAGCGTTCAAGTCACTCCAGAGGTTCCAATGTATTTAAAGGCGCAGTACAAAGGAATGCCAAATATGTGCATTGTCTGAATTCCTCACTGAAGCCTGCAGAGCATCGCAACCGCGATCAGTTCATTTTGCATCGAAACTTGCAGCGTGTTTGGAGTCTGCAGAGCTTTGCACCCACGATCAGCGGGGTTCTTCTTTAAAGCCTGCAGAGCATTGCAACCGCAATTAGTGCGTTCTCCGTCGAAGGCTGCAGGGCTTCGCAACTGCGCTCATTGCATTGAAGGCTGCAGAGCATCGCAACTGAGATCAGTCCATTTTGCACGGCAGCCGCAATTCGAGCGTTATTTGCATTTGAAGCTTGCAGAGCATCGCAACAGCGGTCAGTGAGTTTTGTTAGTCTGCCGAGCATCGCGACCGCCATCGCTGCATTGAAGGCTGCAGAGCATCACAACTGCAATCATTGCACTGAAGGCTGCAGAGCATCACAAATGTGGTCATTGCATTTTGCATGGCAGCCGCAATCAGTGCGTTTTGCGTTGAAGCTTGCAGAGCATCATAACAGCGGTCAGTGAGTTTTGTTAGTCTGCAGAGCATCGCGACCGCAATCATTGCACTGAAGGCTGCAGAGCATCACAACTGTAATCGTTGCTTCAAAGGCTGCAGAGCATCACAACTGCGATTGTTGCTTCGAAGGCTGCAGAGCATCACAACTGTGATCATTGCATTATAGGTTGCAGAGCATCAGAACTGCGATCGTTGCACTGAAGGCTGCAGAGCATCACAACTGTGATCATTGCATTATAGGTTGCAGAGCATCAGAACTGCGATCGTTGCACTGAAGGCTGCAGAGCATCACAACTGCGACCTGTGCATTGAAATCTGCAGAGCATCACAACTGCGATCATTGCATTATAGGTTGCAGAGCATCAGAACTGCGATCGTTGCACTGAAGGCTGCAGAGCATCACAACTGGGATCAGTCCATTTTGCATTTAGTTAGTCTGCAGAGCATTGCAACTGCCGTCATTGCATTGAAGCCTGCAGAGCATCACAATTGGGATCGGTGCATTTTGCATGGCAGCCGCAATTAGTGTATTTTTTTGCATTGAAGCTTGCAGAGCATTGCAACCTTGATTAGCTTGTCTTGCATTGAAGCCCGCAGAACATTGCAACAGCAATCAGTACATTTTGCATCAAAGTCTGCAGAGCATCGCATACTGTGATCAGTAAATCTCGGGTGCAATGATCCGGCCCCGGCATCGTTTACATTCCAGCCCCGAAATGTCTGGAGCAAGGGGGTCTCCAAACTGTGGCCCCCGCCAATCGTTCAGGAACTACACTCCCCATCATGCCTAGACATTCAACCTACTTCCTCTGAGCCCAGGTCACCCCAGCCTGTGACTCTGAAAGAAGAAGCAGCAAAAAGATGAGCTCATCTTTCCATCCAAAAAATTCTGCTCCTTCACATCCAGTGTTGGTCTGTTTCCCGTGAGCCCAGGGTGTCAGGGTTCCACCCATTAGGGGCGTGTCATAGATCTCAACAGGTTTCCCGATGGTGACAACGGCGGATCACGTCTGTGTAATCAGTGCTGAAATGGCCCCTTGTAGTTTCTGTCTGGGTGACAACACCAGGGACAGAATTAGGAGCGTTGTCACCCCCATAACAGGAAGTAACCTTCATGGTGGAAGCGTTGTCACCCCAATAACAGGAATTAACCTTCATGGTGGGAGCATTGTCACCCCCATAACAGGAAGTAACCTTCATGGCAGGAGCATTGTCACCCCCATAACAGGAAGTAACTATCATGGTGGAAGCGTTGTCACCTCCATAACAGGAAGTGACCTTTATGGCGGGAGCATTGTCACCCCCATAACAGGAAGTAACTATCATGGTGGAAGCGTTGTCACCCCAATAACAGGAATTAACCTTCATGGCGGGAGCATTGTCACCCCCATAACAGGAAGTAACCTTCATGGCGGGAGCATTGTCACCCCCATAACAGGAAGTAACTATCATGGTGGAAGCGTTGTCACCTCCATAACAGGAAGTGACCTTCATGGCGGGAGCATTGTCACCCCCATAACAGGAAGTAACCTTCATGGCGGGAGCATTGTCACCCCCATAACAGGAAGTAACTATCATGGTGGAAGCGTTGTCACCTCCATAACAGGAAGTGACCTTTATGGCGGGAGCATTGTCACCCCCATAACAGGAAGTAACTATCATGGTGGAAGCGTTGTCACCTCCATAACAGGAAGTGACCTTCATGGCGGGAGCGTTGTCACCCCTATAACAGGAAGTGACCTTCATGGCGGGAGCATTGTCACCCCCATAACAGGAAGTAACCTTCATGGCGGGAGTGTTGTCACCCCCATAACAGGAAGTGACCTTCATGGCGGGAGCGTTGTCACCCCATAACAGGAAGTGACCTTCATGGCGGGAGCGTTGTCACCCCATAACAGGAAGTGACCTTCATGGCGGGAGCTTTGTCACCCCCATAACAGGAATTAACCTTCATGGCGGGAGCATTGTCACCCCCATAACAGGAAGTGACCTTCATTGCAGGATCACCAGGGATGACTTTAATAGAAGCTGCAGATTTAAAAAAATTACCTTTGAACTGAGATGAACGTATTTTTTAGTGCTGGGGGGTTTCTTCCCCCCCCCATAGAAGAGGCGGTGGTTCGTTCGCTGGACATCCCGCTAAATACCAGGCGGCTCCTCTAAAGAAGTTTTGGGTGTGTCCACTAAAAGGAAAGATTCGTAGCCAATCGTCCGCCAGCGCAGGGCTGGACGCGGCCTGGAATTCTCCCTTGGCACGGCGGGGACTGCGCCGGTGCCGGGTGTTGCAGCGCAGTGCGGCGGACGGGGTCATCGGAGAATAGGAGGAGAGCCGTACCTGGCACAGGAGCAGAGCGGTCATAGCAATGGAATTCTGTAGGCGAAACTCCATTGTCCGTGTTAGTTCTCTGTGCAGAGAGCGCCCCCCCCCCCCCCGAGAAACCATCGCTGTGATGAGGGAGAGATTCCAGCCATAGCCGAGGATGAAGAGTGCGGGGAACTGAAACCCCCCCCCCCCTTCAGTCTTATATCTGACCCCCGGCCCCCCTTCAGTCTTATATCTGACCCCCCCTTCAGTCTTATATCTGACCCCCAGCCTCCCCTTCAGTCTTATATCTGACCCCCGGCCTCCCCTTCAGTCTTTATCTGACCCCGGCCCCCCTTCAGTCTCATATCTGACCCCCGGCCTCCCCTTCAGTCTTATATCTGACCCCCGGCCTCCCCTTCAGTCTTATATCTGACCCCCGGCCCCCACTTCAGTCTTATATCTGACCCCCGGCCTCCCCTTCAGTCTTATATCTGACCCCCGGCCTTCACTTCAGTCTTATATCTGACCCCCGGCCCCCACTTCAGTCTTATATCTGACCCCCGGCCCCCCTTCAGTCTTATATCTGACCCCCGGCCCCCCTTCAGTCTTATATCTGACCCCCGGCCCCCCTTCAGTCTCATATCTGACCCCCGGCCCCCCTTCAGTCTTATATCTGACCCCCGGCCCCCCTTCAGTCTTATATCTGACCCCCGGCCCCACTTCAGTCTTATATCTGACCCCCGGCCCCCCTTCAGTCTTATATCTGACCCCGGCCCCCCTTCAGTCTTATATCTGACCCCCGGCCCCCCTTCAGTCTCATATCTGACCCCCGGCCCCCCTTCAGTCTTATATCTGACCCCCGGCCCCCCTTCAGTCTTATATCTGACCCCCGGCCCCCCTTCAGTCTTATATCTGACCCCCGGCCCCCCTTCAGTCTTATATCTGACCCCCGGCCCCCCTTCAGTCTTATATCTGACCCCCGGCCCCCCTTCAGTCTTATATCTGACCCCCGGCCCCCCTTCAGTCTTATATCTGACCCCCGGCCCCCCTTCAGTCTCATATCTGACCCCCGGCCCCCCTTCAGTCTTATATCTGACCCCCGGCCCCCCTTCAGTCTTATATCTGACCCCCGGCCCCCCTTCAGTCTTATATCTGACCCCCGGCCCCCCTTCAGTCTTATATCTGACCCCCGGCCCCCCTTCAGTCTTATATCTGACCCCCGGCCCCCCTTCAGTCTTATATCTGACCCCCGGCCCTCCTTCAGTCTCATATCTGACCCCCGGCCTCCCCTTCAGTCTTATATCTGACCCCCGGCCCCCCCCTTCAGTCTTGTACAGGTGTACCGGCTCCTTCTCCTGGACTGAAACGGCTTCTTCTGATTTCACCGCACACTGTGAGCTTCTCACCATGTGCATTTGAAGCTGCAGAAAGTCAGATAGAGCCCCGCCCCATTTCCTGGCTGGAGAACACCCAGCATCATCTAGCGCAGGGGTCTTCAAACTACGGCCCTCCAGGTGTTCAGGAACTACAATTCCCATAATGCCTAGTCATGTCTGTGAATGTCAGAGTGTTACAAGGCCTCATGGGAAGTGTAGTTCCGCAACAGCTGGAGGGCCGTAGTTTGAGGATCCCTGATCTAGCACTTTGCTCCCCATTGGATTGGATTCTGGGATCTTGTACGGTCGATCGATTGGCTGTTCCTCTCCTGCACGTGTGTCGGCGGCTCCTCACACCCCATATATTGGGGATAGAACTACATGTCCCAGCCATCCTACATCATCTGTATTTACAAAATGGCTCAAACTTGGAGCCAATGAAAACCAGGCAGTGTGTTTCGGGGGTTCCAAGCTCCGCCCCTTGTGGCCCTTACATGGCCCAGGCCGGTGAAGGCCGTAGGAGCCCCATAGGTGGGGAGATCAGCAGGCTCCCAGTGTTTCCTGCCCAGTACTGACTTGTTGCTGCAGCACGTCACACAAACACACTCCATGCAGATACATCTGGGGTCCCAGCATTTGCTGTGTAAACGAGTGCGAGCTCCCCTGCCGAGCCTATTGTCCGGCTGTCTGTCCTCGGGGTCACCCGGCCCGCCAGGCCCCCCCCCCCCCCCCCCCCCCTGACATTGGCAGGTCTAGAAATGTCCTTATAAGGAAGAGCGGATGGTGGATGTCTATGCAATGCTGCTTCCTGCTTGTTTAATGTAAAGCAGGAGAAAACAAACCACATCTGCAGAGTGAGCAACAAGAATGTAGGCCGGCCGTCTGCGTCCCCAGGCACCACAAGTTCCAGAATAAGACCCCTCCCCCGAATCAGGCTGAACTATGAAGACCTGCAGAGAGTAACCCAGAAATGGACACATACACAGCCTTTAGTTTATTCCGCATGTCCCCGGATCACACCCAATTGTTCAGTTTGGTTGGTGTGATCACTGAAATTCTGTGAAAGTTGAAATGAGGCTGGCAGGGGGCGGGCTTGTTGTGTCCTAAGTTTGTAGAGGAGATCTCTCGCTGGGCGCCAAGAATGCAATTATGGGCTTTTTGAAGAGCTGCCAGGACAGTGGCCCAACCTGCAGGCAAGAAGCTGGTCTATGTCATAGTCTACAGGCATGTAGGCAAGGTGGGCGGGGGCTGGCTGGCGGCACTGTCTGCAGGCAGGGGGCTGGTTGGTTGCACTGTCCGCTGGAGGGGGGGGGGGGGGGTGGGTGGTGGTACGGTATGCAGGCGGAGGCTGGGTTGTTGCACTGTCTGCAGGCGGGGGGCTGGGGCATTGCACGTTCTGCAGACGGGGGCTGGGGCATTGCAGAGTCTGAAAGCGGGGGGCTGGGGCATTGCAGAGTCTGAAAGCGGGGGGCTGGGGCATTGCACTGTCTGCAGTCAGGGGGCTGGGGCATTGAATGGTCTGCAGACGGGGGGCTGGGCATTGCACAGTCTGAAAGCGGGGGGCTGGGTGGTGGTCTGGTCTGTAGGCAGGGGCTGGGGCATTGCACTGTCTGAAAGCAGGGGGCTGTGTGAGGTACGGTCTGCAGGCGTGGGGGGCTGGGTGGTGGCCCTGTCTGTGGGGGGGGGGGGCTGGGTGTTGGCGCGGGCTGGAGCATTGCACGGTCTGAAAGTGAGTGCTGGGTGGTGGTACAGTATGCAGACGGGGTGCTGGGTGGTTGCACAGTCTGCAGGTGGGGTCCTGGCAGGGGGCTGGGGCATTGCATGGTCTGTAGGCGGGGGGCTTGGCATTGCACGGGGAGCTGGGCATGGTCTGCAGGCATGGGGGGCTGGGTGGTGGCCCGGTCTGCAGGCGAGGGCTGGGGCATTGCACGGTCTGAAAGCGGTGGGGGCTGGGTGGTGGTAAGGTCTGCAAGCGTGGGGGTCCGGTCTGCAGGCGCGGGGGGCTGGGTGGTGGTCCGGTCTGCAGGCGGGGGCTGGGGCATTGCACGGTCTGAAAGGGGGTGCTGGGTGGTGGTACGGTATGCAGACGGGGGCAAGGTGGTTGCACGGTCTGCAGGTGGAGTGCTGACCTGGTCTGCAGGCAGGGGCCTGGGGCATTGCATGGTCTGCAGGCGGCGGCGGCTGGGTGGTGGCCCGGTCTACAGGCTTCTGCATTGCACGGTCTGAAAGCGAGGGATTTTGGTACGGTATTCAGGCGGGGGGGCTAGGCAGTGGCACGGTCTGTAGGTAGGGAGGGGCTCTCTATTTGTCCTGGTGACCACTGGTACTGGGATGGAAAATCCAAATTTTGAGTTGTCACCAGAATGGTAACAGAAGGTTAAACATCTACTTCCATGACAACTGTCAGGAGACCTCTCCTCACTTTGTTGGGATTTCCTCTCACTTCCTTTTTTAGCTATGAGACAGGAAGTGACAGGAAATCGCCCCAATGGGACATAGAGGTTTAGCCCTTCTCTGCTCTGTACATAACTAGAAGAAAAGTTTTGGATACTTTTGTTGCTGTTGCTGAAAATCCCACCAACAATTGTTCCTCTGTGTGAACTGTCTCTGATGTTTGTTTTGCTGGATGGTCTGGTGGAAGTCAGGAGACCCTCTGACCTCTCTGCCATTCACGCTTTGTGATGGTTGTTAAGGCCAGGAAGTCTGCAGCATCTGCTGAGGGGGGGGGGGGGGGGGATAGCCAGCCTCACATGAAGCTGGAATAGCCAGTGTCACATGACCTCTGATGTCACCACAGCTGGCAGAATTGGCACGGCCCGGGCTTGTTGGGCGCCATACATTGTGCCACACAGGGCACAGTTATCATACATGTCTATTGCTGCTCTGTACAATCTGATCTCCCCACCACCATTATACAACTCGAGTATAAGCTGAGGTACCTAATTTTACCACAAAAACTGGGAACACTTATTGACCCGAGTATAAGCCTAGGGTGTCCATCTGCATGCCTCACTGTGCCCATGACTAGACTGACGTTTAACATGGGAGTCTATGGAAGGGGTGCCAGGCTTTGAAAAATCGCGGAATCCTGGAATTGCTCAGCGGAGTCGCTCCGTCACTCTCCTACATCGGGAATGATAATGATCGGCAGCGATCGCCCCCCCCCCCCCCCAATCACCGGGGTGAGGGGGATAAAAATAATTGATGAACATTGTGTGTGAACTGCGGGGGTCAAAAGTCATGTTGGAAGGGGGAGGGGTGATGTGGGAACCCCACAGTGAATAGGACTGTAGAGTGGGCAGTAAAGGGGCCACATTCCCCAACACTGATGGGGAGGAGAGGGGGGGGGTGTAACTTCTCTCCGCTCACAGAGATTCCAACACAGAAGCCAAAAAGAGGAAAAAAAAACAATTTCTGCTACAAAGTTTCGCATCGGCCATTCAAGGACTTCCAATTTAGGAAGGATTGTTTGCTGTGGGAGGGCCGAGGCTGCGGGCGATAATCTCCCCACATATGGTAACGGCGAGCTCGGGTCCACCATCAGTGCTGACCCCCCCCTTCCCGGCCATTGTGCAAAAAAAAGAGAAATGAGGGCGAAGGGACGGAGAGAGAGCAGCTTGCCTCATCCTCGCTGATTGTGCAACTCCACTACTCTGACTCCACAGGAAATATTAACCCCCTGGTGACAGTACAGGGAGCCCGTCACCCGGGGGCCCCTACAGCAGACTTTAAGGGGCACCCCAGAGCCATGCTAGTTCAGGGTCAGGACGCACCTCTGCGGTAACCTCTGCGACCTGCAACTAGCATGGCTTCTATAGTGTGAGGGTCTCTGCTAAAGGAACTGCCCCCCCCCCCCAAAAAAAAAAATATATATATGAAGTCTGGCAGGCTGGAGTCCACCCCTATATCCTTTTATGAGATCTCCCCAAATTCCTTGCTCTGCTCCGAGGCTTGGGTGTTCCCAGCTCCTCCATTTACCATGATATCAAATAAATCCACCAGAGATAGTGGGAACCCCTCATAATGGGCACAGCGGGTGTACAGACCCGGGAACTCGGCACAGGGAAGGTGGGAACCCCTCATAATGGGCACAGAAGGTGTACAGACCTGGAAACTCAGCACAGGGATGGTGGGAACCCCTCATAATGGGCACAGCGGGTTTATAGACCCAGGAACTCAGCACAGGGATGGTGGGAACCGCTCATAATGGGCACAGCAGGAGTAGAGACCCGGGAACTTAGCACAGGGATGATGGGAACCCCTCATAATGGGCACAGCAGGTGTACAGACCTGGGAACTCAGCACAGGGATGGTGGGAACCCCTCATAATGGGCACAGCCAGTGAACAGACCCGGGAACTCAGCACAGGGATGGAGGGAACCCCTCATAATGGGCACAGCTGGTGTACAGACCTGGGAACTCAGCACAGGGATGGAGGGAACCCCTCATAATGGGCACAGCGGGTTTACAGACCTGGGAACTCAGCACAGGGATGGTGGGAACCCCTCAAAATCGGCACAACGGGTGTACAGACCATGTGATCAGGGATTGGCTCATAGGGCAGAGTTGAGGGCGCCATTCTTTCATTCCTAGCAGGTAAAAGGGGTCCCAATAGTATGAATTGGTAACCCCGCCATGGGAAGTGAATTGTACGTTTTGGGTCCAAAAGCACACACTTTCCCACTGCAGAGAAACGCGTTGCCCCTTAGTAGACATGCAACGGTGCATACTTTCACGTGTTAAGCGCATGGTGCTGCAGCAGCGCAGGGTGATTTTAGAAAAGGGTTGGCTGGGGGACTTATTTTTTCTTTTCTGCATTTCTCATGCAGAGGGCGGCCCATTGAACAGAACAGGCTGCCCGACACGCAACGTTTTCACCCTAAAGAGGAGTGCGGACGCTCGTTGGTGAGTGCATCTATTGTGTGCGGCGCTCGGAGGAATAGTTGGCGCTAAGTCGCAGTCATGGGCGCCGTGTCCGAGGATATATTCTGTTTATTTCTTTTGTCTTCAGATGGGATCACTTCCACATTTTATAAATAGTATTTTAAAGTGTGTTTCTCAGCAAGATGTAGTGCCATTTGGCTTCCTTCCTGCCGGAGTTAACCCCTTCCTGCTCTGTTACCAGCCACACCACGACAGTTTCACGCCTTCCTTGTAGAAACAGCCGGAGAACGAACGTTCGTCGTCTCTCTGGCCACCCCGCTGATATTCCGCTACGGGGAATGAGCCTTCTGTAGGGACCGCACGGGAAAGTCAAAGGAATTTGTTGTACCTGGGGATGAGAACCCCCCCCCCCCCCCCATTAAATGGGGGCATCTGTATGATGTATTCAACCTGGGACAATGATTGGGCAGGAGAGACGCGCTGCCCTGGGCACAAGGTGGGCGGGGGGTGCTGCATGGAGAGTGCAGGAGTACAGGGCATTATGTGACCGTGTTCTGGTACTGCAATCTACTACAGCAAGTGGCAGTTGCAAAGGAAAAACAATTGCTGGTAAATGACCGTTCCCAGCCGTCTACTTCTGTTTCTATACAAAGTGACTGAGGGCCCACTATGGAAGATAATGGGGGACCCCCCACAAAAAAAACAGCATGGATTTCCCCTAAAAATACATACCTTATCCTCGATGAGGGATCGGTATAGGTGGTAATGGGGGACCAAAAAATTGTGTGGGATTCCCCCTAAAAATACATACTTGGCCCTTATCCTTGATAAAGGACTGGTATAGATGTTAAAGGGGGACCCCATAATTAAAAAAAAAGCATTGGGCCCCCCCTAAAATACCGATAGGCGGTTTTCCTTGATCAGGGTCCGGTATGGATGGTAATGGGGAACCCCACTCAAAAGAGTGGGGAGATTCCCCCTAAAAATAGATACCTGGCCCTTATCCTTGATCAAGAAATCACAGGGTTTCCTCTAAGATGCCTGACAGGCAGTTTCCTTGATGAGAGCCCAATATGGATGGTAATGGGGGACCCCCGCAAGAAATAGTGTGGGATTCCCCCGAAAAATACATACCTGGCCCTTATCCTCAGTGAAGGATGGTATAGGATGGTAATGGGGGACCACAATCAAAAAATTGTGTGGGAGTCCCCCTAAAAACACATAGTTGGCCCTTATCCTTGATGAAGGGCTGGTATAAATGTTAATGGGGGACCCTATAGAATTTTTTTTGGGGGGGGAGGGGTTGCCACTAAAATGCCTACCAGAAACGTATCCTTAATGAGGGTCCGGTATGGATGTCAGGGGGGACCCTGCAGAGAAAAAAAAAACATGCTGGCATCTGTTACTTCCTTATCCTTTTCTCGCCCTCCTCGGTGCCCCTTTATAAAGATCTGAATGCTGTGGGGGGTGGAAGGATCAGCCAAACATGTGACTACAGTGATTGGCTGTCGCAGTCGGAAAGGATCAGCCAAGCACGTGATTACAGTGATTGGCTGTCGCAGGCGGAAGGATTAGCCAATCACGTGACTATGGTGATTGGCTGTCGCAGGCGGAAGGATTAGCCAATCACGTGACTATGGTGATTGGCTGTCGCAGGCGGAAGGATTAGCCAAGCACGTGACTACGGTGATTGGCTGTCGCAGGCGGAAGGATCAGCCAATCACGTGACTACTGTGATTGGCTGTTGCAGGCGGAAGGATCAGCCAAACACGTGACTACGGTGATTGGCTGTCGCAGGCGGAAGGATCAGCCAAACACGTGACTACTGTGATTGGCTGTCGCAGGCGGAAGGATTAGCCAATCACGTGACTACTGTGATTGGCTGTCGCAGGCGGAAGTATCAGCTAAACACGTGACTACTGTGATTGGCTGTCGCAGGCGGAAGGATTAGCCAAACACGTGACTACTGTGATTGGCTGTCGCAGGCGGAAGGATTAGCCAATCACGTGACTACGGTGATTGGCTGTCGCAGGCGGAAGTATCAGCTAAACACGTGACTACTGTGATTGGCTGTCGCAGGCGGAAGGATTAGCCAAACACATGACTACTGTGATTGGCTGTCGCATTGGTCACCCGATCGAGAGATGCTCCCGCTGGCTACTGATCATTAGCAGGGACCAAGAGATGCCTCTCTCAGAGCGCGCTCCCAGTACAGACACTTTGGTTGCCCAGTGTCACATATGTGCGTTGTGTAGGCGTTAAAGCCGACCCTTTTGCCCCCACATACGTGTTACGCGGGCAGCAAGAGGTTCACAACCACTGACAGCAGAATAAGGAAGCTGTCATGTACGACAGACATTCACTGCCAAGCGAGCTAAAAGTCCAGCGATTAGAAGAGCGCCATCCAACGGAGCGAACCGGGAGCTCTTCCCTCGTTGTGTCGTAGACGTGCAGAACTCTCTCTGAAGAGATGGATGGTCAGACATCTATGTTTTTACCTAATTTGGCCAAGAGCGGAACGCGGTGAATGTGCAGTGAAAGCTTTGTTCCATTTATAAAAGCGATGCGACCCGCTATTGGTGGAATCCGCAAGCCTTTTGCTTTCCCTGAGCCGAAGCTCGACGTGATTCACGTGGAGAGAATTCCCAGATCCCCGCTCTCCCCGCTCCCGTCCCATGCCAAGTTGTTGTCTGGTGTCAGCGCAAGGCTGGAACTTGGCTTCTTCCACGGCCGCCGAGGTTGGAAAAGTTCATTCATTGACTGCTGACAGGCAAACAAATCCAGGCCAAGCCTGTGAATGACAATCGAGAAATTATTCCCAGAGGGAAGATTGTCGCTGCCGGCGGAGGGAAATGTTCAGCTATGTACTGTGTGCAGCCTGGACTCCGGCCAATCACAGACGGACAGATGTCCAAGGTGACTGACGGCTGCTTCATGACTCTTCGTGTGTCCAGGCCTAGAGGACGACTTGGAGCCGCCATTGGGAAGACTGGGCCATGTAAATATTAAAGGGAATCCGGCGTCTTGATTACAATGTAATCTTATCACAAACTTTGTTCCTGTAGTTATATTTAAACTTACGAGGGGGCGGCCATACTTCCTCATTACATAGGCAGGCCCCACTTCCTCCCTCCTCCTTCCTACTTCCTATATAGCTGCAGATCACAAACTTTCACCATCCAATAAAAACCGTCTTGTAGTCAGAGCCACCATCAGGGGGGTACAGGCAGTACACCTGTAAGGGGCCTGGAGGTCCCCAGGGGCCTGGATGGCAACCCCCTTTTCTTTGCAAGGGCCCGTAGGTCACCAGGATGACAACCCCCCCCTTTTTTTATTATTTTTTTATAAAAAAAATGTATATTTTATTTTTTATCAAAGGGCCCGGATGGCAACCCCCCCCCCCCCCTTTTTTTTATAATTTTTTTTTTTATATATATATATATATTTATATTTTTATGTATATATTTTTTTCTTTTTATTAAAGGCCCCAGAGATCCCCAGGGCCCCTGATGGCTACCCCCCCCCTTTTTTATATATATTTTTTTGTAAGGGGCCCAGGGCATCCCCCTTTTTTTGTTCGTCAGCACCCAAAGCCCCTCAATTTAGGGCCGCAATTTGTGGCACCCCCTGCTTCTCAATTCACGCCCCCCTCGCTTCTCAATTTTCTGAATTAGTGGCGGCGACACCCCTTCCAGCTTCTCAATTCGTGGCACCCCACCCCCCCACCCCCCCAGGTTCTCTGCTCCAGGGGGCCCATGCCTGAAGCTGTGTAAGGTGCCCCATAATTCCTGATAGTGGCCCTATTTGTAGTATATGTGTCTCCCTTGCCTTTTGGGGCAATATAAGAACGCTAATAGAATGATATACAGTACGTTACTTTATATTACAGGAAAACTCCCTGATACCCACAGAGCCTGAGGAAGTGGGATATTTGGAGCCCACAAAACGCGTCGTGACATAACTGTTAACCCCCCCCTCCCCCCCTCTACTGTCATCAAGGATTGAATTATTCTGATGTGACTACAGAAAAGGATGTATACTGTATATCCTCAGAAGAGGGTGGGAAAGCCAACGCCATACTGTGAAAAAAAAACATCTTCCTAATGTGAGTGCATTGCGGAACTGTAGATAGGCCAAGCGTGACACCAAAGGGTTGTACTTTTAATATTTTGAGAATGTAAATCGTATTAGTAAAAGTAAAAGTATTGGGACACCTGCTTTTACACGCACATGAACTTTAATGGCATCCCAGTCTTAGTCTGTAGGGTTCAATATTGAGTTGGCCCCGCCCTTTGCAGCTATAACAGCTTCAACTCTTCTGGGAAGGCCGTCCAAAAGGTGTAGGAGGGTGTCTATGGGTATGTTTGACCATTCTTCCAGAAGCCCATTTGTGAGGTCAGGACTGGCTCGCAGTCTCCACTCCTAATTCACCCCAAAGGTGTTCTATCGGGTTGAGGTCAGGACTCTGTTGAGGCCAGTCAAGTTCCTCCACCCCAAACTCGCTCATCCATGTCTATATGGACCTTGCTTTGTGCACTGGTCCAAATCATTTGGTGGAGTGGGGATTATGGTGTGGGGTGGTTTTTCAGGGGTTGGGCTTGGCCCCTTAGTTCCAGTTAAGGGAACTCTTAAATCAGAGTTCCTCACCACCCAAAAAAATTATATAGGGACACTTACCTGTCCAGGGAGCCCGCGATGCCGGAACCCTGACCAATCTTTGGATCGGCTGTCTCGTGCAGCCACCGCCATTGCCGGTAAGGGAACTCTACTGCGCATGTATAGAGGGCATTCTCTCCACTAACCACCAATGTAAGGGACATTCTTCCCACTGATCACCAATGTAAGGGATATTATTCCCACTGATCACCAATGTAAGGGACATTCTTCCCACTGATCACCAATGTAAGGGACATTCTTCCCACTGATCACCAATGTAAGGGACATTCTTCTCACTGATCACCAATGTAAGGGACATTCTTCCCACTGATCACCAATGTAAGGAACATTCTTCTCACTGATCACCAATGTAAGGGACATTCTTCTCACTGATCACCAATGTAAGGAACATTCTTCTCACTGATCACCAATGTAAGGGACATTCTTCCCACTGATCACCAATGTAAGGGACATTCTTCCCACTGATCACCAATGTAAGGGACATTCTTCCCACTAATCACCAATGTAAGGAACATTCTTCTCACTGATCACCAATGTAAGGGACATTCTTCCCACTGATCACCAATGTAAGGGAGATTCTTCTCACTGATCACCAATGTAAGGGACATTCTTCTCACTGATCACCAATGTAAGGAACATTCTTCTCACTGATCACCAATGTAAGGGACATTCTTCCCACTGATCACCAATGTAAGGGACATTCTTCCCACTGATCACCAATGTAAGGGACATTCTTCCCACTAATCACCAATGTAAGGGACATTCTTCTCACTGATCACCAATGTAAGGAACATTCTTCTCACTGATCACCAATGTAAGGAACATTCTTCCCACTGATCACCAATGTAAGGGACATTCTTCCCACTGATCACCAATGTAAGGGACATTCTTCCCACTGATCACCAATGTAAGGGACATTCTTCCCACTGATCACCAATGTAAGGAACATTCTTCCCACTGATCACCAATGTAAGGGACATTCTTCCCACTGATCACCAATGTAAGGGACATTCTTCCCACTAATCACCAATGTAAGGAACATTCTTCTCACTGATCACCAATGTAAGGGACATTCTTCCCACTGATCACCAATGTAAGGGACATTCTTCTCACTGATCACCAATGTAAGGGACATTCTTCCCATGTAAGGGGCATTCTTCTCACTGATCACCAATGTAAGGAACATTCTTCCCACTGATCACCAATGTAAGGGACATTCTTCCCACTGATCACCAATGTAAGGGACATTCTTCCCACTAATCACCAATGTAAGGAACATTCTTCTCACTGATCACCAATGTAAGGGACATTCTTCCCACTGATCACCAATGTAAGGGACATTCTTCCCACTAATCACCAATGTAAGGAACATTCTTCCCACTGATCACCAATGTAAGGGACATTCTTCCCACTGATCACCAATGTAAGGGAGATTCTTCTCACTGATCACCAATGTAAGGAACATTCTTCCCACTGATCACCACTGTAAGGAACATTCTTCTCACTGATCACCAATGTAAGGGACATTCTTCTCACTGATCACCAATGTAAGGAACATTCTTCCCACTGATCACCACTGTAAGGAACATTCTTCTCACTGATCACCAATGTAAGGGACATTCTTCTCACTGATCACCAATGTAAGGAACATTCTTCTCACTGATCACCAATGTAAGGGGCATTCTTCTCACTGATCACCAATGTAAGGGACATTCTTCTCACTGATCACCAATGTAAGGGACATTCTTCCCACTGATCACCAATGTAAGGAACATTCTTCTCACTGATCACCAAAATGAGGGACATTCTTCCCACTGATCACCAATGTAAGGGACATTCTTCTCACTGATCACCAATGTAAGGAACATTCTTCTCACTGATCACCAAAATGAGGGACATTCTTCCCACTGATCACCAATGTAAGGGACATTCTTCTCACTGATCACCAATGTAAGGAACATTCTTCCCACTGATCACCAATGTAAGGGACATTCTTCCCACTGATCACCAATGTAAGGAACATTCTTCCCACTGATTACCAATGTAAGGAACATTCTTCACACTGATCACCAATGTAAGGGACATTCTTCCCACTGATCACCAATGTAAGGAACATTCTTCTCACTGATCACCAATGTAAGGAACATTCTTCCCACTGATCACCAATGTAAGGGACATTCTTCTCACTGATCACCAATGTAAGGGACATTCTTCCCACTGATCACCAATGTAAGGGGCATTCTTCACACTGATCACCAATGTAAGGGACATTCTTCTCACTGATCACCAATGTAAGGGACATTCTTCCCACTGATCACCAATGTAAGGGACATTCTTCTCACTGATCACCAATGTAAGGAACATTCTTCTCACTGATCACCAATGTAAGGGACATTCTTCTCACTGATCACCAATGTAAGGGACATTCTTCTCACTGATCACCAATGTAAGGGACATTCTTCCCACTGATCACCAATGTAAGGGACATTCTTCCCACTGATCACCAATGTAAGGGACATTCTTCTCACTGATCACAAATGTAAGGAACATTCTTCTCACTGATCACCAATGTAAGGAACATTCTTCCCACTGATCACCAATGTAAGGGACATTCTTCCCACTGATCACCAATGTAAGGAACATTCTTCCCACTGATTACCAATGTAAGGAACATTCTTCACACTGATCACCAATGTAAGGGACATTCTTCCCACTGATCACCAATGTAAGGAACATTCTTCTCACTGATCACCAATGTAAGGAACATTCTTCTCACTGATCACCAATGTAAGGGACATTCTTCCCACTGATCACCAATGTAAGGGGCATTCTTCACACTGATCACCAATGTAAGGGACATTCTTCTCACTGATCACCAATGTAAGGGACATTCTTCCCACTGATCACCAATGTAAGGGACATTCTTCTCACTGATCACCAATGTAAGGAACATTCTTCTCACTGATCACCAATGTAAGGGACATTCTTCTCACTGATCACCAATGTAAGGGACATTCTTCTCACTGATCACCAATGTAAGGGACATTCTTCTCACTGATCACCAATGTAAGGGACATTCTTCCCACTGATCACCAATGTAAGGGACATTCTTCCCACTGATCACCAATGTAAGGGACATTCTTCTCACTGATCACAAATGTAAGGAACATTCTTCTCACTGATCACCAATGTAAGGAGCATTCTTCTCACTGATCACCAATGTAAAGGGCATTCTTCCCATTGTCCCCAGTGTATGGGGGGCACTCCACAGACCACCTGTGTAATGGGCCTTCTTCTTAATGACTACCAGGGTTACAGGGCATCATTTCCAAAGACTATCAGCATAAGAAGACTGTCTCTCAGTAACCACCAATTAAAGGCCAATGTACCACGGTTTGTATACAAATTTTTAGTAGGGGTTCTCCAAGACATGAACATTATTTCAAGGGCTCCCCGGGGGTACAAAGCCGGGTCTCCCACAGATTATCACAAAGGGCCGCATGAACAAGTAAGATTGGGGCCCTCCAGTGTACAGTCTCTTCTCCTGCAGGGGATTCCAGGAAAAGTGGGGGGGCCAGGGTTATACAAAGAAAAATTTCAGGCCGTATTACTAACATTTTAAATAGTTTATTTTTCAAATAAATACATATTATCTAATGGGGTGTTTTTTGAATATTTGCCTGAATTTACACTTAAAAAGTCCATGACTTCCCCTATTAAGTGTTCAAAACCCACAGATCCCCACGTCCAGATAAGACGCACAAATCGCCCTCAGACCCACCCCGAGGCCAAACAAAAGGGCAACTGATGAACCTTCCGTTGACTTGTCATCGGTTTTAAAGATTTGGGGAATTCAGCACCTCCTTATAAATTATATGTAACAAAAAAAATGATAATTCTCCATCCCATTTACCGGCATAAAGGCGGAGCAGCTGGTCTGACCGTGTGTGGATATTGTGTCCCTCCTGACAAAGCTGCGTTTGTGGCCACTGTGTGGACGGTTTAATGGAGTGGAGGCCACCATAGTTGTCCTAGCTAATAGCTGTTCTTTCTATATGTGACACGCCCCCCCCAGTGGACAGCGCATTCTCAGGTGTACAAAATCTAATTGTAAATCTCTTTAACTAGGCTAATAAAATGGTAATATCATGACAGTGACATGCATTTCCCATGATCCTAGTGGGGCAATGTAAAGGGTCATTGAGTCCATAGTGAATTGCCCCTCCCCAAGCTGTACACAGAGCTATGAAGCCTCTAACTCGTGGGCTCTTTCAATCTCCCCAATGAAGGTTTTTGGGGGAGACCTCTGTCCTCCAGTGACCCCCTTGCCCTCCAAGAAAATCATCTAATGTCCTCTATAGCTAAGCTGTATTGGGGAGGTCAGTCAGTATTCCCATAGGGTAGCGCCATTTGCTGATTCTGCATCGGCCTTCAGAGTGCCCGCCTGGTCTCCACGTAGATATTTGCCGTTTTTGCCCTTGATGGCTACGCGGTTGTACTCTCGGAACTCGAAGAAGAAGTCTTCAGACATGTCACCGTCCGTGCAGACTGTGCCGTTGCTGGAAGTGTACCAAAACTTTCCACCCTGACCTGTAACAGAAACAAAAAGATGTTCAGGATTATATTAAAAGGGGTTATGTGGGCCGCCTGTTGCTCTTAAAGTGGCCATGCTGCTTACAAAATGATGGCCTTGGCTGTAAATGTCCCTGTTGCCCATGATACTGATCTACTGCAGAACTACCACTGCCTGAAAATCTCCAGCACCCACCAGTTTTAGGTCCATCAAAAGCCTGATCCTCTGCAGAGCATCCAACACTTCCAGATCTATCAAAAGCCTGGTCCTCTGCAGAGCATCCAACACTTCCAGATCTATCAAAAGCCTGGTCCTCCCCAGAGCATCCAACACTTCCAGATCTATCAAAAGCCTGATCCTCTGCAGAGCATCCAACACTTCCAGATCTATCAAAAGCCTGGTCCTCCCCAGAGCATCCAACACTTCCAGATCTATCAAAAGCCTGGTCCTCTGCAGAGCATCCAACACTTCCAGATCTATCAAAAGCCTGGTCCTCCCCAGAGCATCCAACACTTCCAGATCTATCAAAAGCCTGATCCTCTGCAGAGCATCCAACACTTCCAGATCTATCAAAAGCCTGGTCCTCACCAGAGCATCCAACACTTCCAGGTCACCTGACCACCCATCATTCAGCTCTCGGCCTCCTTACTGTCAGGCTCCCTGAGTGCCAGGATGTAGAGTGCGAAGCCAGAGGTGAGAACACAATAGTAGACAGGTGATGTGGGGCAGGGCCGCTGATAGGCCAGTACAATTGGCCCTGTTGTACCGGGCCTGGCCAGCAGGGGGGCCTGGGCAACCTGAACAGAAAACTAATAACCGAACATGGTCTTTCAGAGGTTGGCACTGTCTGTAGCACAATATGGCATCTAGGAAGGGGCCAGGGACTGAAACAGGGGTGGGGCTAAAGGAGGGACCAGGGGTGGAGCTGAAGGGGGCCCCGTCAGGTAGGCTGTACAGGGCCCCATGATTTCTATCCGCGGCCCTGATGTGGGGACTTACCTTTGATTTGGTACGCTCCATTGTTAAAAATGATCTGGAAGACGTCATAAATTGAGCGGTTGGCGTCCAGCGTGTTGGAGGTTTTGTGGTAGCAGACGAAGCCCAGGTCCCCGCGGAGTACCAATATCGGTCGGTTTATCAGCTTCAGTGTGAACTCCTCATCCTCTCCTGTGGAAACAAATGGAGAAACTCAAGTTTCTGCAAAGTCTGGCCCCTCCCACCTCCATACCGGGGTACTTGGTGCAGTGACGACCAATCAGGAGCAAGGAGCAGGACTAAGCTTGACTCTTATAGGGAAAGTCAAGATTTGCATACACTTTCAGCTGGCGTTATCTCTGGATCAACTGATCTCTTCCAACCATCCATTACTGATGGTGATCTCTGTGTATTTACTTTCACCCGGTGAATGTGGTAAATGTGTACAATTAGATTGGTGTTCATGTTTAAAGAGACGGTGTCTCCTCGTCCATCTGCTTTAGAGTAAATTCTTAACTCATTTGCTGTCATGGCATCCCTTTGAAAGTATGCAAAATCTTGAGGCACCTCAGTCTAAAATGGGGTCCCCGTCACACCTGAACCCCTCCTCCTCCACATCAGATTGGGTTGCCATCCGTCTGGGCGAGGAGGAGGAGACGTATGGCTGAGGAGACGCATTGGGGGGAAGCCACCGTCCGTCTCCACCTATCAGCACAGGGTGTGTGAGCTGGCAACAGGGTCCATGGTCAGGCCCATCTGCCCCGCCCCCCGACTAATGGAGCACCAGCCGCCACTGGTCCTGAATGTACTAAGACAGTTCAGGCTTTGAATCGTGTGTCCAGGTTTCAGACCTCCTGGAACCCGGGCACAATATTCATAATGGACTCTGGCTCCCCAAGTAACCAAGTACCACAACCGCCGAGTGCATACGGGTGTGCACAGGACCCATTCCCATACATGGACTGGAGAGGAAAGAGGGCTTGATATGCTCCTCCTCCTCCCACCCCTACAACTCTGTCTGCCCACCCACACTCCAATCCCTGGTGTTCTGTTCCCCTGGAAAGGGATGTGTGGGCTGGAAATCTAAAGTTCAGCAACCGGCAGATACATTGTGGATGAAAGGTGCCGATACCTGAGCCCCCATCCTTAGGTGAGTAGGGTCACCATTCATTGTCTGTGAAGTCTCCCTCCCTTCTCTCTCTTGCCTCCGAGTGAGTAAATACACCAAGGTAAGAGGGACTCAGATGTAAGGGGTGCCCTGTGGACTCTGATTTAAGGGGGTATTTGGGTACCCTAATTTAAGGGGAAATGCTGGGAACTCTGATGTAAGTGAGAGGTTTGGTGAGCAGAAACCCCCTTACATCACAGTTCCCCTTTACACCAGAGTCCACAGCACCCTTTTACAACAGAGTCCACAGCACCCCTTTACACCAGAGTCCACAGCACCCCTTTACATCAGAGTCCACAGCACCCCTTTACATCAGAGTCCACAGCACCCCTTTACATCAGAGTCCACAGCACCCCTTTACATCAGAGTCCACAGCACCCCTTTACATCAGAGTCCACAGCACCCCTCTACATCAGAGTCCACGGCGCCCCTTTACATCAGAGTCCACGGCACCCCTTTACACCAGAGTCCACAGCACCCCTTTACATCAGAGTCCACAGCACCCCTTTACATCAGAGTCCACAGCATCCCTTTACATCAGAGTCCACAGCACCCCTTTACATCAGAGTTCCTCTTTAAACCGGAGTCCACAGCGCCCCTTTACATCAGAGTCCACAGCGCCCCTTTACATCAGAGTCCACGGCACCCCTTTACATCAGAGTCCACAGCACCCCTTTACATCAGAGTCCACAGCACCCCTTTACATCAGAGTTCCCCTTTACACCAGAGTCCACAGCGCCCCTTTACATAAGGGTCCACAACACCCCTTTACATCAGAGTCCACAGCACCCCTTTACACCAGAGTCCACAGCGTCCCTATACATCAGGGTCCACAACACCCCTTTACATCAGAGTCCACAGCACCCCTTTACATCAGTGTTCCCCTTTACACCAGAGTCCACAGCGTCCCTATACATAAGGGTCCACAACACCCCTTTACATTAGAGTCCACAGCACCCCTTTACATCAGAGTTCCCCTTTACACCGGAGTCCACAGCGCCCCTTTACATCAGAGTCCACGGCACCCCTTTATATCAGAGTTCCCCTTTACATCAGAGTCCACAGCGCCCCTTTACATCAGAGTCCACAGCACCCCTTAACATCAGACTCCACAGCACCCCTTTACATCAGAGTTCCCCTTTACATCGGAGTCCACAGCGCCCCTTTACATCAGAGTCCACAGCACCCCTTTACATCAGAGTCCACGGCACCCCTTTACATCAGAGTCAACGACACCCCTTTACATCAGAGTTCCCCTTTACACCGGAGTCCACAGCACCCCTTTATATCAGAGTTCTCCTTTACACCAGAGTCCACAGCGCCCCCTTTACATAAGGGTCCACAACATCCCTTTACACCAGAGTCCACAGCACCCCTTTACATCAGAGTTCCCCTTTACACCAGAGTCCACAGCGTCTCTATACATAAGGGTCCACAGCACCCCTTTACATCAGAGTTCCCCTTTTAAATCAGAGTCCACAGTGCCCCTTTACATCAGAGTCCACAGCGTCCCCCCTTAAAAAAAAAAGAAAATGTATCTGTGAGCTGCTAAAGTGTTCGGGTTTGGCTGGAAGAAAAGGGGGAAAGCCTAACATCAGAGTCCTCAGTACCTCCCTCCTCTATCAAAGCCCCCATTTACCTTATCAAAGCCCTCAGTTACCTCTTCTTTTCCCCATCCCCCTTTTCACATCAGAATCCTCCATTCCCTATCTCCCCTCCCCCACATCCCTCTTTTCCCAAAAGAGTCCCACCTATGGCAGTGGGCAGGAGGCCCAGCAAGTCCAAACGGACTTTCAACTGCTCAGGCCTAGTGATCACTAGGCCAAAGCATTGCATCATGGGAGAAGGTCATGTCGTCCTGCTATACACAGAGCCATTGGGTATTTTGCAGCAGCGGCCATAGGAAGAAGCAGCGGGGGTGAGCTGAAGGGGGAAATATAAATTGGTTGGAGGTCTCTACATCTCTGTGGCTTTGCTGTGATTGGGCCAGGTGACAGGGTCTCTTTAAAGCTCATGTATCCAAATTGATCAGGAACCAACCAGATTTCAGTACATGTGAAGCCCTCTTTGTTCGTCAGAAGCCAATTGTTAGACCAGCTTCTGTCCTGCTGGGAAATCAGCATTTGATCGCCCACTGTAGCCAATGGCTGCTGCGCTGATCATTGTATTCTGACAGGAGGGGGAGGGGAGTCCCCGATGTCAGAATATGTCGTTCGGTGATTGTGTTTACCGTTCCTCTCCGTCTGTCTGACAACCATGCCGTCTCTGACTTTCATTTTATCTCAACAGGTGTTCAGAATGGAAAGATGACACCCGCTATACAGACAGAGGGAGAATCTACAAGTCTGCATATGAAATATGGAACAGCAAGCCCGTAAAAATGTGAAACTTCCGTCACAGGAGGCTTTCAGGTAAAAGGAACAAAAACCAGCAAACGTGCCGAGTTCTGTCTACGCGGTTCTGTTTTTTTTTTTATATTTGTATTTGGTGATTGTACTGCCACTTTCCTACTAAACTCAGACAATAAATTCAGGCGATGTGCGCTCACCAAAAATAAACCGCACTTCCCCTTTAACTCTCTGCGCTCCAGAGTTTATTTCTGGGGGGCTCTGCACTTTGGGGGCCAAAAAAAAAAACAATAGAGTCCCCCCTTAATGAGGGCCCCATCACATTCCCCCATTTCATCATGGCCCATCATCTTCCCCCCTTGTTCCCCCCTTTAATCAGGGCCCCATCACAGTTCCTCCCCCCTTACATCAGGGCCTCATCATATTCCCCCCTTACATCAGGGCCCCATCATATTCCCCCCTTACATCAGGGCCCCATCATATTCCATCCCTTACATCAGGGCCCCATCATATTCCATCCCTTACATCAGGGCCCCATCATATTCCCCCCTTACATCAGGGCCCCATCATATTCCCTCCTTACATCAGGGCCCCATCATATTCCCTCCTTACATCAGGGCCCCATCATATTCCATCCCTTACATCAGGGCCCCATCATATTCCCCCCTTACATCAGGGCCCCATCATATTCCCCCCTTACATCAGGGCCCCATCATATTCCCTCCTTACATCAGGGCCCCATCATATTCCCCCCTTACATCAGGGCCCCATCATATTCCCTCCTTACATCAGGGCCCCATCATATTCCCCCCTTACATCAGGGCCCCATCATATTCCCCCCTTACATCAGGGCCCCATCATATTCCCTCCTTACATCAGGGCCCCATCATATTCCCCCCTTACATCAGGGCCCCATCATATTCCCTCCTTACATCAGGGCCCCATCATATTCCCCCCTTACATCAGGGCCCCATCATATTCCCTCCTTATATCAGGGCCCCATCATATTCCCCCCTTACATCAGAGCCCCATCATATTCCCCCCTTACATCAGGGCCCCATCATATTTCCCCCCCCTTACATCAGGGCCCCATCATATTTCCCCCCCCCCCTTACATCAGGGCCCCATCATAGTCCCCCTTACACGTGTCAGGGTTGGTTGGGGGGGGGGGGGTTGAAGCGCAGTCCGTAGGCAGCCCTCTGCTGACCTGAATGCTCAGTCTGTGAACATTGGGGGGACATCATTGTCTCGCTATGGTACAATCCACTATGAAGTCTGTGTGACCCCCAACAATGGACTCCTATTCGCTCCCTTTCCGTCTGTTATAATAAAACTCTTTCAATTGTTTATTTATCTGTTCAATAAGTGATGATCCCGTCAGAATGACAGTGTGACTCCCACAGCAGTTAACTCTACAGGTGCTGGCCTGGCAACAAACAAGGAAACTTGGAAAAGGCAGCAGCACACAGCAATGTGATATCAATAAAATCTTCTTTATTGTAATGTAGACAGATGTAGTCACAGGAATTAACAGCATAACATGTTTCACACACCTTGTGCTTTAGTCAGAACCATGTGTGAAACATGTTAGTCCTCCGTTCATTTTGGTATCCCGTTGTGGTGTCCGGCTGCCATTAATATGAAGTTGCTCTTGACAATGGCCAATAAAATGGAGCTGTCCCTCCCCTCCTTGGCCAACAATATGAAGTTGTTACCTTGTGACCCTTAATATGGAGTGGGCCCCACCTTGGCCAATAATTTGTAGTCGTTGTTCTACCCACCCCATGGACAACAATACGAAGTCCCCATGACCGTTAATATAGTTGGGTTGAAAAAAGTCCATCCAGTTCAAAAAATAAAATATAGAATTGACCCAACGGCCGATAATATAAAGTTGGCCCCCCATGACCATTACTATGGAGTTTCTCTCCTTAATGGCTATACCGACTCTTTTTTTTAAAGATTTCACAGGTTTTTGGAGGGTGTCTATGGGAATTTGTGCCCAATTGTGAGGTCAGGTGCTGAAGTTGGATGAGAAGACCTGGCTCACGTGTTGGGCCTCACGTTGGGCACCATGAAAAGACCTGGATCACCATCTGGGTTTAAATTCATCCCAAAGGCTTTCAGTAGGGATAAGGTCAGGGCTCTGTACAGGACACTGGAGTTCCTCCACATCAAACTGGTCACCCCATGTCTTTATGGAGCTGGCTCTGTACACAGGGGGGGGCAAAGTCATGTCTTTTCACAGCTGGCTTTGTACGAAGGGGGCCACAGTCATGTCTTTATGGAGGTAACTGCACACGGGGGGGGGGGGGGGCACAGTCATGCTGGAAGAGTAAAAGGTCTTCACCAAACTGTTACCACAAGGTTGGAGGATCACAGTTGTCTCCACTGTCTTTGGATGATGGAGGATTACCATGAACCTTTTCTGGTGACACCTGAACCCCATCATTTGAAGGGGACGGGGGTCACACATACATATGAAATGGAGGTGTAATGGTCAGGTGTGGTGTAGGTAGGTTCAGTATTGGACCCTTCCTACACTGGGGCGGTTTTCAGGTGCTTTAGTGCTGGAAATAGCCTTTTCTAAGCGCCTGAAAACCGCCTCCCATTCATTCAAGTGCGACTTTTCACACTGTGCGGTGCACTTGCGGAGCGTTCCGAAAAGTCCTGCAAGCAGCATCTTTGCGGCGGGTTGGGAGCGCTGCCCATGGGCTCCCAAAATAGGCTCCCAAAATGCCCTGCCCATGGGAATGAGCAGTGCTTCTTAAGCGCCTGAAAAGTACTTCGGAAGCACTGCAACACTTTTTTAACCCCTTCTTTGGGGTTAAAAAAGCCCCGCTAGCGGCCAAAAACCGCCACGGCCCCAGTGTGAAAGGAGTCTTAAGCCTCGTACACACGCTCGGTTTACTCGGCAAGAACCAGCAAGAAAACTGCTGGCAGAGCTTTCTTGCCGAGTATACCGAGCGTGTGTACGAGGCTTTCAGGTTTCTCGCCAAGAAAACTGCCTAAAATCTCGACGAGAAAAATAGAGAACCTGCTCTCTATTTTCTCGTCGTGATTCTCGGCAGTGTTTTCCTACCGAGAAACCCAAGAGTGTGTATACTTACCTGTCGCCGTGGAAACCCACGCATGCTCGAAATGACTTCAACGCATGCGCGCTAACTTCCTAGGCATAGGTAGGGTGCAGCAAGATGGCGGCGACGGCATCAAATGTGACGAGCACATGCTCGTTGTACGCGATGACGTCACCGCATTCTTGCCATTCAAAAGAACGGCGGTTCTTTTAAATGGAGTATATGTACACTCGGGCGGCAAGAGATTTTTTTCAAGAATCTCGTCAGTAAAAACAACGTTTTTTTCCTGACGAGATTCTGGCCCGTGTGTACAGGGCATAAGAGTATGTGGCCATCGAGATATTTTTGGCATCTATGTAGCACTTCTCTAATTTTCCACCCCTCCCGCCGCCCTCACACTTGCACTCTTGCTGGTTCTGTTCGCTCTTCTCTTCCTCTTTCTTATCCAGAAACCAGAAAGTAGATCTTCTTTGTCAGCTTATCTTCCCAATGACCAATATCTGCTTCTCGCTCATTCATCAACTATTTTTTGCTGTTTTTTTCCCCTCTGCTCTTTTACCTCGTACTCTTCCTTAGACTTGTAGAAGCAGATTTACCCTACAGATGAGCCGAGTACCGGGCGACGGCCATTTACCAGCAAAGCTGGCCATGCACACTTAGAATTTGGCTCAATTTAAAGGAATTGGATAAAATTCGAACAGTAATGCCTTGTACATATGGTCGGACTTTTGACCGAGCAAAAGTCTGACGGAAAGAAAGAGAACAGCTTCTCTATCTAAGGTCCATCGGACTTCCGACAAAAAAAGTCCCATGGAGGCTACACATGGCCGGACTTTCCAAGGAAAAAAAAGACCCGTCTGACTTTTTTTCTCGGAAAGTCCGGCCGTGTACGAGGCATTGGTGCCCCTGCCAGATCAGCAAAATTCGATTACTCTTTTTGTTGAAGGAAGGGCCGGGCTGCAATTTTTGGCCTGAACAGTGCCTGCAGCCAATCAGCTGCTGACATCAATACCCCAGAAGGTGGGATTTGTCCATTCGTGCTGTCTGGATGGGGGAATCCGTTCCTTGCAGGCTGAACAGAAGAAGTCTATGGGCCAGATTCAGCAAAGGTTACGCTGGCGGATCGAGTGATCCGCCAGCGTAACAGTGGCTTTGAGCCGGCGTTTCTGTTTTCTGTAACCAGAAAACAAGAAACGCCGGGTTGAAGTTCCGATGCGGTGAGCGTAACTGAGTTTCGCCATCGCATCGTTACTTCAACTTAAAAATGGCGCCGGGGGCGTTCCCGCCGATTTACGCTCAAAAAATATGTTAATGAGCGGAAATCGGCAATTCACGATCGAAATCCGGCGCGACGCAGTGACGTTACGACGTTTCCGGACGGGATACGCGGCGCATAGTTATACCTACATGGGGCTGGCGTATCCTATGTTAGGTATAGGCGTCGTCATCGCGTCGGGAAAAAAAAAAAAAACGTCGCTTGCGTAAAACGGTCATGAATGGGAATGTGACGTCATTGACGTTCATTCACAGATTTTGGAGCATGCGCACGGGGATGTTTTGACACTCGACGCATGCGCAGTACGTCGGCGGCGGGATCGCGCGTAGTTAGCATACTACACGCCCCGTACCCGCCCAATTTGAATTCCGCCGGCTCATTTGTGATGCGCTGCCGCAACTTTAGGAGCAAGTGCTTCATGAATGACAGCACTTGCTCCTAAAAAATCGGCAGCGCAACGCAAATGAGAAGCGTTACTCCAGAGCAAAGATGCTCTGGACTACGTGAATCTGGCCCTATTAGTATGCGACCAAATCAAAGCCGACCTTCATTCAACAGTAAAAGTACTGCTCACCGAGCGCACAGCAGTGACTGGGCTGTCATTGACAGCTGTCTGCCTGCTAGTGGGAAGGGCTTCCAATCATGTGATCTTTGTGACAGCCAATCATGTGATCTTTGTGACAGCCAATCACAGTGGCCACAAGACCATATTGGGCCAGATTCTCAGAGGCGATACGATGGTGTATCTCAGATACACCGTCGTATCTCAATGGGTATCTATGCGTGTGATTCTTAGAATCACTTACGCATAGATACACTAAAAATCCGACAGGTGTAAAAGAATTACACTGTCGGATCGTAGATGTAATGACAACGCCGGCCGCTAGGTGACCTTTACGTTGTTTTCTCATTTGCCTATGCAAATGAGCCTAATACGCCGATTCCCGAACGATTTTACGACGCCCCGTCGAAGTTTAAGTTGTTTCCGTAAGGTTTGCGCCGCGTAAAGATAAAGCAGCCCGAAGGTGGCGCATCCTATGTTAAGTATTGCCGTCGTTCCCGCGTCGCCATTTGAAAATTTTACGTCGTTTGCGTAAGACGTCCGTGAATGGGGCTGGGCGCCATTAACGTACACGTCTAAAACACTGACGTCCTTGTGACGTCATTTTGCGCAATGCACGTCGGGAAGTTTTTGGGACGGCGCATGCGCAGTACGTTCGGCACGTGAACGCGCCTAATTTAAATGCTCTACGCCCCCTACCCGGCTCATTTGAATTACGCCGGAGGATTTTCGCTACGCCGCCGCAACTTTACAGGTAAGTGCTTTGAGAATAAAGCACTTGCTCTAGTACGTTGCGGCGGCGTAGTGTAAATGCCCAACGCTACGCCGCTGGGGATTCTTTGAGAATCTGGCCCATAGTCTGTCTCACTCGTTTGGCGCATAGACCCGCTTAACCGCTTGCAGACCGCCCTATAGCATTTTTCTTGCTACAAGGCGGCAGCTGTGCACCGGATTTAGTGTATATATACACATGATCCCACACTTTCGAGTAGGGGGATCACGTGTGCGCCACCAGTGGCTCGCTTCTGCCGTGATTATACATACTGGAAGCCGATTGGCAAAGGTAAGGTACCTGATGTCCTCCAGCTCCCGCCGATCATCAGGCAGAGAGATAAAAATGTGATCTGCTTATGTAAACAAGGCGGATCGGTGTTCTGACAGGGGGGCAAGGCATGGATTTTGTGTCTCTGCAAAGCAGGGAATAAATTACATCTCTTCCCTGAGTAAAAGCTTCTTAGACGTTAGACATAAATGCTGTCTAGACACACAGTTAACCCTTTGATAGCTCCTAGATGTGTAATCCCCTTCCCAGCCAGTGTCATTAGTACAGTGACAGTGTATATTTTAAGTACCGATCACTCTATTAGTGTCACTGGTTCCTACAAAATGTAAGTTAGTGTCATGTCATTCAGCGTGAAACGCGTCAGTTAGTCTGTACCCACCCATTAAGATCTATTTATAAACAATAAGGGCTCATTTCCACTGGCGTTTTTACAGCCACTTTTCTGGGCGTTTTTTGCAGCTTAAAAACGCCTGTCCATGCTAGTCTATGGCCTCATGCCCACCATGACGTTTTTGAGCTGTAGATGGCTAAGCTGCAAAAAAAACGCGGGACCAGGGCGTTCTGAAGCTCCAGCAATAGAGCTGTAAAAACGCTCAAAAACGCGCGAAAACGCTCAAAAACGCGGCCGCTGCGTTTTTAAAGCTCCAGCTCAAAAAAAAAAATTTTTTTTTTTTTTTCTAAAGTAAATATGGACAGGTGTTTTTAAGCTGTAAAAAACGCTCAGAAAAGTGGCTGTAAAAACGCCAGTGGAAATGAAGCCTAAAGGTGACTATTTGGAGTAGGGCTATACAGCTATTTATTTTTCCTATTACCTGTGTTGCATACAGCAGTGTTTTTCAACTCCAGTCCTCAAGGCACACCAACAGGTCAAGTTTTCAGGATTTCCCTCAGATGAAATGGCTGTGGTGATTACTAAGGCAGTAAAAACTGATCAAATACAGAGCCAGCACCCTGCTTGATTGTGGAGACAGCTGATTCTAGGAGATCACCTTGGAGCGGTGAACTCCCACATGTCAGTTAGTGTCAGATTGTTCGCCGCAATATCGCAATCCTGCTATGAGTCGCTGATCGCCGCCATTACTAGTATAAAAAATAAATGAATAAATAAAAATATCCCATAATTTCTAGGCGCTATAACTTTTGCGCAAATCAATTAAAATGCGCTTACTCCTCAGAGGTGATCAAATACTATTAAAAGAAAGCTCTATTTGCAGGGGAAAAAAGGGACATACATTTTATTTGGGTACATCGTTGCACGACCGCATAATTGCAGTTAAAGTAACGCAGTGCCGTATTGCAAAAAAATGGCCTGGACACGAAGTGGGGGGGGGGTTAAACCTTCCGGAGGCCACGTGGTTAAACAGATGTCGGGTCACCCTTGGACAGCTAAAGTTTCTGTGTTGAGAGCGCGGTGACTACGCTGTCATCAACAGCTCTCCATCTCTCATTATGATTGTAAGCTCTCGGGATCAGGGCCCTCCGATTCCTCCTGTATTGGATTGTATTGTAACTGTACTGTCTGCCTTCATGTTGTTAAGCGCTGCGCAAACTGTTGGCACTATATAAATCCTGTATAATAATAATGATTAGGAGATGGCGGGTTGAGCTCCCAATTACATGACCACTGCAACAGCCAATCACAGTGGTCAGGCGATCGGGAAGCCACCCTGGGGGCAAATAGACCTGCTTCTGTAGTTAAACTGAGAACAGCCTTGTCAACACCACCTGAGATTTCAGTACACAGTGGGGGAGGGGGGGGGGCTCTGGCAGGTATTTTTTTTGTACTTATTGAACAGATATAACAAAACCTGTTCATTTGTATATTTAATAGACCAGAATGGAGCAAATAAGAGAAGTTAATTGTTCGGGCGTCCATACACTTATATTCTAGGGGTTAGAGCCCCTGTCAGGGTTAGGGTTAGTGGGGGGCTAGTAAAACTGTGGCTCAGGCACCTTTTACCACCACGGCTGCACGTCTGAAGGAGCCCTTGTATTTTCAGCACCCCTGTGATGTGTAAAGTGATAATCAGCACCTGGTGCCCCATCCCGGAGGTAGGTTCACTCTTCTGTCTCTGATGTGACCGCCACCACCACCACCATGTGGCTCGTTCAGGGGGGGGGGGGTCACCCAGCTGAAAGGCATTTTTGGATAAACACATTCGGCATGAAACGGTGATTATTTGTTTAACTCACCGATGGAGTCAGAGACGGCTGCCAGCTGCCCATTCTTCTTGGTAGAAATGTACTTCCCATTACCGGCTTTCAGGGCCACCTTCCTGCCCCTCCATTCGATCTCGAACATTGTGCCGGGAGCGCTGCCAGGAAAGGGAGAAGAATACACGTTACAATGGGACTCCGGAGATCCTTTCAATGGAAGCACAAAGCTCCATCGCTCTGCTCCTGGTGGAAATTTCCACGTCTGATTGCGCGGTGATACGCCGCAACGCGTTTACTGACATTTACAGATTTACTTTCTTCTCCTTATTGAAATCCCACGGACTGGGAAAAACTCTGCTTAGTACTGCTTACTTCTAAATGAACACGTGAACCCATAAATGTCTTATCTGGCAGATTCCCCGCCCTTAAATGTAGCGGCTGCATTCGTTTTCTTTTTTCAGGCTATTTTTCCTTTTATTCTCACCCGGTGATCCTGCCAGTAACACACTTCCTGTCCTAAGGTGACAACACTCACCACACTGTATCCATGGGGGAGCAGAGTTGTCATCCCATGCTGCTCTCCTGATTTGGACTAAAAACACCCCTTCCTCTTGTTATCTCTATTACATAGTCCAGTCATGTGATCTCCATTTGTCAGCCAGCGGTGGCTGCAGGGGAGAGGAGGGAGTGCTGACAATGGCTGGAAAAGTCTGGAGTGGGTGATGTCACCCATAGCCTGCAATAGCCCAGCTGATGTTGATGCTCCTTCCTCTCCCCTGCAGCTGCCGTCAACTGATGCAAGGGTGACTGGACCGGAGCAGGAGCTTCTTTTGGGCAACAAGTTTTGTGCATTGTGGTTTGCCATGGTTGCACCACAGTTTATTACATCACGATCGCGGTGAAACCGTAGTGTTTAGGTGCCATTGAAAATAAATGGCACCCAAACATTGTTATGAGAACTAAAAACGCCAAATGTGAATGGGGCCTCAGTGCTGCTGATCTCCTCTGGCCACCTTTATCTACTTCCTATCTATATACTCTCTTGTTCCAGCATCGGCTGCACATCATCGCTCTGCTAAGTGACAGCAGTGGACCATGCCAGCAAAATGTGTGTCAGACACTTATAGGGCCAGATTCAGGTAGGAGAGCGGATCTTTATTCTGGAGTAACGTTCGTCATTTATGTTACTCCGGCGAAACTTTAGAAGCAAGTACTGTTATTCACATAGCACTTGCTCCTAAAGTTGCGGCGGCGCAGCGAAAATGAGCCGGCGGAATTCAAATTGGGCGGGTAGGGGGCGTGTATTATTTAAACTAGGCGCGATCCCGCGGCGAACGTACTGCGCATGCGTCGACTGTCAGTGCGCATGCTCCAAATTCTGTCAGTGAACGTCAATGACGTCAATCCCCATGCACGGACGTTTTACGCAAACGACGTTAAACTTTTTCAATTCGACACGATCACGACGGCCATACTTAACATAGGATACTCCACCTAGGGGGCATGTTTTTCTTTACGCCGCGTATCGCTTACGGAAACGTTGGAAAGTCACTGCGTCGGGCCCGCGTACGATCGTGAATTGCCGTCTCTCGCCGATTTACATATTCTCGGTGTAAATCGGCGGGAACGCCCCGAGCGCCCATTTTAAAATTGCAGTTCCGATACGAAGGCGAAATACAATTACGCCGCTCGTATATGAACTCAATCCCGGCGTATCTTGTTTTCTGCATACAGAAAACAGATAAGCCGGTTCAAAGTGTGAGTTAAGCTGGCGAATCGCTGATACTCCAGCGTAACTCTACCTGAATCTGGCCCATAGTCTCCATTCCTCCTATCCTGAAGACCCATTTCTACTTCTATGGTGAAGGCCCATTCTTATGACGAAGGCCTATCCCTCCTCCTATGTCGAAGGCCCATCCCTCCTATGCCGAAGGCCCATCCCTCCTCCTATGCCGAAGGCCCATACCTCCTCCAATGTCGAAGGCCCATACCTCCTCCTATGCCGAAGGCCCATACCTCCTCCTATGCCGAAGGCCCATACCTCCTCCTATGCCGAAGGCCCATCCCTCCTCCTATGCCGAAGGCCCATCCCTCCTCCTATGTCGAAGGCCCATCCCTCCTCCTATGTCAAAGGCCCATCCCTCCTCCTATGCCGAAGGCCCATCCCTCCTCCTATGCCGAAGGCCCATCCCTCCTCCTATGCCGAAGGCCCATCCCTCCTCCTATGCCGAAGGCCCATCCCTCCTCCTATGCCGAAGGCCCATCCCTCCTCCTATGCCGAAGGCCCATCCCTCCTCCTATGCCGAAGGCCCATCCCTCCTCCTATGCCGAAGGCCCATCCCTCCTCCTATGCCGAAGGCCCATCCCTTCTCCTATGCCGAAGGCCCATCCCTTCTCCTATGCCGAAGGCTCATCCCTCCTCCTATGCCGAAGGCTCATCCCTCCTCCTATGCCGAAGGCCCATTCCTCCTCCTATGCCGAAGGCCCATTCCTCCTCCTATGCCGAAGGCCCATCCCTCCTCCTATCCTGAAGGCCCATTCCTACTCTCATGCCGAATGCCCATTCCTCCTCCTATGCTGAAGGTCTTTTCCTTCTCCTACAGGGAAGGCCCAGCCTGGTAATTATTAGATATTCTGAAAAACTACCAGTGGGAACCATATTACCTCTGGTTGTTCAATCACTGTACACTTCCATCACGCATGATGGTCTCACAGCCCTTAGCTTTTTCCTTACTAAGGAGTCCTATTTGCATCCCGCGCAGGCTCAGCTCATCTTGGAGGGTAATCGCTTCTGTTTGGAGCACAATTATTTCTCTTTGGTGATGGGCGTATCTTTTGCACCCTGTTACGCCAATCTCACCCTTGGTTGGAGGGAAGAGTCCCTTATCTGGAGGAACAATACCTTAGCCGCCCATATCGTCCTTTATGGATGGTATATTGAAAATAAGATCATCATATGGGATGGCCAACTCCCTAAAGATTTGACCTTTTGTTCAGTACTGCAATGATATCATCATTGGCCTATCGTTTACCCATGTATATGATCCATCTAACTTGGTCTTCCTTGATCTTGAATTGAGCCATACCAATAGACAAATTATTTCCAAGGCTACCATATGGTAAATGTCCATTGAAGGCCCATTCCTCCTCCTCCTCCTATGCTTAGGGGCCCATTCCTCCTCCTCCTCCTCCTATGCTTAGGGGCCCATTCCTCTTCCTATGGTGAAGCATGTTGGGTTCTGCAGTCCCTCCCACAGAGCTGATGCTGAAATGCTTTTAAAAGCAGGTTGGGTTCCCTGTGTATTGATCTACCATATGTCCCATTGTCTCTGACTACAGAAGAACGGAAACCTCATTGACTCATTACAGGCCGAGTCTTCCCCCAGGCCAAGGCCTATTGTACCCGGTGGTGAGCCCAGCCTTTATGAAACCAGAGGAGCTGGTCATAAATTCTTCCTGCCTGGAGCTTCTCCCTTTGTAAAAGTGTAAATATCAGTGTGAAGGACACGGGGACATGACCTCCAACTAGGAGGAGGAATGTTAAAAACTGACCTAGGAAAGTAGTAGTTGAGTCCGTCAACAGTAAGTGAACATAAAGTCCCACTGTAAAAACCTGAGAGCGGGCAGGCTTTTATTACAGAGGAGACATGCCGCAATAAAGTTCCCCTACCTGCCTGCTCACCGACTCCTCCGGGCACTGTAAAGAGAGTTGCACATTAACCACTCAGCTTACAGTGCTGGGCAAGTCTTCGAGTGTGGGGATGACGTCACCCCCCCCGCCGGCCAATGAAGAGGCCCAAAGAGCTGGAGAAGATGCCGGTGACAGCACAGGACTGTTGGACAGGTAAGTATGGAGACTAGCTCTTCCTAAATGCTGAATTCCAGTTATGGATATTGTTACATTGGTCTAACTTGGACCAAACTGTGTATACACCAGACCTGTAGCATCCTTCTAGATCAGCGGTCTTCAAACTGTGACCCGCGGGCCGAATGCGGCCCTTTACTTGCATTTATCCCACTAACACCAAAAAGGGGGCACCATTCCTCCCACTGACACCAAAAAGGGGGCACCGTTCCTTCCACTAACACCAAAAAGGGGGCACCATTCCTTCCACTAACAACAAAAAGGGGGAACCATTCCTCCCATTGACACCAACGGTGGGAAACCATTGCTCTTACTGACACCAACGGTGGGGAACCATTGCTCTTACTGACACCAACAGTGAGGAACCATTGCTCTTACTGACACCAACGGTGGGGAACCATTGCTCTTACTGACACCAACGGTGGGGAACCATTGCTCTTACTGACACCAACGGTGGGAAACCATTGCTCTTACTGACACCAACGGTGGGGAACCATTGCTCTTACTGACACCAACGGTGGGGAACCATTGCTCTTACTAAAAACAACAGAGGAGAACCATTCCTCTCACTGGCACCAACAATGGGGCCTTTTTACCCCCACTGACACCAACATTGGGCCACTATACCTCCCACTAATTCCAATCATGGGGCACTATTCCTCCTTCTATTGACTACAAGAACTATGTCATTTGTTTTTCTCCCACTGACTCTGGTGCATTTTCTACTTCCACTGGCCACTCCGGCCCCCCTAAAGTCTGAAGGACAGGAAACTTGCCCTTTATTTAGAAAGTTTTGAAACCCCCTTCTCTAGATAGAAGCTGGGAATCACTGTATAGGCACTGCTACTACAGCACTACTCCAGTGATCTCCACTAGCTTCCAGGTCCCGTGCTGAGCAGCTGCATTGTGAACACAGGAGGTCGGCCGCTGGGCACAGGCACCATTTAGAGAACGCTTTACATTTTCTCAGGAGGATCCAAACAGTTCTCTGATTGCACCAGGTGGGGTGGTGACGTCACAATCCCCACCTCATCCAATCAGAGGAAGCTTTACATTCATCGAGACAATGTAAAGCGTTCTCTGAATGGCACCTGTGCCCAGGGGTGGGCAGGAAGGGCGGCCTCCCTAGGGCACTGTGGTATCATGCGAGGATTGGGGGGAGTGGATTTGTGTTGGAAGGGTTAATTTGGGGGGGGGGTTGTTTTAATTTGGGAGGTATGCTAGGAGTGGTGATTTGGGGGGATTTTCATTGAGAGGGGAGACGGGAATAGGATTTGTGCTAGATGGGGGATTTGTGGGCTTGTGCTAGAAAAGGTAAAGTGGGGGGGGGGGGGATTGTGCCAGGAGGGGAAATTTATTTTGGAAGGGGTATTTGTGATAGTAGGGATGATTGGGAAGCATTTGTGCTAGGAGGGGAAATTTGGGGAGGGAGTTTGTGTTAGGATGGGGGATTTTATGCTTGGAGGGGGGATTTGTGCTCGGAGGGCAAATCTGAGGGTAGAAGATTTGTGAGGGGGGGGGGATTATGCTGGGAGCATATGTGGAATTATAGGATTTGAGCTGAGCACACAGATTAGCGCTTGATATTAATATATATATTTTTTTTTGGGGGGGGGGGGGGCGATGCTTTTTTGGCATGTTTGCCCTGTATTCTAGATGACCTTGCCTCAGCACTGCCTGTGCCCACAGGCTGACCTCTCTGTGTTCAGTAAGCTGCGTGGAAGCTGCTCGGCATGGGAGATCACTGGCGTAGCGGTGTCTTTTGGGGCTCATTCACATTGGCAGCCAGGAGATGGTAAAAAACAGGCAGCTGAGCCACAGTTTTATCACACCACCACAATTGTGGCATCATAGGCGTGCGCACAGGGTGTGCCTCGGCACACCCTAATCAGTGCAGTTGCACCTTGTGCAGTGCAGATTGCCCCTACTGCCCTGACTCATTCCTCTTCTCTCCCAAAGGCTACTGCTGCTGGCACACATGGAAGTTTTAAAAGGAGCCTGGGAAGGAGCTGGTAAATATATAATTTACTGTCCCGTTCCCTTTGTGAATGAACACAGTAAGTGATCGGTACCATGTTTTTGAGCTTTAGGAGTGCACACCCTAATGCACAGGCTGTGCGCACAGGTGTGGCAATTATATCGCGACTGGGCTGTACACCTGCCGTGCCCGCGGCATTTTTAACTTAAGCTACTGAGTTTGAAAGGTAGCACACAGGAGGACCAAGGTGTGTCCCCGGAGACTCTCGGGAGGAGGGTTCTTACGTTTCGGTGGCCGTAGACTGGATGCCGCCGTGGGTCACCAGGGTCCAGTACTTGCCGGAGTTGGTGTGGAAGCTGCATTTCTTGTTCTCTTTGTTGATTTGCATTTGGAAGGTTTCGAAGTCCGTCTCCTCGTCCTGGTTGGCTGAGACATTTATACCTGCAGAAATAGAAAGGAAACGTAACTAAATCCCGTCCAATCAGAGGAGGAAATAAAATATGTTAACTGATCGCTGAACGTATTTTCCACTTGAAGTGGAACTCTAGGCAAAAATTAAAAGGCGACATCTGACCTCCCCAGCTGATGTCTTTGGGACGAAACGCGTCGGTGGACCCCTCTGTTGCTACTACTTTGCACAAAGCGCTTGTACATCCATCTAAATGCAAGTGTTCATTCAATTTTTAACATTCAACACAGAGTTATCCTATGTGGATGTTTTTTTCTTCCTAATCTATGGTACACACCCTTCCATACACATCTGGGATTTTTTTTTGGACCATCATGTCTGTGGTATACTCCATTCCTTTGCCGTTTGGTCACTCTTGCTACAGCCATTGGAGACACATACAGGATTGCCCAGGTTTCATCGTTGGTTTTACCACACAAAACTCTGTTTGACCCATCTTAACGTAGGTTCTCCTGGATTCAAACTCTCTGGTAAGCCCCTTACCTATCGGTGGTGGTTTCTCTTCGCGTCAATTCATTTCAACGTTCCCTCAACTCTAGCGCCTCTTTGAAGTGATCGCCAGGCTTTGGAATTTACCTATATCATTGCTGGACTATTCTAGAGTCAGATTTGTGTTTTTCACATATGGACATTTATTTACCGTATTTATCGGCGTATACCGCACACTCTTTTCCCCTTAATATAAGGGGAAAATTGTGGGTGCGCGATATACGCCGATACCTGCTTCCCGTGCTCAGTTTGAATGGAGCCGCCGACATATACCGAGTGCAGTACACTCGGCCAGGCTCGGCTTCGCTCTTGCTCACGCATAAACGTCACAGAGCGTGAGCACGAGCGAAGCAGAGCCTTGTCGAATGTACCCGAGTGTACTGCACTCGGTATATGTCGGCGGAGGCGTTCGAACTGAGCGCGGGAAGCGGGGATTCGACTTGAGGCGCGCGCTGGAGAAGCCGGGAGGACACCACCGAGGCCGCAGACGGACGCCGGACCGGACGATGGACGCCGCGCAAGACACCCAAACTGTAAGTAATAGAATCTTATAACCTTTTTTTTTACAGGAATTTCGGGGGAACTTTAGGGGTGCGCGCTATACGCGGGAGCACGCAATACCCCGATAAATATGGTATATATTTATTAGGGCTGTTACTGATCAACATTTTTGTGTTGGATTAATCGTTTTATTTTTTAATCGATTAATCGACTAATTTCGATGAATTATATAACGCACATACAGATCCAACTACTTTTAGCTGATCTCCTTGCAGGCTGATTCCCAGTGCGGCTCCCAACCACTGGAAAAATGGATAGCAGGATACAAAAAACACACCAAGGCAACGCTCAATGGGAATAGCATTAAAACTTTTATAGTTTTCAAGTAGGTAACCAAATAAACATTGCACTGGAGATAAAATAGATGTAGCTACATAAACTGTAAAAATGGTGCGAGTAATACCAAACAGTACCAAAAGCAGTCATAAAAACATGTAGCTAAGTATGATACTGGTATAAAAATGTGTACAACGATACCACTGCTGAATCCAGATGAGGAGGGGTTAACATCAGTCCGTCGGCATGTAGATGTCTCGTGACGGGAACTATCACAACTCCCAGTGGATGGCTGTAGAATCCCAGGGTGATAGAGGGAAGTGATAGAGGGAAGTGTACCAGCCCTTGCGTGTGGCAGATAGTAAGGTCCCGCCGGCATGCAGATATGAAGGCACAGCAAAGGAGCCCTTCAGATGGACACGGCAAGCCCCAGCGGTGTCCGTGACATTACTGGATCTCCGACGGAACTCCCTGAAGGCCCAGCGAAGAGGTGATTACCAATCCAAAGAATTTTAATCAATCAAAAAGATTTTGATCGATTAAAAAAATTAAAGATTAATCGATTAATTAAAAGTTAATTTGCACAGCCCTAATATTTATGTATTCATGTGGATACTTCACTTTTATTGTCATATTTGTAATTTAAAGTTTTATGCCAACCTAACTTAATTGGCGCTACACTTTTTTTGTTTTGACATCTGAGCTCCAGTCTGTGAATAGCATGAGCGCAGCAGTGTTAGGCCCCCTGTAGACCGGGCGGGTGTTTTTAGCACCAGTGCATGTGGCTCTGGCGTTTAGCCATGGGTGAGGGATACAGGTGCCCCTTCCAGCTCTGCCTTTGGCCTGTCAGACTCTATCGGAGGATGTTGCGGCTGGACGGGGGCTGGGCAGTGTGCACTCAGCGCTCCTTCCATTCAGGGTCCTAAACAGTCGTACAGCTCGGTGCACCGTCCATGCCGCAACAACCATCAACCGGCTGCTGGACGGCCCTCCTGACGGGTGGCTGAATGCTTTAGCCAGATACTCTGGGGCTACATGCCTCAAATGTGTGGAGAAGGGGAATACATTCTTTTTATTTTTTTTGGGTTAAGCAAGGTGCCTGATAAAAAAATGTAAAATAAAGATCCATCTATGGCCGGCTTTAGGAAGGTCCTGCTCACAAGAGCTTACAATCTAATAGGGAGGGGCAAGTGATGCAAAAAGTAATAACTGTGACGGAGGAGATGATTGAGTCAAAGTTCAGGTGTTGGTCAGGCCATATATAAGGCGCCAAGAGACAGCGATGATCACTAATGACTATAGCAGCCACTTTCAATAATCAGAATTGAATCTGGCATGCTGGTTGTATCTAGGTTGATCAATCAACTTGGTACATTCAACCTGCCCATTAATGGTTGCCATCTCGGACGGTTCCTGCTGAACCAGCTGAGATTTGAACCCTGTATGGCTGGCCTTCAGTGGAGGTAGCATAGGCTGAAGACACGTTTTCCGGGATCCCCTAAAGGCAGGCAGAGTTGGAGATAGCCAAACAGATTGGGGTAGAGTTCTATAAGATGGGAGAGGCTGTGGACAGAGAGGGATAGGGAGCTCTAGAGAATGGGAGTGGCTCTGAACAAATTGGGGTAGGGAGTTCTGGAGGATGGAAGAGGATCTAGACAGACTGGAATAGGGAGCACCAGAGGGTGGGAGAGGCTCTGGACAGATTGGGATAGGGAGTTCTGGAGGATGGGAGAGGCTCTAGACAGATTGGGATAGGGAGTTCTGGAGGATTGAGAGGCTCTGGACAAATTGGGGTAGGGAGTTCTGGAGGATGGGAGCGGCTCTGGACAAATTGGGGTAGGGAGTTCTGGAGGATGGAAGAGGATCTAGACAGACTGGAATAGGGAGCTCCAGAGGGTGGGAGAGGCTCTGGACAGATTGGGATAGGGAGTTCTGGAGGATTGAGAGGCTCTGGACAGATTGGGGTAGGGAGTTCTGGAGGATGGAAGAGGATCTAGACAGACTGGAATAGGGAGCTCCAGATAGTGGGAAAGGCTCTGGACAGATTGGGGTAGGGAGTTCTGGAGGATGGAAGAGGATCTAGACAGACTGGAATAGGGAGCACCAGAGGGTGGGAGAGGCTCTGGACAGATTGGGATAGGGAGTTCTGGAGGATGGGAGAGGCTCTAGACAGATTGGGATAGGGAGTTCTGGAGGATTGAGAGGCTCTGGACAGATTGGGGTAGGGAGTTCTGGAGGATGGGAGCGGCTCTGGACAAATTGGGGTAGGGAGTTCTGGAGGATGGAAGAGGATCTAGACAGACTGGAATAGGGAGCTCCAGAGGGTGGGAGAGGCTCTGGACAGATTGGGATAGGGAGTTCTGGAGGATTGAGAGGCTCTGGACAGATTGGGGTAGGGAGTTCTGGAGGATGGAAGAGGATCTAGACAGACTGGAATAGGGAGCTCCAGAGGGTGGGAGAGGCTCTGGACAGATTGGGGTAGGGAGTTCTGGAGGATGGAAGAGGATCTAGACAGACTGGAATAGGGAGCACCAGAGGGTGGGAGAGGCTCTGGACAGATTGGGATAGGGAGTTCTGGAGGATGGGAGAGGCTCTAGACAGATTGGGATAGGAAGTTCTGGAGGATTGAGAGGCTCTGGACAAATTGGGGTAGGGAGTTCTGGAGGATGGGAGCGGCTCTGGACAAATTGGGGTAGGGAGTTCTGGAGGATGGAAGAGGATCTAGACAGACTGGAATAGGGAGCTCCAGAGGGTGGGAGAGGCTCTGGACAGATTGGGATAGGGAGTTCTGGAGGATTGAGAGGCTCTGGACAGATTGGGGTAGGGAGTTCTGGAGGATGAGAGAGGCTCTAGACAGATTGGGATAGGGAGCTCCAGAGGATGGAGAGGGTCTCTGCACAGATTGGGGTAGGGCATTCTGGAGGGTGGGAGAGGGTCTGGACAGATTGGGATAGGGAGCTCTAGAGAATGGGAGGGACTCTGGACAGAGTGGGATAGGAAGCTCCGGAGGATGGGAGAGGCTCTGGACAAATTCGGGTAGGAAGTTCTGGAGGATAGAAGAGGATCTAGACAGACTGGGATATGGAGCTCCAGAGGGTGGGAGAGGCTCTGAACATATTGTGATAGGGAGCTCCAGAGGATGGGAGAGGCTCTGGACATATTGTGATAGGGAGTTCTGGAGGATGGGAGGGTCTATGGACAGATTGGGGTAGGGTGTTCTGGAGGGTGGGAGAGGCTCTGTACAGATTGGCAAAGGAAACTCCCAAGGATGAGAGGGGCTCTGGACAGATTGGGATAGGGAGCTCCAGAACATGAGAGGGGCTCTGGACAGACTACAATTTAGCCACCACACGGCAGCGCCTTTAATTGTTAATGGCACCTCCTTGCATCTGCACACTAGTGTGTTTTTTTGGGGAAAAGAGTCCTCGTTTCTGGCATGTAAGGCAGCCCACTGAAATGAATTGTCTGCCCTACACATGATGAGTGGAAACGCGTCGCCACTCAGTCACACCTGTAGTCGTGAGCCGAGATTTAAGACTCCTGCTGACCACCAATCCTGAGGCATTGTCAATCCTCCACTGGCCACAGCCTCCCCCCCCCCCCAAAGTCATAAAAGTAGCAATTTTCATGCAATTTCAGTCTTTTTCCATCTGGAATCACACATGCGATTGAAATGTAACTTTTCATTCCATTGGTTAAGTGTATTATAATTATTGCTATAATTATTATTATTATTATAATAATTATCATTATTATTATTACGGTATTAATAATAATTACAATAATTATTATAATAATATTATTATTATAATAATACTATCATCATTATTATTCTTATTAATAATAATTATAATAATAATATTGATAATAATAATTTTATTATAATAATTATTATCATAATTAATATTATTATTATGATTACAGTTTTCTGAATAAAGGGAGACTGTGCAGCTTCAATACAAGACATGAGGGTGAGGGGGGGAGGGGCCCTGCTCATGGGGCCTTACAATCTATACTCCTCGCGGTCGATCGAACTATCGCATGCCTTCTTTTTCTTTACAATTTTGACAAGAAATAGAATGTAAATGTGGATCCCTCTACGGGCGTCGGCAATCATTTTTTGAACCTCCATAAGCGACAGAAGCCGCGCACGTTCTTCCCGTATTCCAATCGCGGATCGCCGTCCCGTTATCACGCTTTGTATCCTTATTTCGGAACAGAGACTTCCCTTATCTGGGGCGGCAATGATTATACCGCGTCAGATCGCACGCCGCCCGCGACGGCTCAGAGACTTCTTTTGGGTAACGGTTATCAGATGACCTGCCCCCTCCCCTTCCTAACACTCCGTCCAGCCCGGACGCCGCTCGCCCGCCTTCGTAAATCGTTTCCCTGGAGTGTCTAGCTCATCGCTTGGCGCCGTGCCGCTCTCCCGCGCCTCCTCTGCCCAATCCGGTAAAGTCGGCAAATTCCCTCCCTAAACAATTGCCACTAATTGAGCCTGTTAATCTGATTGCCGTTTCCATCTGGCTGGCTGTTCCAGCTCTCTCGACCCTCACCCTCCCTATAATCTTGGCTGTTAGCCTCCATTCGCCATAAGCGGCTTTGCACAGCTCAGCAGCCTTCTGAGAATGGACGCCTCGCCCCTCCGGAGATGAAAAGGACGCCATTTCCATACAGACCTTTTTTTTGAAAAGGTGGCACAATGCCCCTGTGAAAATCGAATTGCCGGTGTCTACTTATTCACACGCTCTCTGAAAATAAAAATAAAATTCTATACGTTTGCCCACTTACAAAGAAATGAGGGGGTCTATCATTTTTTATCATAGGTGTTTTATAACTTCACTTCAGCCCCGGGCCATTTGGATGCCCAAAGACCAGAGCAGTTTTTTGCGATTCGGCACTGCGTCGCTTTAACTGACAATTGCGCGGTCGTGCGACGTGGCTCCCGAGTAAAATTGGCGTCCTTTTTTTCCCCACAAATAGAGCTTTCTTTTGGTGGTATTTGATCACCTCTGCGTTTTTTTATTTGTTTGCGCTATAAACAAAAATAAAGCGTCAATTTATGAAAAAAAAAATAAGGCAGATTTTAGGCAGATACGTATTCTTCTACATATTTTTGGGGGAAAAAATCGCAATAAGCGTTTATTTTTGCGCAAAATTTATAGCGTTTACAAAATAGGGGATAGTTTTATGGCATTTTTATTAATATATATATATATTTTTACTACTAATGGCAGCGATTAGCGATTTTTATCGTGACTGCGACATTATGGCGGACACTTTTGACACATTTTGGGACTGTTGTCACTTTCACAGAGAATAGTGCTATAAAAATGCGCTGATTACTGTGAAAATGACACTGGCAGTCAAGGGGTTAACCAGGAGGGGGCGCGCTGTAGGGGTAAGCTGTGTTCTAAGGGACTGTTCTTACTGTGGGGGGCGTGGCTGTGTGTGTGATGTCACTGATCGTCGTTCCCTAACACAGGGAACAGACGATCACTGACAGCCGCACTAGGAAGTACGGGGAAGGTTTGTTTACACTTACCTCTCCCCGTTCTTCCTCTCTGTGACCGATCGCGATCGAGTCCCACTGGCATGGTCACGGAGGACAGGCCCGGCGGCGCGCTCGCGACCCACGGCTGGGCGTCTTAAAGGGGACGTACCTGTACGTCCATGTGCCCAGCCATGCCATTCTGCCGACGTAAATAGTCGTGCAGCGGTCCTTCAGCCCCGGACCATTTGACTGGCCAAACACCGGAGCACTTTTTGCGATTCAGCAATGGGCCGCTTTAACCTTCAGTTTGCGCGGTCGTGCGACGTGGCTCCCAAACAAAATTGACGTCCTTTTATTCCTAGAAATAGAGATTTATTTTGGTGGTATTTGATTTTGCGCTATAAACATAAAATAGAGCGACAATTTTGAAAAAAAATAAGAAATATTTTTTACTTTTTGCTATAATAAATACCCCCCAAAAATATTTAAAAAAAACATTTTTTTTCCTCAGTTTAGGCCGATACGAATTCTACATATTTTTGATAAAAATAAAAAAAAATCGCAATAAGCGTTTATTGATTGGTTTGCGCAAAAGTTATAACGTCTACAAAATATGGGGATATTTTTATGGCATTTTTATTAATATTTTTTTTTTTACTAGTAATGGCGGCGATCAGCGATTTGTATCGTGACTGCGACATTATGGCGGACACATCGGACACTTTTGGGATCATTCACATTTATACAGCGATCAGTGCTATAAATATGCACTGATTACTGTGTAAATGTGACTGGCAGTAAAGGGGTTAACCACTAGGGGGCTAGGAAGGGGTTAAAGGGGTTGTAAAAGTACTTTTTTTTTTTTTTTCCCTAAATAGCTTCCTTTACCTTAGTGCAGTCCTCCTTCACTTACCTCATCCATCCATTGTGCTTTTAAATGTCCTTATTTCTTCTGAGAAATCCTCACTTCCTGTTCTTCTGTCTGTAACTACACACAGTAATGCGAGGCTTTCTCCCTGGTGTGGAGTGTCGTGCTCGCCCCCTCCCTTGGACTACAGGAGAGTCAGGACACTCTCTATGTTGCAGATAGAGAAAGGAGCTGTGTGTTAGTGGGCGTCTCGACTCTCCTGTAGTCCAAGGGAGGGGGCGAGCACGACACTCCACACCAGGGAGAAAGCCTCCCATTTCTGTGTGGAGTTACAGACAGAAGAACAGGAAGTGAGGATTTCTCAGAAGAAATAAGGACAATTTAAAAGCAAAATGGAAGGATGAGGTAAGTGAAGGAGGACTGCACTAAGGTAAAGGAAGCTATTTAGGGGAAAAAAAATCCGTTACAACCCCTTTAAGTGTGTCCTAGGGAGATGATTCTGTTAGGGGGCGTGGCTACGAGTGACACGTCACTGATCGCTGTTCCCAATGAGAAGGAGCAGACGATCAGTGACATGTCACTAGAAAGAACGGGGAGATGTTGTGTTTACACTGACATCTCCCCGTTCTTCAGCTCCGTGACCCGATCGTGGGACACCGGCGGGCATCGAGTGTGATTGAAACTGTGTAATTAATATGTGTTCGGGTTTAAAGGGATGAGGTGGCAACCCTACTGGTGTCTGCCGCTGGCTCTGCTGCCGGCTCTACCATGTGGTGTTGGACCCAGAACTATGCAGGCTCTATCTAAATGGAGGTCAATCAGCCACAGGTCAGGGCCATCTTAATAGCATCATGGGCCCCTGGGCAAAGTAATGCTGTGGGGCCCCTACAATGGAGACAGTGCAGGTAAACAGAAATCAAGTAGGTAGGAGGTAGGGCATATCTAGGGTGAAGAGGGGTCAGAGTGTTGGGGGGACATCAGGGATGTAGAGGGGCATCCCGGGCTCAACGAAAAGCTGCTTTGGGGAAAGGGCAGGGGCCACCCATGCAGCTGGGGCCCCTGTGCAGTGCCCTCTCATTAAGACAGCCCTGCTAATAACCTCAGGAGAATCCCTGGTTGAGAAAGGCTGGTGTAGGCCATATAGTGCACCTCGAGGTCAGCTCTACACTTCTCCTATGAAGGTTTTATCTGACAGGTTCTCTACAATCACTGATAAAAGAGAGGCGTCTGTGTGGTTTGGGAGTCTGCCACGTGTACCACTGAGGCTGTCAGCACTACAAGTGCAATCGCTGAAAATCACTAGAGTCCCACTTGAGTGAATGATCTCCGCAGAGCGCCCAGCGTGCCCTCTGTCAGCACTTCACAGGCTAATATGTGAGGCCGGCACCGTCACAAATCTCCGGGTGAGGGGAGTGAGGCCGTGTCCTACGTGCCACCGAGTCTGGAGGGGATAACAACTGCGCCACAAAGACACTTTCTCCTTTCATACAACACCACTTCACATAGATATTGTACATTCACATCAGTCCTTGCCCTTAGGAGCTTACAATCTGAAGCCTAGTACATAGGGGCCGAAAGTCAGGCAACATGGCCCAGTTCAATAGAAACCAGTCGGTTATAACCGAAAACGGCCTGCCAACCGACTTCAGGTCAGCTCTCTCAGCCAATGGCCGAGGCATTTGATGTATTTCTTCAAGATCTGTGCAATAAACCAGTGTGAGACTTCCTGTAAAAAAAGACCACTCACTGCTGCCTCTCTCCTTGTGTAGGGGGACTGGTCTTGTCTCCGCCCCTCCTGCAGTGATTGAAGCCTCATGGGCCCCTTCCACAGCTCGTCTCTCTCCTTGAGCAGGTGCACTGGTCTTGTCTCCGTGATTGGAGTCTGCTGGGGCCCTCCCACAGCTTTGCTCTCTCTCCTTGTGCAGGGGGACTGGTCTTGCCTCTGCCCCCTTCTGTAGTGGGTGGAGCTTGCAGGGCCCCTCCCACAGCTCTTCTCTTTTTCTCCTTGTGCAGGGGGACTGGTCTTGTCTTCGCCCCCTCCTGTAGTGATTGGAGCCTCCTGGGCCCCTCCCACAGCTCTGCTCTCTCCTTGTGCAGGTGCCACTGGTCTTGTCTCCGCCCCTCCTGTAGTGATTGGGGTCTGCTGGGGCCCTCCCACAGCTCTGCTCTCTCTCCTTGTGTAGGGGGACTGGTCTTGTCTCTGCCCCTCCTGTAGTTATTGGAGCCTCCTGGTCTTGTCTCCGCACCCTCCTGTAGTGAATGGAGCCTCCTGGGCCCCTCCCACAGCTCTGCTCTCTCCTTGTGCAGGTGCACTGGTCTTGTGGTCTTGTCTCTGCCTCTCCTGTAGTGATTGAAGTCTGCTGGGGCCCTCCCACTGGTCTTGTCTTTGCCCCCTCCTGTAGTGGGTGGAGCTTGCAGGGCCCCTCCTGCAGCTCTGCTCTCTCTCCTTGTGCAAGTGACTAGTCTTGTCTCTACCCCTCCTATAGTTTTCTGTTGTGGGTGGAGCCTGCTAAAGCCCTCCCACAGCTCTGCTCTTTCCTTGTGCAGGGGGACTGGTCTTGTCTCCGCCCCTCCTGAAGTTTTCTGTGGTGGGTGGAGTATGCTGGGTCCCTCCCGCAGCTCTGCTCTCTCTCTCTCTCCTTGTGCAAGTGACTAGTCTTGTCTCTACCCCTCCTATAGTTTTCTGTTGTGGGTGGAGCCTGCTAAAGCCCTCCCACAGCTCTGCTCTTTCCTTGTGCAGGGGGACTGGTCTTGTCTCCGCCCCTCCTGAAGTTTTCTGTGGTGGGTGGAGTATGCTGGGTCCCTCCCGCAGCTCTGCTCTCTCTCTCTCTCCTTGTGCAAGTGACTAGTCTTGTCTCTACCCCCCTCCTATAGTTTTCTGTTGTGGGTGGAGCCTGCTAAAGCCCTCCCACAGCTCTGCTCTTTCCTTGTGCAGGGGGACTGGTCTTGTCTCCGCCCCTCCTGAAGTTTTCTGTGGTGGGTGGAGTATGCTGGGTCCCTCCCACAGCTCTGCTCTCTCTCTCCTTGTGCAGATGACTAGACTTGTCTCCACCCCTCCTGTAGATTTCTATTGTAGGTGGAGCCTTCTAGAGCCTTCCCACAGCTCTGCTCTTTCCTTGTGCAGGGGGGCTGGTCTTGGCTCTGCCCCCTCCTGTTGTTTTCTGTAGAGGGTGGAGCCATCTGGGCCCCTCCCACAGCTCTTTTTACTGCACAGGCTATGTACATGTACTTACCTCCTCTGTCCAGCTGGTTTTGCACTGAGTTGGCCCTGATCCTTGTCTTCTGGGGTCCCTCGGCCGCTGTCTTGGCTCCTCCCCGCATCAGCTAACCCCCCCTGGGAAGAGCTTTTCCAAGGGGGTTACCTTGCGGGTGCGCTACGGAGTCCTGTGTTTGGCGTCCATAGCCGTCAACTGCAGGACTCGACTCTGCCCCCCCCCCCCCCCCCCTGTCCCTCTCGTCATTGGAGTTGATTGACAGCAGCGCGAGCCAATGGCTGCGCTGCTTTCAATCTGTCCAATGAAGAGCCGAGAAGCCAGCGTGTTCTCAACGCAGGACTTTCGAGGGCTCAGGTAAAATACGGAGGGCTGGTGGACCTGTAAGCATTGGATGTAAAGCTTTACAACCCCTTTAAGTTTAAACTTTTCACTACCAATGACGCACCACCAAAGCCAACGATGGCAACCTCCATATTTATAACCAACAATACCTTGGGTTGGACTGACCTGCGTACACCATCGGGGTTCCTGGAATGGGAAGACACAGACATGTTCTCTGTATATTTCATACATATCGGGTTGAGTCATCTGTCCAAGACAATCAGGCTATGCAGGTCCAGGCCGGCAATATTCTCTGCTGTGCGGGTCACGTCAGGTTGACCTATTGACTCGGTTACTGCCAGTGGCTCTTGGCAGAGTATCACATAAGACAAATGAGCATCAGGTTGCACATTGCAAGACCGAGGGGCATCGGCTTACACGTTCAGCTGACTCAGAGAAGCTCGGAGCAGAATTCCAGCCAAGCACAAAACTCATCAATATATAAAGTGATGAACTATTTACTTGGGTATGTTGCTTGGATGTACCAACTGGGAGAAAAAAACATGGCGCCCACGTCCTTAGAGCTGGTGTGTCCCTAGTGTGTGCAGTTGACATGGGCCCCAAAGGGGGAGGAGGCCCACAGTGCACTCACATACATTGGGGATTCAGTTCAGGAAATGCTTTTCACAGTGACAGCATCTTCTGACTGGGAGAAAAAAACATGGCGCCCACGTCCTTAGAACTCTTCCCTCGTTCCTTGAGGCAAAAAAAAAAACTGGTGTGTCCCTAGTGCAGGGGTCTCCAAACTGATGTGGGCCCTTTGCTAGCCTTTATCCGGCCCTTGGGGCACAATTCCTCCCACTGACATGAGGCACTATTCCTCCCATTGACACCAACAATGGGGCACTATATTATCCACTGATACCAATCATGGGATACTATTCCTCCTACTAAGGAGAAGGAAATACTCCTCTTCCTATTGACCACCAACCCTGAGGCCATATTTGTTCTCACTAATGCCGGGCCCGTGACATTTTCTTCCCTTGCTGGCCCCAGTCCCGCCCTCCTAAAGTCTGAAGGGCTATAAAGTGGCCCTTTGAAAAGTTTGGAGACCCCTGCCCTAGTGTCTGCAGAGTGTGCAGTTCACATGGGCCCCAAAGGAGGAGGGGGCCCACAGTGCACTCACAGCATGCATTGGGGATTCAGATCAGGAAGTGCTCCTCACCATGACGCCATCTTCTGACTTGGTGATTTGAAATCCGCGTATGGTGGCCCTGCACCCGCCCCATTCAGTGCCGACCTATTTGCCGAGCTAGTACACTTGTAATATGTAACACATCCAGACCAGTGCCAGTGGATAGGCAGGCCAGGCTTTTCTTCACCATTCCCAAAAACAATTCCAAAATAATAAAAAGGTATTTACAGAACCTCGTGAAATTACGTAACAGTATTCTGAGAGATGAGGGGCGCATGTGTTTATTGGGCGGAAATCAATGACTGGCACTGGTGCCCATTGCATGTAACCTTTCATAATGGTTGGTTACGTGTGATCAGATCCTCAGACTGAGCACATGTCAGGGCTGGACTGGGACAAAAATTTGGCCCTGGACTTCATCCAGACTGGCCCACTTTGACAGGTCTCTCCCATGGCGGCCGGACAACTCCCGCATCCCCCCTGCCACCCAAGCCACCTCTTCCCCTTCACTAGCCATTAGCCGTTCTACTTTACAAGACTTTATTAGTCTTACAGGCAGTAACCAGTGGGGAAGCTAGACATTATTTCACCCGGGGCAAAAAATCAGTTTGGTGCCCCCCCCCCCCTTATGGGACAAGATTAGGCAGAAGTGAGAAACTCCCAGACCATCGCTGTTGAGTCAGCTGTCTGTCCCCTTCCCAATGCTCCTCTGTCACCCCCCCTGCTCCTCTGGTCCTCCTGATGCTTCTTTGCTCCCCCCCAGGTGAGCGCTGCAGGAAGGGTGAGACAGAGGAGCGGAGGGGGGCGTCGGTCCGCTGTCACTGAAGCCAGCCCACTGAGCCATCGGCCCACCTGGAAACTCCCTGTAGTCCCAATGGCCAGTCCATCCCTGGCCCATGGTCACCAACTTAGACTATACACATGCAGGATGCCGCAAAATGTATAGAGTCTTGGGGAAGGGGCCCAGCCTATGATCTTGCACACAGGCCTCCTGCTTTCTGAGAATGCCCCCTCTGTCTGGGTTTGACTCCCACGAAGCAGGGTCACCTTGTAAGGATTCACTCGGACAGTCCGGGTTTTAAATCATGTGTCCGGGTTTCGGGCGGACTGAAACCTGGACACATTATTCAGACAGGGTTGTGGCTTCTCAAGTAACCAAGATAAGTCACACACAAATCTGTTCCCAAGGATAAGGGTCAGGACTGTTCATGTTTGTGTAATTACCTCAGAGTTGGGGGGGGGGGGGGTCAGTTGGGATTTGATGCAGGTTGGGGTGTCAGATGAAAGCTGTTGCAGAGAACATGATGGGCCAGATATACATAGATTCCGGCGCCACCGCAACTTACTAGAGCAAGTGCTGTATTCTCAAAGCACTTGCTCCGTAACTTGCGGCGGCGTAGTGTAAATGGCCCGGCGTATCCCCGCGTAAATCGAAGGGGGCGGCTTGTATTTAAGTTAAGCGCGCCCCCGCGCCGAACGAACTGCGCATGCGCCAGCCGTAAAAAAAGCCCAGTGCGCATGCTCCAGCTCACGACAGAAACGTCAATGATGCCGACGTGAGCGTCATTGACGTAAAGCCCTATTCGCGAACGACTTAGTAAAACGACAGAAAAAGACGACGCTGTCCCAACGCCATACTTAACATGGCATACGACGGACTGACGTAAGGTTACCCCTCATATAGCAGGGGTAACCTTACGCTTACGGAAACAACGTAAACGACGACGAGGCGGCGCAAAAACTTTCAGGAATCGGCGTATTTTTCTCATTTGCATAGTCAAATGAGAAATCAACGTAAACGCCACCAAGCGGCCAGCGTAGAATTACATCTAAGATCCGACAGTGTAAGTGTATTACACCTATCGGATCTACGCCGTATCTATGCGTAAGTGATTCTAGGAATCAGGCGCATAGATACCTGGGCCAAAAACAGAGATATGACGGTGTATCTTGAGATACACCGTTGTATCTCTTATGAGAATCTGGCCCGATGGCTTGTAGGGTAAAAAGATGCATCGTTAATATTAGGGTTGTCCCGATACCACTTTTTTAGGACCGAGTACAAGTACCGATACTTTTTTTCAAGTAGTCACCGATACTTTTTTTAAATGTCCCCCACAAATGCAGCCATGTCCCCCACAAATGCAGCCATGTCCCCCACAAATGCAGCCATGTCCCCCACAAATGCAGCCATCTCTCACACATATGCAGCCATCTCTCCCACATATGCAGCCATGTCCCCCACATATGCAGCCATGTCCCCCACATATGCAGCCATGTCCCCCACAAATGCAGCCATGTCCCCCACAAATGCAGATATCTCTCCCACATATGCAGCCATGTCCCCCACATATGCAGCCATGTCCCCCACATATGCAGCCATGTCCCCCACATATGCAGCCATGTCCCCCACATATGCAGCCATGTCCCCCACAAATGCAGCCATCTCTCCCACATATGCAGCCATGTCCCCCACATATGCAGCCATGTCCCCCACAAATGCAGCCATGTCCCCCACAAATGCAGCCATGTCACCCATATATGCAGCCATGTCCCCCCTACCTAGCCACCGCCGTCCGGGGAACATCACAGCATTCATTTGAATAGCTGTAGTGTTCCCGCCTGTATAGACACTCCCCCTTGCTCGGGATTGGACAGATCACAATCACCCATCCAATCCCGAGCAAGGGGGAGTGTCTATACGGGCGGGAACACTACAGCTATTCAAATGAAAGCTGTGATGTTCCCGCACGATGTTTAACCCATGCAGCGGCGGGTTTCGATGCAGCGGCGGCGTTCGGCGGCGGGGGAAGTATTCTATTCTGGTATCGGGGGTATTTGCGGGAGTACAAGTACTCCCGCAAATACTCGGTATCGGTCCCGATACCGATACTGGTATCGGTATCGGGACAACCCTAGTTAATAAATTAAATTGTAGTCATTAGACAGGCGCCTGTCTCATGACTCCAATTTCTTCACCGAGATCCCCCCCTTTCCAATAGAAGGGATTGCACGACCCGGTGTCCTGATTGTGGTTAAATGTGTTTGTATCGTTCCTGAATGTTATGTATTTTTTATCTTGTTTGATGTTTTTATGTGAATAAATCTTTTTTATAATTTACCCTATGTGAATTACTCTGGTTGTTTTCAACCAATTCATACAGTACCGGTATAGTCCTCCCCGCCCACCCTTCTTGTTGAAGCCTCAGGGTTTGTGGGGAATCCCTGAGTCCCCTAAATCTACATTCAGCACATTGTGCACGCGAAGCAAGATCACCAAGACCGGGGGCCCGTGACACTTCAACCAACCGGGACAGTTCAAGATGAGCAATCAATTAAAAAATAACACAAAATAAAACAGCAGAGGTGATCAAATAACACCAAAAGAAAGCTCTATTTGTAGGGAAAAAAAGACGCCAATTTCACTTAAAGCGACGAAGTGTCGAATTGCAAAAAGGGGCAAGGTCCTTAACCTGCATAATGGTCCGGGTCTTAAGTGGTTAAAGACCGCCCTGCCCACAGGCCCGGGGCCTCATGTACTGGACCTAGGCGCCCTGCATGCACGGGTTCTATAAACTCCTGCAGATCAATTTTTTTCTCCGTATTTTCAGGGCAATAAAAATAATTACGTAGAATCCACAGAAACCTTCACCGCTTTGCCATGACTTTCCACCGTTTTAATGCAGAGCAGAGATTACTGGGGGGGATCAAAGGTTGCTGTTCAGGTTGATAAAGTCAATTATTCACTATTTACTAAACGTAAATCTTTACAGATGATCGGAGGTGACGGATTGTGGTAGTAATATAGTAATATAAAGAATACGGAATGTTAGTGGCACCCGGCTGTAAAACTTCAGATGTTGTTCTCGCAGGAGAGTCTCGTCAGCAAAATGTGCTTCATAAACAGCCAATCATCTGCCTGATATTCAGCAAGGAAAGTCAAAGTCGAAAATGAAGCTGCATATAGAAAATTCAGGATTCCGGCTCGGGGCTTTGATTTAGTATTCCAAGGCATTGCTATAAGGCCCCGGTCCCTCTGTGATCTGGGAACCCCCCTAATTGCAAGGCAGGAGAGAAATTCCCAAACACGCCCCCTGGAGACGACTCCAAGCAGAAAGCTAGAGGCTGCTTCCCCCCCCCCCCCCCCCCCCGGTGCCAATCATAATCAAGCCTGAGCTGGATGCTTGAATCTGATTGGTGATACAGGAAGTAGAGGAAATGTTACTGACCTTTTTAATTGAGATCTGAGATGCTCTCTGGATTCTGGCTGTGAAAGGGGGGGGGGGGGAGTCAGAGATGATTATATGTAATGCAGGGTTTGACAAATTTGCTTGGAATCTAGGAGCCAGCTAAAAAAGTTAGAAGCCAGAAAACGTCCCCCATCCCGCCAAGCTCACGCGCAGGAGGGAACACATACGTGAGTAGTGCCCGCATATGTAAACTGTGTTCGCAACACACATGTGAGGTATCACTGCGATCGTTAGAGTGAGAGCAATAATTCTAGCTCTTTTTTTACTTTATAATCCAAAATGTCCCCTCTGTGCCCCATTGCTTCTCACTGTTGGTCAGTGTGCCCCCTTTATAATCCAAAATTTCCCCTTTTTGTCCCATTGCTTCTCATCGGTGGTCAGTGTGCCCCCTTTATAATCCACAATGTGCCCCATTGCTTCTCACTGGTGGTCAGTGTGCCTCCTTTATAATCCAAAATGTCCTCTCTGTGCCCCATTGCTTCTCACTGTTGGTCAGTGTGCCTCCTTTATAATCCAAAATGTCCTCTCTGTGCCCCATTGCTTCTCATTGGTGGTCAATGTGCCCCCTTTATAATCCAAAATGTTCCCTCTGTGCCCCATTGCTTCTCATTGGTGATCAGTGTGCCCCATTTATAATCCAAAATGTCCCCTCTGTGCCCCATTTCTTCTCACTGGTGGTAAGTGTGCCCCCTTTATAATCCAAAATGTCCCCTCTGTGCCCTATTGCTTCTCATTGGTGGTCAGTGTGCCCCCTTTATAATCCAAAATGTCCCCTCTGTGCCCCATTGCTTCTCATTGGTGGTCAGTGTGCCCCCTTTATAATCCAAAATGTCCCCTCTGTGCCCCATTGCTTCTCACTGGTGGTCAGTGTGCCCCCTTTATAATCCAAAATGCCCCCCTGTGCCTTATTTATTCTTATCGGTGGTCAATGTGTGTGCCCCCTTTTATAATAAAAAATGTCCCCTCTGCGCCCCATTGCTTCTCAATCTTGGTCAGTGTGCCCCCTTTATAATTTAAAATGTCCCCTCTGTGCCCCATTGCTTCTCATTGGTGGTCAGTGTGCCCCCTTTATAATCCAAAATGCCCCCCTGTGCCTTATTTCTTCTTATTGGTGGTCAATGTGCCCCCTTTTATAATACAAAATGTCCCCTCTGTGCCCCATTGCTTCTCAATGTTGGTCAGTGTGCCCCCTTTATAATTTAAAATGTCCCCTCTGTGCCCCATTGCTTCTCACTGACCACCAGTGAAAAGCAATGGGGCACAGAGGGGACATTTTGGATTATAAAGGGGGCACACTGACCACCAGTGAGAAGCAATGGGGCACATTGTGGATTATAAAGGGGGCAATGTTATGGACCACTCACCACTAATCACCAACATTTAAAGGGGAACCCACCACTGATCACCACCTTAAGGGGGAACACTAACTTTTGACTACTGTACATTACACAATCCTGACCCCTGCACTCTGACTGTTGCACTGTGCATCCCGAAAACCAGAATATTTTTTTTTTTGGGGGGGGGGGGGGATTTTAGGGCCTCATAAGAAATGTGGTACATCGGGTTTCATCAAAACCTTTGGTCTTTATCTGGGTACAGTGTTGCATGACAGAGTAGTTGTCAGTCAAACTAATCACTGCACTAAAAACAGAAAATTGGCCGGGCAATAAAGGAGGACACAAAGGGCCGGTACTCAAGTGGTTACGTTGCCTTGTTATATATTTCTCTCTATAGCACATTGGAGTGACAGGTAAATGTGTCATTACATCACAGCATAACGTGTCAGAAATCTGTACCGAGATGAAAGGACTCGTTGAGAGCCGATCACCAACTATTATCGTCCTAATAAGTCCCCCTTTAACTCGGAAGTTATTTAAGATCCTGAAATGACGGGTAATCGGTGAGTAGGACGGTCTGTATTAATAGTACGAGTATCATCTTCAATAAATATGTATAATTGCCGATTACACACACTGTACACATCAATATAATAAACATGTATGAGCGGCAGGGAAGCGGCGATGGACACAAGAGACCAGAGGCGGCTCTAGGCTTTGTGAAGCCTTAGGCAAAACTTGACATGGGGCCCCACTCTCACCCATGATGGGAAAAATAATTCAAGGACAAGAGCCTCTTCCCCACAACCCTGGACGGTGGTTGTGGGGGTCTGTGGGCAAGGGGCTTATCAGAATCTGGAAGCCCCTTTCACAAGGTAGTCCCCAGATCCTGCTCTTTAATAACTAAGGGGCGGGGGCCACCTGGAGATGCCACCTGGTGAACCCGCCCCCTTGTGACATCATTGACTGAGGGCATGCTGGGTCATTGACATCACAAGGGGTGGTGTCACTGATATTCACTGGTTTTTAGGGACGCTGGTGGCCTTGCTCCTGAGTCAGGGCTCTTAACGCTGCCTGAGCACAGCAGCATTAAGGTCCCCTGTCTCTCAAAACTGGGGTAATGCATTGGGCAAGTTAGGTGGCCGCGAGGCCCCTGTGATTGTGAGGCCTAGTTTGCCTAATTAAAGAGCCGCTTCTTCAAGAGGTGTCCTCTGGACTGCGGAAGCCCAATACCAACCCTGAAGTAAAAAGAAATCGCTTCAAGAAATTTAGGATTTATTTACAATGTGCGACTTATGTATGAAAGATTTCCACTTGTGCCCTAAACTGAATCTGAGCACCCAAAAAAACAAAAACGCAAATTAACCTCTTCAGCTCCTGAAGATTTACCCCCCTTCATGACCAAGCCATTTTTTTTTTTTTTGGTGATACGGCACTGCATTACTTTAGCTGACAATTGCGCGGTCGCACACCTCCCAACATTTTGAGATGGGAATGAGGGACACCTACTAACAAACATATGTAGGCATAGGACACGCCTCCTTTTTCCTCAGTTTAGGTCGATACGTATTCTTCTACATATTTTTCATAATTTTTTTTTTTTTAAATAAGCGTTTATAGATTGGTTCGCGCAAAAGTTATAGCGTTTACAAAATAGGGGATAGTTTTATGGCCTTTTTATTTTTTTTACTAGTAATGGCGGCAATCAGCGTTTTTTATCGGTACTGCGACACTATGGTGGACACTTCAGACACTTTTGACACATTTTTGGGACCATTGGCATTTTTATAGTGATCAGTGCTATACTGTAAAAATGCATTGGTTACTATAAAAATGCCACTGGCAGGGAAGGGGTTAACACTAGGGGGCTAGGAAGGGGTTAATTATGTTCCTGGGTGTGTTCTAACTGAAGGGGGGGTGGGACTGATGTGGGAAAATGACAAATCGCTGTTCATACCTTTTGTATGAACAGGAGATAGGTCATTTCCCCCCCGACAGGCCAGGGAGCTGTGTGTTTACACACACAGCTCCTGGTTCTCGCTCTGTAACGAGCGATCGCGGGTGCCCAGCGGCCATCGCGCGTGTCAGGATCGGAAACGAGCGAGGGCGTGCGCGCGTGCCCCTATTGGCTGCTCGGCGAGATGACGTAATATCACGTGATCTCGTCCAGCAGAGCCGACCTGCCGCCGTAAAACTGTGGCAGGGGGGTCGGCAAGCGGTTAAGTGATTTTTAAAGGAGAATTAACCAAAAAAAAAAGTTAATTAACCACTTAAGACCCGGACCAAAATGCAGGTAAAGGACCTTGCCCCTTTTTGCGATTCGGCACTGCGTCGTTTTAACTGACAATTGCGCAGTCGTGCGACGTGGCTCCCAAACAAAATTGGCGTCCTTTTTTCCCCACAAATAGAGCTTTCTTTTGGTGGTATTTGATCACCTCTGCGGTTTTTATTTTTTGCGTTATAAACAAAAATAGAGCGACAATTTAAAAAAAAATGCAATATTTTTTACTTTTTTGCTATAATAAATATCCCCCAAAAATATATAAAAAAACTTTTTTTTTCCTCAGTTTAGGCCGATACGTATTCTTCTACCTATTTTTGGTAAAAAAAATCGCAATAAGCGTTTATCGGTTGGTTTTCGCAAAATTTATAGCGTTTACAAAATAAGGGATAGTTTTATTGCATTTTTATTAATTTTTTTTTTTTTACTACTAATAGCGGCGATCAGCGATTTTTTTCGTGACTGCGACATTATGGCAATTTTGACACATTTTTGGGACAATTGTCATTTTCACAGCAAAAAATGCATTTAAATTGCATTGTTTACTGTGGAAATGACAGTTGCAGTTTGGGAGTTAACCACAGGTGGCGCTGTAGGGGATGTGTGACCTATGTGTTGTGTTTACAACTGTAGGGGGGTGTGGCTGTAGGTGTGACGTCATCGATCGCGTCCTCCTATTACAGGGATGACACGATCGATGCTACGGCCACAGAGAAGCACGGGGAAGCCTTGTTTACGTCTCCCCGTTCTTCCGCTGCAGCGGCGATCGGGTCCGCGAATCCCGCGGTCCCGGTCCTGGAGCTTCGGACCGGGTCACGGGCGCGCGGGGGCGCGCCCGCGACCCACGGCTGGGTACTAAAATCAACGTATATATACGTTGATGTGCCCAGCCGTGCCATTCTGCCAACGTAAATGTGCAGTAGGCGGTCCTTAAGTGGTTAAACCCACAAGGACTTTTTTTACCACTCCTATTCCTTTATATTGGCTTTCGAAATTTACAAATGCAGCAATTTAGAAATTGGATGAAAGGTTTAGCGTCGGGAAACACTTTTCAAAAGATAAAAAGTGCATTTTATATACATCTATATAGATCAGACCAAAATGAGGAGGAAAGAGGGACAGAGGGACATTGCTCCAAATCAGAGACAGTCCCTCGAAATCAGGGACAGTTGGGTGCTATGGCGGTTGTGCGACGCTGTACCCAAATAAAATTCATGTTCTTTTTTTTTTGCCTCAAATAGAGCTTTCTTTTGGTGGTATTTGATCACCTATTTTGCGCTATAAACAAAAAAAGACAGACAATTAAAAAAACAAAATAAAAAATATTTCTTTCTTTCAGCTATAAATGATATTCATTAAAAAAATTGAAAAAAAAAAATCGAATTTCTTTATTAAATTAGGCCAATTTGTATTCTACCAAAATGTGAGTATAGCCTCAGTTAATATTATTTAATGATTGAATAAGATAGTACCATCATCCATAAAGATTACAGAGAAAAAAAATAGTATTCTGCTAATAGTGATCAAAAAAATTTAAATGTAAAAAAAGTGTAAAAAAAAAAAAAAAATGAAGATAAAATAAAAAATTAATTTTTTTTTTTTTTTTTTAAACGCCCCTGTCCCCGGTAGCTCGCGCTCAGAGGCAAACACACATGCAAGTCCCGCCCTGATATGTAAACGCCATTCAAACCACACATGTGAGGTATCGCCGCGTGCGCTAGAGCGTGAGCAACAATTATAGCACTAGATCTCCTCTGTAACTCTGAACTGGTAACCTGTAAAAACACAAAAAATTATAAATTAAAGCGTCGCCTATGGAGACTTTTAAGTACCGAAGTTTGGCGCCATTCCATGAGTGCGCGCAATTTTAAAGCGTGACATATTGGGTATCTATTTACTCGGCGTAACATCATCTTTCACATTATACAAAAAAAAATTGGGCTAACTTTGCTGTTTTGTTATTTTTTTTATTCCTGAAACCGTTTTTTTACAAAATAAAAGGCGGTTGAAAAATTATTGAGCAAATACTGTGCGAGATAAAAAGTTGCAATGCCCGCTATTTTATTCCCTAGGGTGTCTGCTAAAAAAAAACATATATAATGTTTGGGGGTTCTGAGTAATTTTCTAGCAAAAAAAAATAAGATTTTTACATGTAGAGAGAAGTGCCAGAATAGGCCCGGTATGGAGGTGGTTAAAATACAAGGTTCACTCACATGACCTAGATATTCATTATCCTTATGACTATGAACTCTTTAGTCTTTGTACATCTTTTTTCAAACCCCACTTTGTGCAGCCTAGATTTAATCTAGACTTTCCATTCTTCTACTTCTTGCAGCTTTGCTCACCACTCGCCTCTAAGACCTTAGGCACCCTTGGCCCATCTCTAACTTAGTAACTTTTGATGTACCGTATATACTCGAGTATAAGCCGACCCGAATATAAGCCAAGGCACCTCATTTTACCACCAAAAAAAATGGGAAAACGTATTGACTCGAGTATAAGCCTAGGGTGTCCATGTGCATGCCTCACTGTGCCAATGTGCATGCCTCACTGTGTCCATGCCTCACTTTGCCCATGCCTCACTGTGTCCATGCCTCACTGTGCCCATGTGCATGCCTCACTGTGCCCATGCCTGTGTCCATGCCTCACTGTGCCCATGCCTCACTGTGCCCATGCCTCACTGTGTCCATGCCTCACTGTGCCCATGCCTCACTGTGCCCATGCCTCACTGTGCCCATGCCTCACTGTGCCCATGCCTCACTGTGTCCATGACTAGACTGACGTTTAATATAAGGAAAGAAAAATGGACAGCCGCACTCCAATGGATGAAAAGACTTAAAAATAGTGCCTGTTTATTCCAGTCAAAAAACTAAAACAGCAAACAGTGGGGTAACAAAAGCTGACGCGTTTCACATCGACAACCGATGCTTAGTCATAGCTAAAAAAGCTTTCCATTTTTCTTTCCTTATATTGCACCACGCATTGCCTGCACCCATTTGGGTTTTTGAACTTTACTCACCACTGAAGAGTGTCGCCTGGAGCGGCGGTTTTCCCTTTAGACTGATGTTTAACATGGGAGTAAGGGGTGCCTGGCTTTGAAAAATCGGTGCTCCCCAGCCATAGGTTCCCCAGACAACAAACTTTGCAGACTTGTAGAGGAGAAATGGGGCTACATGTGTGCCAAGTTCCGGGTCCCCAAAGGCCGGTACCGAGTCCCTAAAGTCACCGGAGAAATTACCGTTTAACATGGGAGTCTATGGAAGGGGTGCCCGGCTTATTACCATCTATTGTAACATTATACATTGGTTATCATCCATCATCTTGTGGTATTTCTATTAAGTGTACCACTCATGACTATATAGCGCTGCACTATTTAATTTTATTAAATGAGTTGTAAAGGAAAACATTTTTTTTCATAATAAGCATCCTTTACATGCAGACATTCCTCTTTTCACTTCCTTATTGTTGGTTTTTGCTCAGAAGTTGCTCTATTTCTTCTCTGTTCTGTTCACTTCCTGCTTGTCAGATTGTTACTCACCACCGTGAAGGGAGGCTTTACTGCGGTGGTCAGTGACGTGCTTGCCCCCTCCTGGGAACTACATCTGTGCGGCAGGACGCTCTCTACGTGTTAGAGACTTCAAGGAGGTGTGAATTACTGGGTGTGCCGCAATGCATACTGGGAAATGTAGTTCTTACATGAACGAGCGCCGCAAACCAGGAAGTGAATGAGCGAACAGAAACTAGAACGCTGGAGGTGATAAAGATTTTTTTCAGTTTTTTAACAGAATCATTACACTATTCTGTCTGTCTACCTTTTAGGCAAAAACATTTTTTCCTTTACAACTCTTTTAAGGTTTTCTATAAAACATTGATAAGATTACATACATAAGACCAGCCACTCCTAACCATGGCTCTGTGGTTTAGGGTTCCTTGAGAGACTTCTAGCTGTTCGTTCCTTGAGTTGATTAACTGACCTCCCATTTATTGATGACTGACCTCCCACCTGATGGGGCCTGCATAATGTTGGTGCCAACACCAATTTGCAGAGCCAGCTGCCAGACATCAATGATCTTTTTAGGCTCTCTGTAGGGGGTGACATTCTGATCGATAATGTAAGGGGGGGGGGGGGTTGTTTCCCTTCTACATCCAATGAATTGGTTTCACCAGGGGGTTTCCATGAAACCTAAACATGATTTCTGTTACCAATATTTTTTTTTTATTTGAACAAAAAATATACAACAATGATTACAGTCTTAAAAGCCGAGTGTCTGTGGGTCCATACTGACAAATTCTGGGAGAAATTCTGTCCTATCATTGGTGTCATTGAGAGGAATTCTGCCATATCATTGGGAGGAATTCTGCCCCATTATTGGGAGGAATTCTGCCCTATCATTGGTGTCATTGGGAGGAGGTCTGCCCCATCATTGGTGTTATTGGGAGGAATTCTGCCCTATCATTGGAAAGATTTCTGCCCCATCATTGGGAGGAATTCTGCCCTATCATTGGGTGGAATTCTGCCCTATCATTGGGAGGAATTCTGCCCCATCATTGGGAGGAATTCTGCCCCATCATTGGGAGGAATTCTGCCCCGTCATTGGGAGGAATTCTGCCCCATCATTGGTGCCAATGAATAAAAAAGCACCCCAAGGCCCGAGTAAAATCAAGCAAAGGGCCACATCTGGCCCCCGGGCCGCAGTTTGGAGACCACTGTTGTATAGGATGGAGACTTAACCTAGGTACGGTATAAAGCTTGCCTCTAGATCTCATAGAAGGAAGGAGACATGAGAACAGTTTCAAATAAGTTACATTTCTGGCACGTGCCATGAATGTAACTGTCATATTGGTTGTGCTCTCAACCAAACTGTCAAACCATCCAATAAGTGGTGTCATAACTGATCACATTTGCAGCATTAATATCAAACAGAGGCCAAGATGGCAGCTTCCTTGGCTGAAAACGGTAGAAGGGTTTACTTCCACTTTAAGTGCACTTTTTTGTGTGTGTTTTTACACTTAGGTGTTTTGTTTTTGAGCACCACCAAGGGTTAAAAATGAAGTGGAATGTAAAAGTGATATCACTCCTTTAGATGAGGGATTAGATCTGCAGGTTGATTCAAAAGCTGTAAGAGGGAGGGGTGAGTCTCGATTCTGAGGTAGGGACTCAACGAAATTCCACAGTTGCAGATAGTGGAATAAATTGCTATTGGGAGCTTGGTGGGATTCTCGAAGTTGTGGAAAAGTACTGATCCCATGGATAGTTTGCAACAAGAAGATTGTGGTGAATCCATGCGTTCCCCACCATTGAAACTGATGGATCCATGTGTTCTCCACCATTGAAACTGATGGATCCATGCGTTCTCCAACATTGAAACTGATGGATCCATGTGTTCTCCACCATTAAAACTGATGGATCCATGTGTTCTCCACCATTGAAACTGATGGATCCATGTGTTCTCCACCACTGAAACTGATGGATCCATGTGTTCTCCACTATTGAAACTGATGGATCCATGTGTTCTCCAACATTGAAACTGATGGATTCATGTGTTCTCCACCATTAAAACTGATGGATCCATGTGTTCTCCACCATTGAAACTGATGGATCCATGTGTTCTCCACCACTGAAACTGATGGATCCTTGTGTTCTCCAACATTGAAACTGATGGATCCATGTGTTCTCCAACATTTAAACTGATGGATCCATGTGTTCTCCAACATTTAAACTGATGGATCCATGTGTTCTCCACCACTGAAACTGATGGATTCATGTGTTCCCCACCATTGAAACTGATGGATCCATGTGTTCTCCAACATTGAAACTGATGGATCCATGTGTTCTCCAACATTGAAACTGATGGATCCATGTGTTCTCCACCACTGAAACTGATGGATCCATGTGTTCCCCACCATTGAAACTGATGGATCCATGTGTTCCCCACCATTGAAACTGATGGATCCATGTGTTCCCCAACATTGAAACTGATGGATCCATGTGTTCCCCAACATTGAAACTGATGGATCCATGTGTTCTCCACCACTGAAACTGATGGATCCATGTGTTCCCCACCATTGAAACTGATGGATCCATGTGTTCTCCAACATTGAAACTGATGGATCCATGTGTTCTCCAACATTGAAACTGATGGATTCATGTGTTCTCCACCACTGAAACTGATGGATCCATGTGTTCCCCACCATTGAAACTGATGGATCCATGTGTTCCCCACCATTGAAACTGATGGATCCATGTGTTCCCCAACATTGAAACTGATGGATCCATGTGTTCCCCAACATTGAAACTGATGGATCCATGTGTTCCCCAACATTGAAACTGATGGATCCATGTGTTCTCCACCACTGAAACTGATGGATCCATGTGTTCCCCACCATTGAAACTGATGGATCCATGTGTTCTCCAACATTGAAACTGATGGATCCATGTGTTCTCCAACATTGAAACTGATGGATTCATGTGTTCTCCACCACTGAAACTGATGGATCCATGTGATTCCCCCCCACCATTGAAACTGATGGATCCATGTGTTCTGATGGATCCATTGTGTTCCCCACCATTGAAACTGATGGATCCATGTGTTCCCCAACATTGAAACTGATGGATCCATGTGTTCCCCAACATTGAAACTGATGGATCCATGTGTTCTCCACCACTGAAACTGATGGATCCATGTGTTCCCCAACATTGAAACTGATGGATCCATGTGTTCCCCACCATTAAAACTGATGGATCCATGTGTTCTCCAACATTGAAACTGATGGATCCATGTGTTCTCCAACATTGAAACTGATGGATCCCTGTGTTCTCCAACATTGAAACTGATGGATCCCTGTGTTCTCCAACATTGAAACTGATGGATCCATGTGTTCTCCAACATTGAAACTGATGGATCCATGTGTTCTCCAACATTGAAACTGATGGATCCATGTGTTCTCCAACATTGAAACTGAAGGATCCATGTGTTCCCCACCATTAAAACTGATGGAATCATCCATTCCTGAGGACAACTAAAGAGGTGGGGGTTGGGGGTGATATAAATCCTGCAGAATATTTAATGGAATCCCAGATAGAAAGTATATGTATCAGAACTGGATTGGGGGGTTTGGGATGCAAGGGTGGGGGACCCAGATGAGAGTGGACATCTTAAATATGCATAAAGGTCCATAGTGGTGGTTCTAATGTGGAGTGGAGTTGAACTAGAGGCTCAATCTTGGCAGCTTTGTGATAGTTATGCATATGAGGCACCCCTAGACCTCCCCATAGCTTAGATTTATATAGGGAATGACCACTGAGCCTGGCAGTGGCTGGGCCCCAGATACATTTTAAGATCTGGGTTTGCAAAAAATCATAAAATATATAAGGTTGTTGGAGACCAGTAGCTATAGCAGTAGAGAGAATCCCAGCAACCAGTGTGGTGAATGATAAGGTTTCACCTGAGATGGCGGAGTCTAAGCACTAACTGGTGTTCACCAGAGCTCTTGATGGTGGGGATGGGGTAACATCGGGCCTCCCTTGGGTTAGCTGCATTGATTTCCCCTGGGGATCCTTGTGTAGGCCTCTGCATGCCTTGAGGGGTTTCCACCCATTCCGAGGATGTGTAACGGGAAGTTTTCTTCCCCTATCCATCCAACTTTTTCCCCAAATTCCTTTTAGAATTATGTGACCTTATGACACAGCATTGGTATGAATACTTTGTCATGGCTGTCGTGTTCCACATGTTGACGCAAATTTTGCTCTGTTCATATTTTTTGAAACTATATATTTTATTTTCTTTCAGAGTATTTCTATACCATCTTCTCCCTGTCCCTGAAGAAGGAATACATGCTTAACCTCCCGAAATGCGTCAGGCTAAGGAGAAAAGTTTTGAATTTATGTAGCTCGTTCTGAGCATGGTATCTTACTCATATGCTGTATTGTACAATATGGTGATGTGTTACACCATTATAATGTTTTTTAATCTCTGAACATCAATAAATTCTATGTTTTTTACGATACATTATGTACAATAGTTCACCTATAAAGTCCCATAGTATCGGGGGGGGGGGGGGTACTTTTCTTTTTGGTTTTCTATAAACATTGATGGTGGGTATGGGTTTTGCAACATGTTAGTTCCAGGTGGCAGTCCTCGAGATCATCCCACTAGGTGGGGAGCAAGCCGGCATCCTGTAGCAGACATACCAGGTAGGGATCAAGCAGAAGAGTAATCAGTAAAACAAGCCAAAGGTCGTTAACAAGTAGTTACAGGTTGGGATCAAGCAGAAGCGTAGTGGAGGAACAAGACAAGGGTCGTTAATGAGTGGTTGCGAAGATAGGGGTGACATGAGCGAGAGATTGGCTGGAGAGAGCTCAATACCTTGGCAAACAGGAAGTGCGGAGACATGGCTTAAATAGGAAGTTCATGGGAGGAGGAAAGGGTTCAAGGTTCACCAGAAACAAAGTTCAAGACAAGACTGTCTAAAGCAGTGGTTCTCAACCTGGGGGTAGGGTGACCACATTTCCAAACTACCATTCAGGGACACCCTCCCTTCCCAAAAATCAGCTTGTGCTGTAACGAATCACAGCACAGTGATTGGACACAACAGGCGGGATTTATGATTTCTCCAATCACAAGCAGGGGGTGGGACTGTGCTCCAGGACAAGTACTGTCAGTGAGTAAAGCGGGCATCAGATTGGCCAGGGGGGTGTCTGTGTCAGTTTTTTTTCAAGACACTGTATTGTCCTGGAATTAAGGTGCCCGGGACAGACCTGCAAAATGCGGGACTGTCCCGGGCAATCCAGGACACGTGGTCACCCTACCTGGGGGTCGGGACCCCCTCAGGGTTTGAATTACTTTTTGCCAGGGGTCACCGAATCTTATGGTGTTCCAGAAGCCTGCACCGCTCCCAGGCTTTTTGCGGCCGCCCATCAGGGCTGTCCCTGGAGCCCACAGCTGCCCACTTAGCCTCTTCACAGCTGACCATTCAGTTCACGACATTGCTGGGGGGCAGAGACTAGAGGTCAGCTGACTGGTGAGGAATGTGAAGTGGGAGGGGCTGGGGGCGACCCTATCTCCTGATTTCAGCATAGGTGTCACTGCTAAGAGTCACCAGAGGGCTGGAGACACAGTGAGTAACACTCCCTGTGATTAGATTTGCCATTGAAAGTCCCCACTACAGTTCTCAGATCAGCAGATGACCTTGATCAAAAGTACCTAAATGGGCTGATCAGAACTCCCCCCCAGCACTGCCACTCATCCCCTTCCCCCCAACCGAGGAGTAAGAGAAGGAATACAAAGAGAATAAATGGAAGGGAGAGGAAAAGAGGGGGAGGAACAAAGAAAAAGGGAAAGAATAAGAGAACAAGAAAGAAGGCTAGAAAGATGGATGGGGGAAAAAAAACAAGAATCTAGGATAGAGAGAGATAAAAGGTAAAAAAAGGGGAATAAAGAGTGGTAAATCCTAAATGTACCATAAGGGGAGTGGAAGGGACTTGGGGAGCGCTAAAATGTCCGTGGGTTAGGGGCGCAAACTAATTGCGTTGCCTTGGGTGCCGACTATGCACGCTACAATTTTTTTACTGTTACGGGTCCCCACAACTTGGGAAATTTTATCAAGGGGTCACGGCACTAGACAGGTTGAGAACCACTGATCTAAAGCCTGATACACACGATCTGACTTTTCTGCAGATTTTTGTCCGAAGGGGCGTTGGCCGTGAACTTGGTATGCATACACACGGCAGAACCTTTTCAGACAACATTTACCAAATCACATGTTTTTTTTAGCTCTTTACCGCCACCCCTTGGGCAACTTCTGCTATTGTTGTCTGATGTTTAGCAATGGTTCGGAGCATGCATGGTTCTCCTTTGGACTTTAGTCTGATGGACTTGTGTACACACGATTGAATGACCCTCCATCGGACATTTGTTGTCGAAAAGTTTGAGAGCAAGCACAGCGAACATTTGTCTGTTGAAAAACCAACAACAATTATCCGATGGAGAATACAGATTGTCTGATAAAACACGTCCGTCGGACCGTTGTTGTCGAAAAGTCCGATGGTGTGTATGGGCCTTTAGGCAGAAATCAGGTAGGGAGCTGTCCAGCATCTTAGGTGGCTCAGCAAAAAAGAGATATTGCCAGACACAGCAGAGGTCGTAGGTTCAGGTCCAGGCCCTGACAGAGGGGAATAGAATGGGTAAGAGCTGGAATGGGTAAAGCACTTTGGATAGATACATCATTCTGATTATGGACAAAAAACCTGCGGGGGAAGTTAATTGGGTTACCCAGCTCCGTGCTGTATCAATTTACTCATAGCGTAAGTAAGTCATCAAAATGTTTTCTGTACCTTACTCAAATTAATGCTGAACTTTAATACATGTTTTTTTATGTCGAATTGTGTATTCTACAGATTGGCTTGTCCTGATGAAGCGGTGAATTCCGCAAAACATGTTGACGTTGACCAATCAATGAAATGTACAATCCTGTCTTGTGACTTTTTTTTATCAATAAATTATTGTTTTAATATCTCTGTTCATATTATTTTAATAGTACCGACATAGTCCCTTTATCCAACTTTGTGGTTAGCCCTGTGGTCTGGCCTCAGCAACCACTCCACTGCTCCCACTCTCCCCCTTTTTCGCATCATTCTGATTATGTATAAGAGGGAGTAGTCCCAAAAGGACAACCGCTTTCTGAATTGTTTAAGAAGGGGGTGTGTTTATTTCATATAGAGAAGCATAAGAAGGTGCGATAAAACCTAAAAATGAATCAAGACTTCCGCCAAGGCGGGTAAAACAGTTGAGAGAAGCTGCGCCTGATTGATCTCTTTTCCGTGTATGTCTAAAAAAATAAAAGATTACGATTCCCCTTTTAATCGCATATTTTTAAAACCAAATCCTACTTTTCCCGCATGAATGAAGCCCGGTATTTATATTAACGATAAATAAATATTAAAAAGTTCAAGAATGTCATAACCGGCTAAGTCCTTCATAAATCTCCTCTGATTCGCTGGCTTCCTGAACATGTTATGTAGGAAATACCGACACACAACTCCTGTTGTAGTTGGCAAAGTTCGTGAAACGTTTTCCAGGGACACTTGGCTGGTGGGCCGGTCAAGTTTTATCTCCGCTTGTCAACATTCATTAATGGAAACAAAATAGGCCCCTCCTCCCTCCCAAGGTCCAAGATCCGCCCACATTACGGAAAAAAAAACACAGAAGAGTCCCAGATTGGTCAGAATTTCTGGCAGAGGCAGTTGTGTGTCTGTACAGAGGAACCTCTGCGGATAGAAGAGGTGCAGCAGTTGGGATTTTGTGTCTTAAAGAAAAGCGCTACAATAAATTATTAATAAATCTCCAAAATCAGAATAAAGTCAGATTTGGATTATTTGTGTACAGCACCGTCCCCCGTCCCCTCCTCCTTTTTTTAGCTTTTTTGCTAAGGCACAGAATATAAAAGAAATCTACCTTAACCACTTGATCACCGGGCCTATTTTGGCACTTCTCTCCTTCATGTAAAAATCACAATTTTTTTGCTAGAAAATTAATCAGAACCCATAAACATTATGGCCCGGATTCACATATATCGGCGCATATTTATGCCGCCGTAGCGTATCTTCTTTACGCTCCGCCGGGGCAACGCAGAGAGGGAAGCATGGAATTCACAAAGCAAATGCTCCCAATGTTACGCCGTTGTAGTGTATAGTCGTAGGCGTAAGTCGCTGGAAGTGGGCGTGATACATTTAAATGAAGCGTGACCCCATGCAAATGATGGGCCGAGCGTCAGACAAGTACTTAAAATGAACTGCGCATGCGATGTGCCTTGGACGCATTCCAGTGGGCATGCTCGCAACCACGTCGGAACAACTGCCTAAGATACGTTGAATCACTGCCTACGACGTGCACGTAACCTACGCCCAGCCCTATTCACGTACTACGTAAACAACGTAGTACATTCGTTTCCTGGTCCATACCTTTGCATGAGTTGCGCCTCCAATATGGGGAATAACTTTACGCCGGACATACGACTTACGCAAACCACGTATATTATGCGCCGGGCGCAAGTACGTTCAAGGACCTTGGCTTTGGAATGCTCTACCCACGTCCATTTGCATGGAAGAAAACTATCGGGCTTTTAGGAAAAAACTGAAGACCCATCTCTTCTGAAGGATCAGCACGACTCTGGAAAAAAAGCGCCTTGAGGCGATTCGGTTCACATTTGTCAGCGCTATACAAGTTACTCACGTTCGTGAATCGGCGTATTTGCCTCATTGCATATTTAAATAGGAAATCAATGGGAGCGCCAGATGCGTCCAGCGTAACTATGCGCCACTGATACGCTGGCGTAGGCAAGTTACGTCGGTGGACTTTTCCGCCTGGCGCATCTATGTTCGAGAATCGGCGTATCTTACTCATTTGCATATTTAACATGGGAACGCCGAATGCGTCCAGCGTAACTATGCGCCCAAGATACGCCGGTGTAGGCAAGTTACGTCGGGCGGCTGAAGCCTTATTTTACGGCGTATCTAGCTTCGCGTATCGGCGTGAAAGTACGAAGGCGCACATTTGTACTTACGATGGCGTATCTGGAGATACGCCGGCGTAAAGCTACCTGAATCTGGCTATATATATATATATATATTTTTTTTTAGCAGACACCCTAGGGAATAAAATGGTGGTTATTGCAACTTTCTCGCACGGTATTTGCACAATCATTTTTCAAACGCCTTTTTTTAGGGAAAAGGCTAACACAGCTCCTTTCTCTATCTGCAATGTAGAGAGCATCCTGACTCTCCTGTAGTCCAAGGGAGGGGGCGAGCACGACACGCCACACCAGGGAGAAAGCCTCGCATTACTGTGTGTAGTTACAGACAGAAGAACAGGAAGTGAGGATTTCTCAGAAGAAATAAGGACATTTAAAAGCAAAATAGAAGGATGAGGTAAGTGAAGTAGGTAAAGGAAGATATTTAGGGAAAAAAAATTGTACCTTTACAACCCCTTTAAAGCGTCGTTAAATACCAGGATTGTATTACATACAGAGTGCAGAGCTGTCACTTGTAAACACAGAAACTAGACTTATGTGTTTACAAATGATTGTGGCGGGCAGACCCCCCCCCAAGGGTCTGAGCCAGAGGTGGTGGAACTGAGTTCCACCAAGTTCCCCCTGAAAAAAAAACCTGGATACAGTATATATATATATATTCACAAAATATGTTGCCTTTTCATTTCCTGAGCGGGGTGTATACCGCTTTTTCACCGCTCCTGCCCATTGAAATCAATGGGACACAGCGGCTATACTGCCGGCAATGCGCCTCTGCAGAGGCACATTGCTGGCGGTTTTAACCCTTTCTCAGCCGCTAGCGGGGGGTAAAACCGCTCCGCTAGTGGCCAAATAGCACGGCAAAATTGGCGGTAAAGCACAGCTAAAATTAGCGGCGCTTTGCCGCCGACGCTGCTCCCTCTCCAGTGTGAAAGGGCCCCACCAATCTGTCTGCAATGAGACATCTTTCCCACTGACCACAAATGGAAGATGGCACCTTTTCAACTGGTTAGTGCAGCAATAATTCACACAGTCAGGGACAGTGAAGAACTTGTATTGAAATAATACAAACTCGGAAAGCTGGACTGATAGCTTCTGATAAGAGAGCAGAATGCGGCCTGGCCATCTTGCACCCAAATGGGAATTGGTGCAAAGGAGATCAGGCCTTACGCTTTCCTTCCTTGTCAGGAACCTTTCCCTTTTCCGCTAGTGCAAACACGCAGGGTACCTCTCCCATACTGTACCAACTTACAAAAAGCATGCCAAACCTGGGAGCCAGGTCCTTAAATAGGCTGGGCTCTGAGGAAGAAGGTATTCGTTCGAAATGCGTCAGCCAGCAGTGGCCCCTCCGTGACCATCTGTCATCTGTTTTAAACCAATTGCTGTGATTGGAGATATTTACACTGCAAGTTATGTACCTATGTTTGTGAGTGGTTTTCCTTTTACTTACTTTAAAAAAAAAATATATCCAAAGGATAATGCACAAGGCTGGTGCGCCCCTTTTTTTGTTTTTCCCTTAAATAGGCCCTGCCTGACCCAAGATGGCTGATGGAGTCACATAGGGTGGCAGCATCCAATAGGGTAGCTAACCCAGTGACCCAGGAAACCATAGAGGAACCCTGTTCCTCTTGACTTCCTCGTCATACAACAGGGGCTCCGCGGAAGAGCTCCACCTGCTGTGGAGGAAGTAGAAGTAGACTGCACCTGCCTACAAACTGACCACCACGTCACTGCTCAGCGATGTAAGGGCCCCCTCTTCACTGACTACCAATGTGAGGTGGCACTTTTACCACTGGCCACTAATATAGGGCACGCCAATGCACTGTGAGCTGTAGATATAGGGTTCCTCGGAGTGTCCTGACACTCCTGCTCGCCCCCTCCCCCCTCAAGAGTCTTTCTGCACACCAAGGAGAAAGCCTCATATTACTGTGTGGAGTTACAGACAGAAGAACAGGAAGTGAGGATTTCTCAGAAGAAATAAGGACATTTAAAAGCAAAATAGAAGGATGAGGTAAGTGAAGGAGGACTGCACTAAGGTAAAGGAAGCTATTTAGGAAAATATTTTTTTCCTTTACAACCCCTTTAAGAGTTCCCTTTACTGTACCTAAGGGGCCAAGCCCAACCACTGTAACCCCCCTTCCACCAAAGTACACAAAGCAAGATCCATAAAGACATGGATGAGCAAGTTTGGGGTGGAGGAACTTGACTGGCCTGCACAGAGTCCTGACCTCAACCTGATAGAGCACCTTTGGGATGAATTAGAGGAGCCAAGCCTTCTCGTCCAACATCGCAAATGCGCTTCTGGAAGAATGGTCAAACCTTCCCATAGACACCCTCCTAAACCTTGTGGACGGCCTTCCCAGAAGAGTTGAAGCTGTTATAGCTGCAAAGGGGGGGGGGACTCAATATTGAACCCTACGGACTAAGACTGGGATGTCATTAAAACACAGCTGAGGACCCTCCTGTAGAAATCGAAATCTTATACAAAAAGCAAAGTGTAATGTCCATTGGGTCTGGATGGAAAAGCACGGGCCAAAAAAAAAAAAAAATGTTGGTGGAGGAGAATTTAGAGAATCTTTATCTCGAGTGCAAGACCATAGAAAGAGAAAAAGCACATTGAATAATTGATGTTGTAATTCCAGAGCCACACAGTATTAATCATTAAGGGTTTCCGATACAAACATAGTAAAGCCGGAGATGTTAAGGGCTACGAAAAAAAATGTTCTATGCTTCACAGATGATGCCCGAGGACGAGGTCCTCAAATTTTAAACAGCAAAATAAATGTCCCACCAGTACGGAAAAATAAATAAAAGTGAATTGTGTGCTTCATTGTATGCTACAAAATTCTACTCTGCTACAAACCTTCCTATCAAAGCCTGGCTTTTTATTTACCGAAGGCCAGTAGTTAAAAAGCAAACACCTGATTGGCTGTCAGAATCGTACCATAAAGGCAAACTAGCCCCTATCTGAGAAAATCGGGGCAGCAAAATAACCCCCTTCATATACAATACATCTCATCTATATTGTCACTAAAATATAGGCTATTGAAATATCTTCTTGGTCTGGTGGGAAATGTTCTAGACCAGGGGTCTCCAAACGTTTTAAACAAAGGGCCAGTTTACGGTCCTTCGGACTTTAAGAGAGGCGGATGTTGTTGTTAGTAGGAGGAATAGCATCCTATCATTGGGGTCAGTAGGAAGAATAGTATCCTATCATTGGTGCAACTAGGAAGAATAGTATCCTATCACTGGTGTCAGTAGGAAGAATAGTATTCTATCACTGGGGTCAGTAGGAAGAATAGTATCCTATCATTGGGGTCAGTAGGAAGAATACTATCCTATCATTGGTGTCAGTAGGAAGAATAGTATCCTATCATTGGGGTCAGTAGGAAGAATACTATCCTATCATTGGGGTCAGTAGGAAGAATAATATCCTATCATTGGAGTCAATAAGAAGAATAGTATCCTATCATTGGGGTAAGAAAGGAAGAAACATTTCCTATCATTGGGGTCAGTAGGAAGAATAATATCCTATCATTGGAGTCAATAAGAAGAATAGTATCCTATCATTGGTGTCAGTAGGAAGAATAGTATCCTATTATTGGTGTCAGTAGGAAGAATGGTATCCTATCATTGGTGTAAGTAGGAAGAATAGTATCCTATCATTGATGTAAGTAGGAAGAATAGTATCCTATCATTAGAGTCAGTAGGAAGAATAATATCCTATCAGTGGAGTCAATAAGAAGAATAGTATCCTATCATTGGTGTCAGTAGGAAGAATGGTATCCTATTACTGGTGTCAGTAGGAAGAATAGTATCCTATCATTGGTGTAAGTAGGAAGAATAGTATCCTATCATTGATGTAAGTAGGAATAATAGTATCCTATCATTGGTGCAACTAGGAAGAATAGTATCCTATCACTGGTGTCAGTAGGAAGAATAGTATTCTATCACTGGGGTCAGTAGGAAGAATAGTATCCTATCATTGGGGTCAGTAGGAAGAATAGTATCCTATCATTGGGGTCAGTAGGAAGAATAGTATCCTATCATTGGGGTAAGAAAGGAAGAAACATTTCCTATCATTGGGGTCAGTAGGAAGAATACTATCCTATCATTGGGGTCAGTAGGAAGAATAATATCCTATCATTGGAGTCAATAAGAAGAATAGTATCCTATCATTGGTGTCAGTAGGAAGAATAGTATCCTATTATTGGTGTCAGTAGGAAGAATGGTATCCTATCATTGGTGTAAGTAGGAAGAATAGTATCCTATCATTGATGTAAGTAGGAAGAATAGTATCCTATCATTAGAGTCAGTAGGAAGAATAATATCCTATCAGTGGAGTCAATAAGAAGAATAGTATCCTATCATTGGTGTCAGTAGGAAGAATGGTATCCTATTACTGGTGTCAGTAGGAAGAATAGTATCCTATCATTGGTGTAAGTAGGAAGAATAGTATCCTATCATTGATGTAAGTAGGAATAATAGTATCCTATCATTGGTGCAACTAGGAAGAATAGTATCCTATCACTGGTGTCAGTAGGAAGAATAGTATTCTATCACTGGGGTCAGTAGGAAGAATAGTATCCTATCATTGATGTAAGTAGGAATAATAGTATCCTATCATTGGTGCAACTAGGAAGAATAGTATCCTATCACTGGTGTCAGTAGGAAGAATAGTATCCTATCATTGGGGTCAGTAGGAAGAATAGTATCCTATCATTGGGGTCAGTAGGAAGAATAATATCCTATCACTGGGGTCAGTAGGAAGAATAGTATCCTATAATTGGGGTCAATAAGAAGAATAGTATCCTATCATTGGGGTCAATAAGAAGAATAGTATCCTATAATTGGGGTCAATAAGAAGAATAGTATCCTATCATTGGGGTCAGTAGGAAGAATGGTATCCTATCATTAGGGTCAGTAGGAAGAATAGTGTCCTATCATTGGGGTCAGTATGAAGAATAATATACTATCATTGGGGTCAGTAGGAAGAATAGTATCCTATCTTTGGGGTCAGTAGGAGGAATGGCATCCTATCATTGGAGTCAATAAGAAGAATAGTATTCTATCATTGGTGTCAGTAGGAAGAATAGTATCCTATCATTGGGGTCAGTAGGAAGAATCGTATGCTGCTATCATTGGAGTCAATAGGAAGAATAGTATCCTATCACTGGGGTCAATAGGAAGAATAGTATCCTACCATTGGGGTCAGTAGGAAGAATGGTGCCCCATAGTTGGCGTCAATGGGAGGAATGTTGCCCCAAGGGCCAGATACTGGCAAGCAAAGGGCCACATCTGACCCCCGGGACGCAGTTTGGAGACCACTGTTCTAGACCCATAGCAATGACGACAACTCACCATGATGACAACAGGAAAAATGGAAACCATTAACCACTAGATATAAAGATACTTCAAAAGCATGATGCCCAAAAATTGACTTTTTTACCAGATCAAATTTGAGGTTTTATAAAAGAGTTGGTTACCACTCAACCTCAAACATCCACATCAACGAGCCTTATGGAATTGAGGTGTTGGAGTTTTTACCTTGCCTGATAGAGATATATCTTTTGTTGGATGCCATAAAGACGACTTGAGGGTGACTTTCTTCGAGATCAAAGAGTTCATCTTTGCCAGGTTTGGAGCTCCGCCCAGCTTTCAGCGTGCCTGTAGGTCCCATCGGTGTCAAATACTTCCCGGTACAATCTTTGAAGGCCAGCTTCCCGCCCTTGAACTCAAGGGTGTAGGCCGTGCTGTTATCGGGGTCCTTAACCAACTTCCCGTCGTTACGCAGGTAGCGGCTATCGCAAGTCTTCAAACAGTATTTTTTGTCCTGGTACACCAGGGTGATGAGGGAGTGTACCCCCCATGGTATGTTGCTGTCTGTGGAAATCTCATCTTCTTGAGGGCTTAGGTGGGCATACCTTCTCCTGCTAACACTAAGAAGGTTAGCTTGAGGGTGGATGGCCAAATGGACGGCCCAGAGCTCCGTCTCCGTGATGGTCTGTGCGAAACAGGACAGCTTATCCTCCGAGCCACCAAAGAAGCGCTTGTGCACGTCCGACTGTAGGGCCCACCTTCCGTCCGACTGAGCAGAAATGGTAAATCGGCAAGATTCCTCAGGCTTCTCAGCCTCGCAGGACACGTTTCCGTCTTTGTTGGCCGACAAGTATCTGCCGAGGTGGTGGCTTTTGAGGTAGACCACCGAGTTGTCCACCTCGTCTTGCTCCAAGGTCCAGATCTGCTTCTTTTTGAGGCTGGGAGCCGAGGCATAGACCTTGAAGCCAAAGGCTTCGGCTGTCAGGTACCTGTTATCACAATTGATCAAGCCAAACTGGATCTTCAAAATCTGGTGTATTCCATTGGTTGGCATTTTTTTTTCTCCCCCGCAGGTGTGCAAGCGTAAAAAAAAAAAAAAAAAAAAAAGTCTCCTGTTGCCGACAGCCCTGGTAGGCACTTGGTCAGCAGCCCTGGGAGATCTGGATTAAAATGAATGAACTGAAAAGGACCTCAACTTAACACCCAATGACGCGGTCTTGATCCTGCTCCAGTTGCCTCCACTTTGGGCAGTGCCGGCTGCTCTCTCTCTCCTATAATCTGCACGTCGACGCTCTCGCTCCTCACATCTCCCTCCCAGACTGGATGCAGAGGTGGACTTTTCCAATTCACATATTAAAGCCGGGAAACGACGCGGACTGCTCAGCCAAGTGGTAGCTTTGCAGCCGGTTTAATTGGCCACATCTAGGATTACAAAAAGCTCTGTCCCCTTAGGTTTTCAATGAACCGCGATGCGGCAGTAACCAATAGCGGGGGCTATCGCATAAAGCCACAAAGAGGCCGCGCGCCGGCGAAACAATGCCCCTTTTGTCAGGTCGCTTCTCAAATATTCAACTCTACTGAGTGAACACTTTCTCTTCGGTTATTTCGGGAGGCTCTTTAATTCTTTTGTAGATGAAATGAAAGCCTCCTATGATACGGAGCTCCGGTAAAAAATAAAAAAATGATAAAAAAAATAAAAACATATACAAAATTCTTCCCTTCGCTTCGTCTTTTCTCTCTGAATGTTACAGGTGGAAGAAAAAAAAAAAAAGAAAAAGACGGTCAGGGTAATCGAATCCTCTCCCTCCTCCCCCCCATCGGATGAATTCTGTATCTCTTCCTTTTTACACCTGTCTACTATTACCTGCCTCTCTGATTCCTGTGGTACTCGTGTAGGTCACCTCCTGGTTCCCCATTCGGTGGCTCTGGGCATAATCTGCTTACCAATTATCCTGATATATTTTGTTTTTCTTAAAGTTTAATCCGTTTAGGCTTCCTATGGCTCCCTACTGTGCTTTGTATCCATCTGTTCACATCTCTCTTCTAATTGTCAACCAACGTGGTGTACCTGCCTTACAGATAAAAAAGAAAAAAAAAAAACAGATGTCTGGCCGGATTTCGAAAATGAAGTGCGTGTATTTAAGATGGCAAGATTCGAAAAAGGATTTATAGAGGTACGGAACATAAAAGGGGGAGATAGCGGAATCCCAGGCCGTGATGGTCACATGCGTGCGTGACTTCGGCAGCTCCTTGAGTACAATTTGGTAGTTCAAGGTCATTTGCTTCATAATTAGTCTTAAGCTGACAACGGCCATTGGATAAGTGAAGTGGACATGTGATCCGACCCAAGGCTATATCGATGTATTTATTTTTATTTTTTTAGACGCTCAGATATATACGAGTGTGTGACAATGGAAATTAATGGACTAATAAATTGGACTTTTGGCGGTACAGGTAGTTAATGTAAAAGATCTATAAATATTTATTTTGTAAAAAATGCATAAATAGAAACTTGTATACATAATATCATGAAACAGTATCAGCATATGATATCAGTGCATCTAAGGCTGCATTCACACCTGAGCGACAAAACGCCTGAAGCGCGACGCTCAGATACGCTGGAGGGGAGAAATAACACTAATCTCTATGGAGATGGTTCACATCTCCACACCGAACCCCGATCGCGTGAAGCTAAAAAAAAGTCCCGGACCCTTTTAAGTCGCGCGTATTCAGGCGGCTTCGGCGTTTCGGCATAGCAGACAATGACCCGTAAAAAAGATTGTGTTTAAAACGACGCGTTTAATCGCGGTACAAAACGCCGCAATTTGTCGCGGCAAATCGCGGTACAAAACGCCGCGCTGGGTGTCGCTAAGGTGTGAATGCAGCCTAACACAAAGTAAGAGATACATTTAAAAAGATACATTCATGGCATAAAAGCACATATCGTCAAAAAGGTATAGAACTCTAAGGCTGCATTCACACCTAGGCGTAGGCGATTTGCGGCGTTTTTCCCCGCGATTTGCCGCGACAAAACGCAGCGTTTTTCCCTGCGGTTTTGTACAGGTCATTGGCATCAATGTAAAACGCCCAAGCCGCCCGATTCACGCGTCAAAAAAAGGGTCCGGGAGTTGTTTGAAATTCAGGCGTTCGGCGTTCTTTCGGCGTTTTGCGTTGGACATGTGAACCATAGAGAATAATGTTATTTTTCCCCTCTAGCGTCTTTGAGCGTCGCGCTTCAGGCGACAAAACACTCAGGTGTGAATGCAGCCTTAGGGCTAGATTCAGAATGGAGAGCGTATCTTAGTGCGGGCGTAGCGTATCCGATTTACGCTACGCCTCCGCAACTTTTACAGGCAAGTGCTGTATTCACAAAGCACTTGCTCCGTAAGTTGCGGCGGCGTAGCGTAAATGTGCCGGCGTATCCCCGCGTAATTCAAATAGGGCAGGTAGGGGGGCGTGTTGTATGTAAACTAATCGTGACCCAACGTAAACGACGCGTCGAACGAACTGCGCATGCGCCGGCCGTGAACGTATCCCAGTGCGCATGCTCCAAATCACATCGCAAATAGTCAATAAAGACGACGTGAACGTAACTTACACCCAGCCCCATTCTGAATCGACTTACGTAAACGACGTACAATACGACGCTGTCCCGACGTCCATACCTAACATTGGCTGCGCCTCACTATAGCAGGGGTAACTTTACGCCGGGCGTAAGCCTAACGTAAACAATGCAAATAGATACGCCGGCCGCAACTACGTTCGTGAATCGGCGTATCTAGCTCATTTGAATATTCGACGCGTAAATCGACGGAAGCGCCACCTAGCGGCCAGCGTAAATATGCAACTAAGATACGACGCCGTAAGAGACTTACGCAGCTCGTATCTTAGCTAAATTCTGGCGTATCTTGTTTTCTGAATACAGAAAAAAGATACGCCGGCGCATCTTAGAAGTTACGCGGCGTATCACTTGTTGTTGCTATGTTTGTGAGTTTTTTTTATCTTCTGCCTGGGTGAAATGTTCTATTGACTAAAGCGACAAAACGGTCGTAGAAACGCTTGTTGTCGCGCTAGATGCTTGAATCGAGTGTTTCCATTACTTTCTATGGGAATACAAACGTTCTGAAATGCCCAAATGCGCCCAATTCGCGCAACAAAAAAGGGTCGTTTTAAAGACCAATTTTCAAGTTATTGTTGGAAAACGTCTTTCAGAACCCGGGTCTTGCCCCAGGGAACATGTGTCAATGGAAAAAAAGTTTTAAAAACGGTCGTTTCGTTTCACTCGAATTTGCCGTGAACGATCGTTTTTGTTCGAAATTCGACAAACGATCAAACGGACGGTGTTCGAGTGGAACATACGTTCGTTTCGAACGCGAAGCTCATCCCTACCCCCCGGATACTGGTTGGGCATCCTTGGGTTGCATTGGTTATCCCAGAATGCACCTACAGGCATCATCCCGGTGTGACATTTTTCAGCTGGCGATCATAGGCGTGCGCACAGGGTGTGCCAGATGTGCCTAGGCACACCTTAATCACCCCGTGCTGCACAGATTCCCCTTGCTGCTTGGCTGCAGAGAAAGGGACTCGAGAATCTCTGTCCTCAGCCCCTTTCTCTGTCTCAAAAGTGAAATATCAGGGGTCTGTTTAGGCCCCTGATAGCTCACCAAAGCCCCTCAATGGTGCTCCTAAAAAATAGTAAAAAATAAATAAAAAAAAACAGTAAAAATTTTTTTTTTAAAAAGTCATAATAAAAAAAGTAGTAAAAACTACTGGCAACAATCCCTGCCCACTGACACCATCCACTGTTCTACTGATACTGTCCATTGCCCTACTGCCATATATATATATGTATATATATATATATAAACAAAAAAAAACAAAAGGCTGACGCTGCGCTAGTGTAGAAAAGACTGCTTTTCATCAGTCTCATATAGCATAGGGAAGTCCGGTCTCCCTGGAACCAATCCGTGTATGATCAGAATGGAGCTCAGCAATGGGTCCGGGATGTATACCTGTCCTTCATCTGTCTATTAAGAGGCTCCATCGGTTGAATTTTAAAGCAAGCCCTCTGTTTTTCAACCGAAGGTAAACTGCCTGATGGGGCCTACACACGATCGGCTTGGACCGATGAAAACTAACCTCGGTCCGTTTTCATCGGCTTGAACTGATCGTGTGTACGCGGCCTAAGTGTAGCAATACGGTTACATTTATTGAAGGTACAACATTTAGCAACTTATTGCTACACTTAGAGGCGCCTCTCTTCTCTTTTATACTCTGTAAAAAATGCTTTGATATACAAGTGCTTGGGATTACAAGCATGTTTCTGGAACAAATTATGCTCGCAAACCGAGGTTTTACTGTACTCTAAAGATGTAAAGGAATTTATCAGCTACTACACTGATGACTGCGGAGTTCTTCAGAGGTTTGAAAACAGGCACTTTTCAGTGGATACACATATTAAGTAAAAAATAAAAAAATTATCTTCTGAATGATCAACAGCCGCCGTGTGTGGGCTCCCTGACTGGGACTTATATGGGAATCGTAAATACTTGTTAAGATTAGCGATGCCCAGAGTTGCAGGAAGACCTAATAAACGTGTGACTCTGAAGCCCCGTACACACGGCCGAGGTTCTCGGCAGAGACCAGCGAGAACCTCGCTGGGAGCCGCATTCTGCCGAGAACCTCGGCCGTGTGTACACTCTCGGCGAGCCCCGCCCGTCGGGAAACTCGTTGAGCAAATAGAGAGCAGGTTCTCTATTTGCTCGACGGCCCGTCGGGATGAATGGCTGGTTGCCTTTCCCGACGGGCGGGTCGCCGAATCTGACGGCCGGCAGAGAACCTCGACGGGCGGAACGATGTGTTCCGCCCGTCGAGTTTCTCTGCCGTGTGTACGCGGCATTAAGCCCCATACACACTATCAGTTTTCCTGATGGTTTTCTCTTCAGGTTTACCAAAACCATCTAATATGAGGTCAAACCTCAAGAGTTTCAATTTGTATGCAATCAGGCAGGCCCTTGCACTACATGGTTTTGGTAAACCTGATGAGAAAACCGTCAGGAAAACTGATAGTGTGTATGGGGCTTAACTGACTGTCACACTGACCCTAACTGCAGTGATCATACATATAATCACTGCATTCAGTGACACTGTGACAGGGGGGAGGGGGTGGGGGTTTTTTTTTTCGGGGGGGTTAAATGTTCCTATGTGTCTGTGTGTCAGTGTGCTGTTGTCCGAGAACCTCGTCGGGCTTAACCCATCGTTTCGCCCGACGAGGTTCTCGGCCGGCCGCCGAGTTCGTCGACCAGGCTGTCGAAAAAGGCATCGAGCCATTAGTCCCGATGGCCCGTCGAGCAAATAGAGAACCTGCTCTCTATTTTCGCTCGACGAGCTTCCCGACGGGACGCTCGACGAAAGTGTACACACGATCGAGCTTCTCGGCAGAATATGGATCCCAGCGAGCTTCTCGCTGGATTCTGCCGAGAAACTCGGTCGTGTGTACAGGGCCTCACTATGTGATGTGATCTCTCCTCGGCGGTGGTCGAAAAACACAGCCGAGGGAGCGATCACATCACTTCCTCCTTCCTGTGTTTACACAGGAGGAGGAAATCACACGCAGGGGGAGCGCGCGGATTGGCTGAGAGCGATCCGGAGGGGGCGGACAAAAACCAACCGCCGCCCAGGTACGCGGACCGCCGTATGTACGGGGGGGTCCGATCGGACCCCCGAACCCCCTCAAGGCACCAACGTATATATACGTTGATGTGCCTGTCGGTGCCATTCTGCCGACGTAATGTACATGCGGCGGTCTGCAAGTGGTTAAAGTGGTTGTAAACCCTCTCTGACTACTTTTACCTACAGGTAAGCCTAGATTAAGACTTACCTGTACAGCCATGGCCAAAAGGGAGTGGCACAAATACTAATTTTCACAAAGTCTGCTGCCTCAGTTTTTGAGATGGGAAATTGCATATACTCCAGAATGTTATGAAGAGTGATCAGACGAATTGCAATTAATTGCAAAGTTCCTCTTTGCCATGAAAATTAACTTAATCCCATAAAAAAAAATTCCACTGCATTTGTGAAGAAGGCTTCAGTGGGCCTGGTCCCCCACCAGGCCCGGACTGGACATAGGGCATACCGGGCATATGCCCGGTGGGCCGTGGCAGGCCACAGGTCACGTCTCTGTAATGTAGGGGGTTCTGTATGAGCTATATTGTAGAGGGGAGCTGTAATTTAGGGGGGGGGGTCTGTATTGTAGAGGGGGTCTGTACTGTAGGGAGGGGGTTGTGCTGTAAGGAGGGGAGGGTCTGCACTGTAGGGAGGGGGGTCTGCACTGTAGGGAGGTCTGTGTAACATGCAGGGGGTCCAGAACTGTTAGGGAATGTCTGTGTAACAAACTGTGGGGGACTGTGTAATGTAAAGGGGTCCAGAGGTGCAGGGTGCTGTGTAATGTAAAGGGGCCCAGAGGTGTAGGGTGCTGTGTAATGTAAAGGGGCCCAGAGGTACAAGGTGCTGTGTAATGTAAAGGGGTCCAGAGGTGCAGGGTGCTGTGTAATGTAAAGGGACCCAGAGGTGCAGGGTGCTGTGTAATGTAAAGGGGCCCAAAGGTGCAGAGTGCTGTATAATGTAAAGGGGTCCAGAGGTGCAGGGTGCTGTGTAATGTAAAGGGGTCCAGAGGTGCAGGGTGCTGTGTAATGTAAAGGGGCCCAGAGGTGTAGGGTGCTGTGTAATGTAAAGGGGCCCAGAGGTACAAGGTGCTGTGTAATGTAAAGGGGTCCAGAGGTGCAGGGTGCTGTGTAATGTAAAGGGACCCAGAGGTGCAGGGTGCTGTGTAATGTAAAGGGGCCCAAAGGTGCAGGGTGCTGTATAATGTAAAGGGGCCCAGAGGTGTAGGGTGCTGTGTAATGTAAAGGGGTCCAGAGGTGCAGGGTGCTGTGTAATGTAAAGGGACCCAGATGTGCAGGGTGCTGTGTAATGTAAGGGGCCCAAAGGTGCAGGGTGCTGTATAATGTAAAGGGGCCCAGAGGTGTAGGGTGCTGTATAATGTAAAGGGGCCCAGAGGTGTAGGGTGCTGTGTAATGTAAAGGGGCCCAGAGGTGCAGGGTGTTGTGTAATGTAAAGGGGCCCAGAGGTGCAGGGTGCTGTGTAATGTAAAGGGGCCCAGGGGTGCAGGGTGCTGTGTAATGTAAAGGGGCCCAGAGGTGCAGGATGCTGTGTAATGTAAAGGGGTCCAGAGGTGCAGGGTGCTGTGTAATGTAAAGGGGCCCAGGGGTGCAGGGTGCTGTGTAATGTAAAGGGGCCCAGAGGTGCAGGATGCTGTGTAATGTAAAGGGGCCCAGGGGTGGAGGGTGCTGTGTAATGTAAAGGGGTCCAGAGGTACAAGGTGCTGGAACCCCACATCCCATCATTAACGTATGAGGAATGTACCGTGCATGCAAAACTACAAGCATTGGCAAGAATTGTTGACAATAAAGGAAGGCACTTAAGCGAAGGGTGATTATCTTCCATTATCTTCAGATATCTTCTCCTCTGTGGGCAGCCTAAGCCTGAAACCACCGTTCCTGGCCGATCATCAGCCCAATAATGGACACCTAGAGCCTGGCAGCCCTAAAGAGCAGCACTTACCATCCATCTAATCACTATTAACTAACCGTACAGCATAACCATCATTCAGCAGAGCTTTTGTATAATCCTTATCGAATCAGAAAGCAAGCTCTCTTCCCCATTACTAGACAAGTATCCTGCATTAGTCCCAACAGATAAAAGGCCAGAATGAAACTGGAAACCTCAACAATCAGTGACAACAATGGTCACAAAAGGGGTTTTCTGTTACTCTCATCTCTTCGTTTTGGCTGAAGGGAAATATTGGCATGTGCCGGTGATCATCCACTATGAGCCAGCGAACGTGGGCACAGGGGGGCCGAGATCGGGAATTCACAGTACATGCTTCTATGTTGTTTACCTTTTAGCATAGAGGCCCATTGTGCTGCCGAGCTTTCCAACGTGACCTCATTCATTCTGCAAACAAAACGCAGGCTTCTGTTCAGATGGGATAGTCCAGAGCAGGTGACTTTACTTACCAAGGGGGCCGATGTGAGGTTTATAATTCCTCACCCGCAGACTTGGCGTGTTCAACAAACCCGGGCACCGCTCTCTAGAAGCAGTGCATTGTCAACGGCAATCTATTGATGGTGGGAGGAATATCACTCCGTCATTAGTATCTATAGAGGAATAGTGCCCCATCATTTGTGTCTGTGGGGGGAATAGTGACCCATCATTGGTGTCAGAGGGAAGAATAGTTTCCCTGTCAACTGGATTCGTAAAGTCCACTCCAGCACAGGTGTTCAGAGGTCCCCTATCACATCAGAGGTCCCCCCATCACATCAGAGGTCCTCCCCATCACATCAGAGGTACCCCCATCACATCGGAGGTTCTCCCTATCACATCAGAGGTCCTCCCATCACATCAGAGGTACCCCCATCACATCAGAGGTTCTCCCTATCACATCAGAGGTCCCCCATCACATCAGAGGTCCTCCCATCACATCAGAGGTCCTCCCATCACATCAGAGGTCCCCTATCACATCAGAGGTCCCCCCATCACATCAGAGGTCCTCCCCATCACATCAGAGGTACCCCCATCACATCGGAGGTTCTCCCTATCACATCAGAGGTCCCCCCATCACATCAGAGGTACCCCCATCACATCAGAGGTCCTCCCCATCACATCAGAGTCACCCTATCACATCATAGGTCCTCCATCACATCAGAGGTCCCTCATCACATCAGAGGTCCTCCCCATCACATTAGAGGTCCTCCATCACATCAGAGGTCCCCCATCACATCAGAGGTCCTCCCATCACATCAGAGGTCCTCCCATCACATCAGAGGTCCCCCATCACATTAGAGGTCCTCCTCATCACATCAGAGGTCCTCCCCATCACATCAGAGGTCCTCCATCACATCAGAGGTCCTCCATCACATCAGAGGTCCCCCCATCACATCAGCGGTCCCCCCATCACATCAGAGGTCACCCCATCACATCAGAGGTCCCTTATCACATCATAGGTCGTCCATCACATCAGAATCACCCCATCACATCAGAGGTCCCTCCATCACATCAGAGGCCCCCCATCACTTCATAGTTCCCCCACCATATCAAAGGCCTTCCCATCACACCAGAGGTCCACCATCACATCAGAGGTCCCCCCATCACTTCAGAGGTCCCCCATCACATCAGAGCCCCCCCCTCATCAAATCAGAGGTCCCCCCTCACATCGGAGGTCCTCCTATCACATCATAGGTCCCCCATCACATCAGAGGTCCCCTCATCACGTCAGAGGTCCCCTCATCACGTCAGAGGTCCCCTCATCATATCAGAGGTCCCTCCATCACATCAGAGGTCCATCATCACATCAGAGTCACCCCATTACAACAGAGGTCCCTCATCACATCAGAGTCACCCCATCACATCAGTGGTCCTCCCATCACATCGGACATACCTTGTCGCATCAGAGGTCCCCCATCATTTCATAGTTTTTCCATCACATCAGAGGTTCCTCATTACATAAGAGGTCCCCCATCACATCAGAGCTCATCCCATCAGAGGTCCCCCATAACTTCAGAGGTTCCCCATAACTTCAGAGGTCCCCCATCACATCAGATGTCCCCCATCACATCAGAGGTCCCCCCATCACATCAGATGTCCCCCATCGCATCAGAGGTCCCCCCATCACATCACAGGTCCCCCCATCACATCAGATGTCCCCCATCACATCACAGTCACCCCACCACATCAGAGGTCCTCCCATCATTTCATAGTTTCCCCATCACATCAGAGGTCCCCCATAACTTCAAAGGTCCCTCCATCACATCAGAGCCCCCCCCCCCCTCATCACATGCTCTAATCTAGGGAAAAATAGGGTCCCATGCTCATGGAACCCAAGGGAGGATGCAAACAGCACCCTGATTGAGAATCTCTGGACTATTGTACATCAAAGTTGTCTTTTTGGGTGGTGTGCTTCCTTCTCCTGGTCCGCACACACACCTGTCAGCACTTTTCTTGCTCTTCTAATTATAGGTGAGTGAAGGTGATGAAGTGCGACTCCCCCCCCCCCCCCCAGCCTCCGCTCCTCTCCCTGCAGGCAGAGCTTGTGTTTCAGGTACCCCTCTCCTTTCTGAAAATAAGGCGGCCAGCTTGGGTTCTAATGATTTTTTCATGGCGGTGTTATCTCTTTCCAGCCGCGGAGGATAGATCACCTCCTACCTGTACAGGTGTTCTTTACCATGCCGGCCCAGCGCAGGTTTAGGGTGACACGCCGTATATATTTCGATCACTTTATGTAACGAAGTGTAAGGAGACTTCCGGCTCAGATTACTTCTATACCGCCTCGGCTTTCCGATTCTATAAAATTTGTGTTACATATTTAGAAATCCAAGGAGAGTTTGGAATTTTTTTTTTTACAAAAACAGGAAACGGTTCCTACGATACGTATCGGTCATAGAAGAAGACTCAGGGGACATGGCTTGGCTGACTCAGAGTTTAACCACTTAAGGACCGCCGCACGACTATATATGTTGACAGAATGGCACGGCTGGGCACATGGACGTATATATACGTCCTCTTTAAGAGCCCAGCCAGCGGAGCGCTCGCAAACCCGGTCCAAAGCTCCGTGACCGCGAAACCAGCGGACCCGATAGCCGCCGATGTCCCACGATCGGGTCACAGGAGCTGAAGAACGGGGAGAGGTGAGTGTAAACAAACCTTCCCCGTTCTTCTCTGTGGCAATGTCAGTGATTGTCTGTTCCCTGATATAGGGAACGGCGATCACTGACATCACACGTCCAGTCCCGCCCCCCTACAGTAAGAAACACACATGAGGTCACACTTAAACCCTACAGCGCCCCCTAGTGGTTAACCCCTTCCCTGCCAGTGTAATTTTCACAGTAATCAGTGCATTTTTATAGCACTTTTCGCTGTGAAAATGAAAATGGTCCCAAAAAGTGTCCAATGTGTCCGCCATAATATCACAGTCATGAAGAAAAAAAAACGCTGATCGCCGCCATTAGTAGTAAATTATTAATAAAAATGCCATAAAACTATCCCCTATTTTGTAAACGCTACAAATTTTGCGCAAAAAAAAAAAAAACGATAAACGCTTATTGCGATTTTTTTTACCAAAAATAGGTCGAAGAATACGTATCGGCCTAAACTGAGGGGAAAAAAATGTGTTATTATATATTATTTGGGGGATATTTATTATAGCAAAAAGTAAAAAATTGACGCTCTATTTTTGTTTATAGCGCAAAAAACGCAGAGGTGATCAAATACCACCAAAAGAAATCTCTATTTGTGGCAAAAAAAGGACGCCAATTTTGTTTGGGAGCCACGTCGCACGACCGCGCAACTGTCAGTTAAAGCGACGCAGTGCCGAATCGCAAAAAGGGGCCAGGTCCTTAACCTGCATAATGGTCCGGAACTTAACCGGTTAATCCTGGCTTTCATCTTCAGCCGCCACCTGCACTGTTCATAAAATCCACCACCAGACCGGCCCTGGCCGTGACTCTAAATACTGCCACCTATAGGGAGGATAACAACACAGGACTATCTAATATGAGGCTGCGGTTCCAGCAGAGGCACTACTAAAAACCAGCTGAATCTGTCTGCAATGGCCTATGAAAAAAAAAAAAATTGGACAAAAATATAGGAGCTGCCATCCATGGCTTGGTGCAGCCCCTCATCCTCTACCTGGTTGTGTTATAAGTGAGTCCATGCCCTGGAACAAGTATGCAGCCAGTGAAGTCCTAAAAGGTTAAAGCGGAGTTCCACCCAAAAATGGAACTTCCGCTTAATCCACTCCCCTTACATGCCACATTTGGCATGACATTTTTTTGGGGGGGGGGGGGAGTGGGGGCTTCAGGAGGAGTGGCACTTCCTGTCCCACTTCCTGCTTCCGCCGAGGGGCTGGTAAGGCGATTAAGCTTAATTGCCTTACTGCAGCCCCTCCCGTAGGCGATCATCTAGGACACTGACAGGTCCTAGACGATCGCCTGTCCAACCAGCGGCGAGCCGCGCCGCACGTGCATGCGCAGTGCGGCTCGCGCATGCGCAGTGGGTGCCCGGCCGTGAATCCGAAGGCTGTCACGGCCGGGTGCCCACAGTAGAAATGAAGATGCCGGACGGGGAGGGGGGGAGAGGAGTGGAGCCCCCCCCGGCGCGTCGCTGGAACGCGCCGGGGGGGGGCTCCACTCCTCTCCCCGTCTGGCGTCTTCATTTGCCCATCCGGCGTCTACACTTTTTGTAGCTGCTGACTTTTAATAAACAAAACTTTTGGCTGGAACACCCCTTTAAAGCGGAGGTCCACCTACAAATACAGCAGCTGCTGACTTTTGATATATGGACACTTATCTGTCCTGGGCGCCCGCGTTGTCGGCAGCAGAAGACGAGCGATCGCTCAGCTCTCGGCTGCCCTCACTGCCATCCTCGTGAGGGAATCAGGGAGTGAAGCGTTGCGGCTTTACTTGCCCGCTTCCCTACTGCGCATGCGTGAGTCGCACTGCGCGTCTTTCACTGGTCCCCGCTGTGTTCTAGGCACTGTGTGTTTCCCAGAACACAGCGGGGGACGGGAAGTGGCGATAATTATTTTTTAAGTAAAATAAGGTCCATAAAGACATGGATGAGCGAATTTGGGGTGGAGGAACCTGACTGGCCTGCACAGAGTCCTGACCTCAACCCGATAGAACACCTTTGGGATGAATTAGAGCGGAGACAGCGAGCCAGGCCTTCTAGTCCAACATCCGTTGAACTCGCACGGCTTCACTGCCGCAGCCCAGTGTGAACCTGGGCTCACTGGAACTAAGGGGCCAAGCCCAAACCCCCTAAAAAAACAACCCCCACACTATAATCCTCCCTCCACCAAATGATTGGGACCAGTGCACAAAGCAAGGTCCATAAAGACATGGATGAGTGAGTTTGGGGTGGAGGGACTTGACTGGCCTGTAGATGACCGGGCACTTGAGCGAGAAAGGGTTAATAGGTTAATTTACAATGGCCGCCTATGATATGGTTAAACGTCCTTCCAAGGCCGGGAGTTGGGCTTTAACCTGCAGGGCTGAACTGTCACTTTTATTTTTACGAGTCGCGGTCCTTGCCCTGGGTGAGGGTGTAATTTAGCTGCATCGGTAGATGGTTCCTGCAGTATAATTATATCGGATATTTTATACACAATGCGCTATTTCTGAGACGGTAATCACCGGCCTGCGCCATTGTATGGAAGTCAATCTTCTAAATTAGAATACATTTTTTTTTTTTTTTTTTTTTTAGATATCCAAATCTCTCAGCCAATCACAGCACTGGCTGCCAATCTCTCCCAGCTCACAAAGTTTACATTGGCCTAATATAATCCTCCCACCCGCTCTTATCTCCCCATTCACCTCTTTTCTTTTTTTTTTCAATTTAAGATTTTTATTAAATAGATATCAAAGAAATACAATCAGTGCTCCCAGTACAATCTTGGAGCGGAGAAAAAAGTGAAGGAAGATAAAAATAGAATACATAGGGCCAGATTCAGGTAGAGTTAGGCTATCACTATCAGTGATACTCCAGCCTAACTGTCACTTTAAGCCGGCGTTTCTGTTTTCTGTAACCAGAAAACAAGAAACGCCGGGTTGGAGTTCCGATGCGATCGGCGTAATTGAATTTCGCCATCGCATCACAACTTTAATTTAAAAATGGCGCCGGGGGGCGTTCCCGCTGATTTACGCCGAAAAAATATGTTAATCAGAGGGAATCGGCAATTCACGATCGTATTACGGGCGCGACGCAGTGACTTTCCGACGTTTCCGTAAGCGATACGCGGCGTAAAGATAAAGCAGCCCCCTAGTGGAGTATCCTATGTTAAGTATAGCCGTCGTCATCGCGTCGGGAAAAAAAAAAATCGCGTCGCTTGCGTAAAACGTCCGTGAATGGGGATTTGACGTCATTGACGTTCACTGACAGAATTTGGAGCATGCGCACTGGGATGCATTGACAGTCGACGCATGCGCAGTACGTTCGCCGCGGGATCGCGCTTATTTTAAATAATACACGCCCCGTACCCGCCCAATTTGAATTCCGCCGGCTCATTTGCGATACGCTGCCGCAACTTTAGGAGCAAGTGCTTCATGAATAACAGCACTTGCTCCTAAAATTTCGCCAGAGTAACGTAAATGAGAAGCGTTACTCCAGAGCAAAGATGCGCCCATCTACCTGAATCTGGCCCTATACAGTGTAATTCCTCAAACAGAATAAGATACTCTTCCTCAAATACATTCAATAAAGGGGATAGCGATATATAAATAAAAGATAAGATAAAATAATGTAAATATGTATAACAAGTAAATAAGAAGAGAAATTAGGGGGAAAGATCCCAGCTAACATTCTATAAGAAAAATTTATCACCTCTTTTCTTAACCACTTCGGACCATTATGCAGCCAAATGACCGTGCCCCTTTTTGCGATTCGGCACTGCGTCGCTTTAACTGACAATTGCGCGGTCGTGCGACGTGGTTCCCTAACAAAATTGGCGTCCTTTTTTTCCCCACAAATAGAGCTTTCTTTTGGTGGTATTTGATCGCCTCTGCGGTTTTTTATTTTTTGCGCTATAAACAAAAACAGAGCGACAATTTTGAAAAAAAAAAAAGCAATATTTTTTACTTTTTTCTATAATAAATATCCCCAAAAAATATATTAAAAAAAACATTTTGGCCCAGATTCACGTACATCGGCGCATTATCGGTCCGGCGTAGCGCACCGCCATTACGTTAGACTTGCGCCATCTAGCCGCGTAATCCCCCGATTCACGTAGCTTTTGCGCAGGAAATTGCGCAAGCGTAAGGTTTTTTCCTGAGGCGTAAGGAGGAGTGATACAAATTGGGAGGGACGTGGGCGTGTTACATTGAAATGAGCCGTGACCCCATGCAAATGAAGGGCCGGCCGGCTCGCGCATGCGCGCTTGAACGAGACCATGTCAGCTCCGCTGTGCGCATGCTCACAACTCGGGAGCGGCGCAATTAGTGAAATTGGAAACTAGGGCAACGTTGTGAACTACGCAGACAGCATAAATAGACACACACAAACGCACTTGCATTGCAAAAGTACATCCCTTTGTGTCCCATCCCATTTAACCAAGTGCTTTTGTTCCTGTTGTCCGTTGCAGTGTGTCTTGTAGTTGTCAGATTAGTGTTCTGTGTGATCAAGTTCTTGTTGGTATATTTGTGAAAGTGTTTTTTGATAAGTGTTTGAGAGACTGTTTGTTTGATTGATATATTTCTGAGCGTTTGTTTTCTTGCTTTAATTTTTTTTTTTTTTTTTGCTTTTTTTGGCATTATTTTTTGCATTTTTTTTTAAATTTTTTTTTTGCTGAAATTTTAATTTGGGCTTGTGCAGTTTGAATGTGGGGGTGACATTCCTTGCTGGAAAAGGGGTGTCATCCTCAATTTTGGTGGAGAAGGGTTCCCCAGGACCAGGAGAAGTGATCCCCAGGTCCGTGTGAATGGTGTATGAATGTACAGTGACATAATTGCTGTCCAAGGTGTGATGTGGATGTGTGAGTGTGTGTGTGTGCCACACACCATGTCATGCATGCACTCATTGTGCCATGATTTAATGTGTGTGTTTAACGTGCAAAGATGCCCAATGTGAGCTGTCTCCTGACTGCTCCTCCCTCAGAAGACGGGGTATCCTCGGTTAGGGGGGGATTGTCTGGTTGGGGGGTCAGGTCATCACGTAGCTCAACCTGCAGGCCCTTCCTCACTGCGAGATTGTGTAGCATGCAACACACAACGATGATATGGCACACGAAGTTTGGGGAATACAACAGTGTACCCCCAGACTTATCCAGGCATCGGAAACGTGACTTCAGGAGGCCAAAGGTGCGCTCCACCACTGCTCGGGTTTTGATGTGTGCTTGATTGTATCTTTCCTCTCCTGGGGTTTGGGGGTTCCGGATAGGAGTCATGAGATGGGGTCCCAGTGCATATGCAGAGTCACCTTGAAGGGAAAAGACAGGAGAATGTTAGTCATGCATGTGCCACTTGTGAGGTGTGCATCACGGGAGGGGATAGTCATGCCTGACTCCCATGTCACTCACCAACCAGCCAGGTGTTCCCATACACGTTCTGATAGAATTCCATTGGGATGTGGCATTGATTGTAGATGTAGCTGTCATGGGTGGATCCGGGGTGTTTGGCACGGACGTGCCATATGAGTCCTTGGGCATCAACTATCACCTGTACGTTGATGGAGTGCCAATTCTTCCGATTGCGGTACATGTGCTCTGTGTCATGGGGGGGCTGGAGTGCCACATGTGTGCAATCAATGGCCCCCACAGTGCGTGGGAATCTGGCAATTCTGTAGAAATCTGTCATTGCCTTCAGCCGCAGCTCCTCAGTGGTGGGTTTGATGATTTGGTTGGCCATGCGTGTGAGGATTGCAGGGACAACCTGGTGCACACATCTGCTCATGGAGGATTGTGACATCCCAGCCACCACTCCACTTGTACGCTGAAAAGAGCCACTGGCAAGGACATGGAGTGTTGCCAGTACCTTGACCAGTGGCTGCACTGCATGTGAGCGTTGTGTTGGGCTGGTGATGTCCTCCTGCAGGGTTGTGGTTAATTCCAGGATGGCATGAGGGGGGAATCTGAAGATGCGAAACACCTCAGAATCACTCATGCCAAAGAGGTCTATGCGTGTGCGGTATATCCTCTCCCGTGCCATCCTCCGTGCCATCCTCCTTCTTTGGTCATCTAAATTCACTAGTGCAGCTATGAGCGACGATGCCCCTGGCATGTTGGCAGTCAAATTGTAGTGCAACACGTGTGTGTGGTCTGCTCCTCAATAACGGTGTTGCTTTCTGTGAGATGTAGACGTTTTTTCAAAATTTAGACCAGCTTTTAGGTGCTCTAACTTTAGACAGGACATTTTGCTGTTGCGCACATCGCGTAGCCTGCGCAGCAACTGCGTTTTTTTGTGGATCCCCGCAACTCCCTCATTAGCATATTTGACTAGCAAATCAATGGTGTGTCTAGCGCATTTTTGCGCGGACGGATGCGTCTGTCTAACGAAATTACGCCGGACCAAAAAAAGTAGATTTCTGGCGTAAATCGTTTTCTGAATCACGCGCATCTAAACGCACGCGCACATTTAGACTTACGCACGCGCAACACCAGTTGCGCAGGCGTAATCGCTCTGCGAATCTGGGCCTTTTTTCCTCAGTTTAGGCCGATACGTATTCTTCTACATATTTTAGGTAAAAAAAAAAAAATCGCAATAAGCGTTTATCGATTGGTTTGCACAAAATTTATAGGGCCAGATTCAAGTAGCCCGCCGTAAGTTTGTGCGGGCGTAGCGTATCTTGTTTTACGATACGCCGCCGTAAATTAGCGAGGCAAGTGCTGTATTCACCAAGCGTAGCGTAAATGGGCCGGCGTAAGCCCAGGTAATTTAAATGTGGATGAGGTGGGCGTGCTTTAAGTTAATGTGTAGTGACCCCACGTTTTTGACACTTTTTTTTAACTGCGCATGCGCCGTCCGTGGACGTATCCCAGTGCGCATGCTCCAAATTATGACGCTACAACGCATCGGTTTCGACGTGAACGTAATTGACGTATATTCCCATTAACGGACGAGTTACGCAAACGACGTCAAATCTGAAAAATTTGACGCGGCCCCGGCGTCCATAGGATGCGCCATCTTTTTGGTGGTTTATCTTTACGCCGGAAAGCGGCGTAAATTCACTGTGTCGGCCGGGCGTACGTTCGTGAATTGGCGTATCTTGCTGATTTACATATTCTAGGCACAAATCAGCGGGAACGCCCCTAGCGGCCATCTTAAAAATGCAGTTAAGATACGACGGCGTAATACAATTACGCCGCTCGTATCTTAGCTCAAACCCGGCGTATCTTGTTTTTCTGAATACAGAAAAAAGATACGCCGGCGCTGTTTAGAAGTTACGCGGCTTATCTCGAGATACGCCGTCGTAACTAATGCTGAATCTGGCCCATTAGTGTTTACAAAAGAAAACGTTTTATGACATTTTTATTAATAATTATTTATTTTTTTACTACTAATGTCGGCGATCAGCGATTTTTTTCATGACTGCGACATTACGGCGGACACATCGGACACTTTTTGGGACCATTGTCATTTTCAAAGCAAAAAGTGCTATAAAAATGCACTGATTAGTGTGAAAATGACACTGGCAGTGAAAGGGGTTAACCACTAGGGGGCGATGTAGGGGCTAAGTGTGCCCTAATGTGTGTTTCTTACTGTAGGGGGGGCGGGGCAGGACGTGTGACGTCACTGATCGTCTTTACCTATATCAGAGAACAGACGATCAGTGACACTGCCATTTTTTACTATTTGCTGTAATAAATATCCCCCAAAAAATATATAAAAACATTTTTTTTTCCCTCAGTTTAGGCCGATACGTATTCTTCTACCTATTTTTGGTAAAAAAAAAAAAGAAAATCGCAATAAGCGTTTATTGATTGGTTTGCGCAAAATTTATAGCGTTTACAAAATAAGGAAATAATAATATTTTTTTTTCTACTAATGGCGGCAATCATCGATTTTTATCGTGACTGCGACATTATGGCGGACAATTCGGACACTTTTGACACATTTTTGGGACCACTGTCATTTATACAGCGATCAGTGCTATAAAAATGCACTGATTACTGTGTAAATGACACTGTCAGTGAAGGGGTTAACCACTAGGTGGCGCTGTAGGGGTTAAGTGTGTCCTAGGGAGTGATTCTTACTGTAGGTGTGACGTCACTGATCGTCGTTCCCTATATCAGTGTTTACACTCACCTCTCCCCGTTCTTCAGCTGTAGGGGTTAAGTGTGCCCTAGGGAGTGATTCTTATTGTGGGGGGGTGGGCTACGCGTGACAAGACAGTTCTCACCGCTTCCGATTACAGGAAGCGGTGATCACTGTCATTGTCACTAGGCAGAGTGGGGAGATGCTTGCTTACATCAGCATCTCCCCGTTTTTCCTTACCGTGAGACGATCGTGGGTTATCCCCGCGGTGATCGAGTCCGCGGTCGGGCTCCCTGCGGTCGGGCTCATGGAGCTCCTGACCCGAATAGAGATTCATGTCACTTCCGCATACCTCCCAACCGTCCCAGATATCGCGGTACCCCCGCGATCAGGGCTGGAGTCCCGCGATCCGCGGCACCCCCCTCCCCCGCACAACAACTCCGATCTGCCCCCCCTCTCATTAACTCAGATCCATGGCACCCCCCGCTCAACAACTCTGTCCCGCCACGCTCCGCGCGGCAACCCCCCCCCCCCCCGGCTCAACAACTCCGTTCCACGGCACCCCTCCCCCGTTCAACAACTCTTATCCGCCCCCTCCTGCTCAACAACTCCGATCCGCCCCCCCTCTCATTAACTCCGATCCATGGTACCCCCCAGCTCAACAACTCTGACCCGCCACCCCCCGCTCAACAACTCAGATCCACTGCACCCCTCCCCTGTTTCAACAACTCTTATCCGCCCCCTCCCGCTCAACAACTCCGACCCGGGGCACCCCCCGCTCAAAAACTCTGACCCGCCACCCTCACGCTAAACAAATCCGATCCGCGGCACGGACCCCCCCCCCCTCAACAACTTTGATTTTCGATCCGATCGGCACCCCCCCCCCGATCAACAAATCGTCGGCACCCCCCCGCTCAACAAAAATGTCCCACAGGAACATTTTAAAATGTTGGGAGGTATGGTCACATGTGACATTAGATAATCAATATTCGCTATTGTCTTCCGGCTTCTCCTCCCGGCCAATCAGGACAAGAGACCGGATTAGCTGGGAGGGGGAGCCAAGACCTGGATGGGGGTGAGTGCAGACCTGGCAGGTGGGGGCTGTTTGACAAATAACCTGCCGCCAAATTCCCCATCAACCCCGAGACTACATTTGCCCCCCCCCCCTCATCTTTTTTTGGGGGGAAGGTGAGAGAGGGGGCGTGTCCCTGAATGACAGTTTGGAAATGTGGTCACCCTACTCCCGATCCTTCTCCCTTAGTACATCCCTCCGCTGTGTAAGCTCTATGTGATTTTGCTTCCTCTCCAAACCTCTTGATGAATAATCGGCCGGGTTCTAATAAAAGCTCAGCTTTGAAGTTTTCCTTTTTAGAAGAGCTGTTATTACAGAGCTCCATAACAGGCCGTCCCGGTGTTGGGGAATATAAATAGTCTGCACAGTGAGTGACACGGGTTGTCAGGCACACCCCGCCGTCCGCCCCGTGGCACACCTTGTGGATCAGCCGCACATTGCAGGAACGTGTCCCAACCTGTGCGAGTCACGGGCCGAGACCTGCCGGGAAGTCACATTACCTAGACGGCCCAGGGCGAGCGAGTCCAGAGGGGGCTGGGCAGGATATACATTATCGTTGGAGGCTATGGGGGGGGGGGGTGGTGCACAGGGTAGTAGCCCATGGCAAGCCATTCTCTGTAGGGCGGGGGGGGGGTGGTCATTATTATTACCTATTTATTAAAAGTAACCATCACACCCCCTCTAAAATATTGCAGGTAAAATTACAGAGAAATGGAGGACTAGATGCTCGCCTGCTGCGCTTGTCCTTTTTATAAATTATATTTCATTAACTTGCAACCTGTTTCTGAACATACTAAAGATTGTAAAGCTGAGGTATGGGTGTGGACTGCTTTACATTGTTATAGTGGAGTGATATAGACATGTATGTGCCGTATCTGTGGGATCCCTGAGGAAGATGGAGATCCCTGTACTAATAACTTCTACTATATCACTACTACACCGCTACTACAGCACTACTATACCACTACTGCACTGCTACTACCCCACTACTATATCACTACTACACCGCTACTATACCACTACTACACTGCTACTAACCCACTACTATATCACTACTACACCGCTACTATACCACTACTACACTGCTACTACCCCACTACTATATCACTACTACACCGCTACTATACCACTACTACACTGCTACTACCCCACTACTATCCTGCTACTACACCACTACTACACTGCTACTACCCCACTACTATATCACTACTACACCGCTACTATACCACTACTACACTGCTACTACCCCACTACTATCCTGCTACTACACCACTACTACACTGCTACTACCCCACTACTATACCACTACTACAGAACTACTATACTGCTACTATACCGCTCCTATACAGCTTACTACACCACTACCTATGCCGCTACTATACTGCTACCTACTACACAGATACACCACCACTACTATACTGCTACCTACACCACTACTATACACCTACTATACCACTACTGCGCCGCTAATACAGCACATCCGGGCCATACAGCATCATTGGTTTCTAGGGTGCTGGCGTCCGGGTATATAGCATCATTCGTTGCTAGGATGCTGGCGTCCGGGCCACATAGTATCATTGGTTGCTAGGATGCTGGCGTTTGGGTATATAGCATCATTCGTTGCTAGGATGCTGGCGTCCGGGCCACATAGCATCATTGGTTGCTAGGATGCTGGCGTCCGGGTATATAGCATCATTCGTTGCTAGGATGCTGGTGTCCGGGTATATAGCATCATTCGTTGCTAGGATGCTGGTGTCCGGGCCACATAGTATCATTGGTTGCTAGGATGCTGGCGTTTGGGTATATAGCATCATTCGTTGCTAGGATGCTGGCGTCCGGGCCACATAGCATCATTGGTTGCTAGGATGCTGGCGTCCGGGTATATAGCATCATTCGTTGCTAGGATGCTGGTGTCCGGGTATATAGCATCATTCGTTGCTAGGATGCTGGTGTCCGGGCCACATAGTATCATTGGTTGCTAGGATGCTGGCGTTTGGGTATATAGCATCATTCGTTGCTAGGATGCTGGCATCCGGGCCACATAGCATCATTCGTTGCTAGGATGCTGGCGGCCTGTTGCACCATAACATCCAATAACACCGTGTAGCCCAGGGGGCTACTGATACACAGGGCTGAGCATGCACTGTGGATGGACGGTCCAGTATGGAAAATCTGGGTTCAGGGCCCCAAGGCCCAACCCACCCCTACCCCTGTCTGTGTGGCAGAGCTGTGTAAATCCCAGGACAGAGTAGAAATTCTTTGGCAGGTAAAACGGCTCCGATATATAAATGTATTTACAAGTTGTTTGTGCAGTTCGGCTGCGATCACACAAAGGCTTCTTTCTGCCTCCCAGTGGCCAGAATTCCCCCCCAGTAATACCGAACTTTCCCAGCACAACCAGTCAGCAAAAAAAAAAAATCCCATAGAAATGGTTTCAGAATTTTAGGTGAAGACAGAGATCTTGGCTGAATGCAATTGTAAAGTCCCCGCCCCCTCCCACCCTCTCCGTCCCCGATTGGACAGTGCCGCCCCCAACCCAAAACCATTCAAGTACCAATATGCGACCTATAGAGGCCCGGGCCAATTCTGACACTTTGTTTCTACATGTAAAAATCTGCATTTTTTTTGCTATATTTTTTGCTAGAAAATAAATCACACAGAATCCCCAAACATAAAGGGCCGGATCCACAAAGGGCGGCGTAACTTTGTGCCAGCGTAGCGTTACGCTACGCCGCCGTAAGTTAGAAAGGCAAGTGCCGTATCCACAAAGCACTTGAGTCCTAAGTTACGGCGGCGTAGCGTAAATGGGCCGGCGTAAGAGCCTAGTTCAAATGTGGAAGAGGTGGGCGTGTTTTATGTCAATTATTCGTGACCCCCGCGTAAATGATTTTTTTTAACTGCGCATGCGCCGCCCGTGGAGGTATCCCACTGCACATGCGCGAAATCACGCCGCAAATAGTCAATGCTTTGGACGTGAACGTAACTTACGCAAAGCCCTATTCGCGAAGGTTTTACGCAAAGGACGGAAAATTTGACACTGTCCCGACGTCCATACTTAACATTGCGTACGCCTCTTTAGAGCAGGGGTAACTTTACGCCGGACATACGCTTACGTAAAAAGAATGCGCCGGGCGTACGTACGTGCGTGGATCGGCGTATCGATCTCATTTGCATATTTTACGCAGAAAATCTACGGAAGCGCCCCTAGCGTCCAGCGTAAATATGCAACTAAGATACGACGGCGTAATACACTTACGTCAGTCGTATCTTAGCGTAATTCTGGCGTATCTTGCTTTGTGGATACAAAACAAAGATACGCCGGCGCAGATTTGAAATTACGGCAGCGTATCTGGAGATACGCCGCCGTAAAACTTTTGTGGATCTGGCCCTATATATATATTTTATAGAAGAGACCCGAGAGAATAAAATGGAAGTCATTGCAACTTGTTATCTGGCACGGTATTTGCGCAGCAATTTTTCAAACGCATTTTTCATGCTTTCAAAAAAAAAACAGTAAAGTTAGCATAATGTGAAAGATGATGTTCCACCGAGTAAATAGATACCTAACATGTCACGCTTCAAAATTGCGCACACTCACGGAATGGCGCCAAACTTTGGTACTTAAATATCCCCATAGGCGACGCTTTAACATTTTTTTTACTGGTCACATGTTTTGAGTTACAGAGGAGGTCTAGGGCTAGAATTATTGCTCTCGCTCTAACGATCGCGGCGATACCTCACGTGTGGGGTTTGAACACCGTTTTCATATGTGGGCAGGTCTTACGTATGCGTTCACTTCTACGTGCGAGCACGCGGGGACAGGGGCACGTTAAAATACATTTTATTTTTTATTTTGACACTTTAAAAAAAAAAGAATTTTGATCACTTTTATTCCTATTACAAGGAATGTAAACATCCCTTGTAATAGGAATATGGCATGACAGGTCCTCTTTATAGTAAGATATTTTAGGGGGGGGGGGGGGGGGTCAATAAGACCCCACATCTCACCACTAGGCTGGTAAAGCCTAAAAAAAAAAAATCACCGCCAAAGCCGTGCCATTTTTTGAATGCATAGGCCGGGCGTGACGTCATAACATTGCGCCCGGCCTCCGATGATCATAGAGACTCCAGCGACCTCGAGGGGTTAATTATCATTTACAAAGTGGTGGCCGCTGTGACTGGTACAAATAGAGCAGAACATTGAATGTGATGACGCAGAGGCAGAAACATGCTCTCCCCCCTCTGGCTGCCTGGTCTGCTTCCAGCAACAGCTGGTCAGCGGGAGGAGACCTCAGAGATGCCCCCAGGCTGCTGCTGAAACCTTCCACCTGTTCTACCAACAAACCAACTGCCACTTCATGGCATCTCCACCGCAACTGTGAGCCTCTGGCAGAGAGACTTCCCCATCCCCACAACACCGGGCCTTGTCTACTCTTCATGGAACCAAAAGACAAAGAGCTGACAGTGTTCTCCTATTACATCATACGGGAGATCTACAGAATCTCCCACAGGAGGAGATAAAGCGGATTGTGTTCCTGAGGAACCCTGGAAATATGTTTCAGGTCTTTGGGAACCCCACCTTAACCTAAGCGTGGGATCAGCAGAGTTGGGTGTATAACTGAGTGGGGTATCAGCAGAGCTGGGGATACTACAGAGCGGGGGATCTCCAGTGCTGGGGATACTACTAAGCAGGAGATCAGCAAAGCTAGAGGTACTACTGGGCGGGGGATCAGCAGAGCTGGGGATACTACTAAGCGGGGGATCAGCAGAGCTGGGGATAGTACTGAGCGGGGGATCTCCAGTGATGGGGATATTACTAAGCGTGGGATCAGAAGAGCTGGGGATACTACTGAGCAGGGGATCAGCAGAGCTGGGAATACTACTGAGCGGGGGATCAGAAGAGCTGGGGATACTACTGAGCAGGGGATCTCCAGTGCTGGGGATACTACTAAGCTTGGGATCAGAAGAGCTGGGGATACTACTGAGCGTGGGATCAGAAGAGCTGGGGATACTACTACGCGTGGGATCAGCAGAGCTGGGGATACTACTACTAAAACGGGGGATCAGCAGAGCTGGGGATACTACTACTAAAGCGGGGGATCAGCAGAGCTGGGGATACTACTGAGCGTGTGATCAGCAGAGCTGGGGATACTACTGAGCGTGGGATCAGCAGAGCTGGGGATACTACTGAGCGTGGGATCAGAAGAGCTGGGGATACTACTGAGCGTGGGATCAGCAGAGCTGGGGATACTACTGAGCGTGGGATCAGCAGAGCTGGGGATACTACTGAATGTGGGTTTAGCAGAGCTGGGTTTACTACTGAGTGGGGGATAAGCAAAGCTGGGGATACTACTGAGCGGGTATCAGCAAAGCTGGGGATACTACTGAGCATGGGATCAGCAGAGCTGGAGATACTACTGAGGGGGGATCCTCAGAGCTGGGGATACTACTGAGCGGGGAATCGGCAGAGCTGGGGATACTACTGAGCGGGGAATCGGCAGAGCTGGGGATACTACTGAGCGTGGGATCAGCAGAGCTGAGGATACTACTGAGCGTGGGATCAGCAGAGCTGGGGATACTACTGAGCGTGGGATCAGCAGAGCTGGGGATACTACTGAGCGTGGGATCAGCAGAGCTGGGGATACTATTGAGCGTGGGATCAGCAGAGCTGGGGATACTACTGAGCGTGGGATCAGCAGAGCTGGAGATACTACTGAGCGGGGGATCAGCAAAGCTGGGGATACTATTGAGCGTGGGATCAGAAGAGCTGGGGATACTACTAAGCGTGGGATCAGCAGAGCTGGAGATACTACTGAGCGGGGGATCAGCAAAGCTGGGGATACTATTGAGCGTGGGATCAGAAGAGCTAGGGATACTACTAAGCGTGGGATCAGCAGAGCTAGGAATACTATTGAGCGTGGGATCAGCAGAGCTGGGTTTACTACTGAGTGGGGGATCAGAAGAGCTGGGGATACTACTAAGCGTGGGATCAGCAGAGCTGGGGATACTATTGAGCGTGGGATCAGCAGAGCTGGGAGGTTGTGTATTTGCCTGGAGATCTAGTCTACAGCCCCCAATGGGTTAAACTTGGATCCCAACACCAGCCTCTCTTATTTGTATATTTGTGTTGAGTTGTAGAGAACGGTCTCAGATATCAGTTGGGTGAACTTCTCATATTGTGTAAGCTGCAGTTTTCCTTCAATTTCCTCATTTTCTGTTTCTCTTCCTCTATTTACCAGTCGCTTCCCGCTTGATGGTCGTGTTCAGCACCCTCCCCTCCCAGCTCCTCCGTTCCCCATCCTGTGCCCCGCTTGTGAAAGTCTTCTCAATTCCCATAAATACTTTATTTAAAAAACAACAAGCTCATCCTTACCCCCCCCCCCCCCTCCTGATCCGCCCACCCTATTCGCCCTCCACCTTATCCCCGCCGATCCCCTCCACCTTATCCTCCCTGTCAGTCTCCAACCTTTTCCCCCCACCCCGATCCATCCACCTTATCCTCCTGACCCATCCACTCAATCCGACCCATCCACCTTCTCCCCTCCACCTAACCCCCCACAATCAGTCTGTCCACCCTATCCCCCCTCCCGGTATGCCCACCTTATCCCGCCAGATCTGTCCACCTTATCCCCCCCATCCGTTCACCTTACCCCTCTTCCATCTGTCCATCCTATCCTTCCGTGATCCATGCACCTTATATTCCTTGATCCATCTGCCATATCCCCCCCCCCCCATCCATCCACCTTATCCCCCCCACCCGATCTGCCCAAGGAGCGGTGGTGTGGATCGGGTATCTGAGGAGCAGCGGTGTTTATCGGGCATCTGAGGAGCGGCGGCGTGGATTGGGCATCCGGTGTCGGAGGAGCGGTGTCGGAGGGCATTCGAGGAGCGACGGCGGAGATCGGCATCCGAGGAGCGGCGGTGCAGATCGGGCATCCGAGGTGCGACGGCGGGGATCGGGCATCTGAGGAGCTGCGGCTGGAATCCGGCACCCAAGGAGCAGCGGCAGGGATCCGGCATCCGAGGAGCGGCGGCGGGGATCGGGCATCCGAGGAGCGGCGGCGGGGATCGGGCATCCGGGGAGCGGCGGCGGGGAACGGGCATCCGAGGAGCGGCGGCGTGGATCGGGCATCCGAGGAGCAGCGGCGTGGATCGGGCATCCAAGGAGCAGCGGCGTGGATCCGGTGTCGGAGGAGCGGTGTCGGAGGGCTTTCGAGGAGCGGCGGCAGAGATCGGGCATCCGAGGGGTGACGGTGGGAATCGGGCATCCGAGGAGCAGCGGCGTGGATCGGGCATCCAAGGAGCAGCGGCGTGGATCCGGTGTCGGAGGAGCGGTGTCGGAGGGCTTTCGAGGAGCGGCGGCAGAGATCGGGCATCCGAGGCGTGACGGTGGGAATCGGGCATCCGAGGAGCAGCGGCGTGGATCGGGCATCCAAGGAGCAGCGGCGTGGATCCGGTGTCGGAGGAGCGGTGTCGGAGGGCTTTCGAGGAGCGGCGGCAGAGATCGGGCATCCGAGGCGTGACGGTGGGAATCGGGCATCCGAGGAGCAGCGGCGTGGATCGGGCATCCAAGGAGCAGCGGCGTGGATCCGGTGTCGGAGGAGCGGTGTCAGAGGGCTTTCGAGGAGCGGCGGCAGAGATCGGGCATCCGAGGAGTGACGGTGGGGATCGGGCATCCGAGGAGCTGCGGCAGAGATCGGGCATCCGAGGAGTGACGGTGGGGATCGGGCATCCGAGGAGCTGCGGCAGAGATCGGGCATCCGAGGAGTGACGGTGGGGATCGGGCATCCGAGGAGCTGCGGCAGAGATCGGGCATCCGAGGAGTGACGGTGGGGATCGGGCATCCGAGGAGCTGCAGCAGAGATCGGGCATCCGAGGAGTGACGGTGGGGATCGGGCATCCGAGGAGCTGCGGCAGAGATCGGGCATCCGAGGAGTGACGGTGGGGATCGGGCATCCGAGGAGCTGCGGCAGAGATCGGGCATCCGAGGAGTGACGGTGGGAATCGGGCATCCGAGGAGCAGCGGCGTGGATCGGGCATCCAAGGAGCAGCGGCGTGGATCCGGTGTCGGAGGAGCGGTGTCGGAGGGCTTTCGAGGAGCGGCGGCAGAGATCGGGCATCCGAGGGGTGACGGTGGGAATCGGGCATCCGAGGAGCAGCGGCGTGGATCGGGCATCCAAGGAGCAGCGGCGTGGATCCGGTGTCGGAGGAGCGGTGTCGGAGGGCTTTCGAGGAGCGGCGGCAGAGATCGGGCATCCGAGGCGTGACGGTGGGAATCGGGCATCCGAGGAGCAGCGGCGTGGATCGGGCATCCAAGGAGCAGCGGCGTGGATCCGGTGTCGGAGGAGCGGTGTCAGAGGGCTTTCGAGGAGCGGCGGCAGAGATCGGGCATCCGAGGAGTGACGGTGGGGATCGGGCATCCGAGGAGCTGCGGCAGAGATCGGGCATCCGAGGAGTGACGGTGGGGATCGGGCATCCGAGGAGCTGCGGCAGAGATCGGGCATCCGAGGAGTGACGGTGGGGATCGGGCATCCGAGGAGCTGCGGCAGAGATCGGGCATCCGAGGAGTGACGGTGGGGATCGGGCATCCGAGGAGCTGCGGCAGAGATCGGGCATCCGAGGAGTGACGGTGGGGATCGGGCATCCGAGGAGCTGCGGCAGAGATCGGGCAACCGAGGAGTGACGGTGGGGATCGGGCATCCGAGGAGCTGCGGCAGAGATCGGGCATCCGAGGAGTGACGGTGGGGATCGGGCATCCGAGGAGCTGCGGCAGAGATCGGGCATCCGAGGAGTGACGGTGGGGATCGGGCATCCGAGGAGCTGCGGCGGGGATCTGGAGTCTGAGGAGCAGCGGCGGGAATCGGGCATCCGAGGAGCAGCAGTGGTGACCGGCATCCAGGCATCGGCCAGCGTCTCTTTTCCTACTGGCTTTCTCTGTGCGTCTCCTCTCCTCCTTCTAGACGTCCAATAGGATCACCTGTCCTTTTAGCCAATCAGGTGATGGGTATCAGACCCGCTTCCCCATTGGCTGGGAGGAGGATCAGTGTTGCAACAGCGAATATTAATTCGCTGTATTAATTTGCTGTTGCAACACACCTAGGTGGCACCTACATGCTCTGCTACTGGAGCCCACCCTATTTTGAAGCCTATTAGAGCCTATGGATCTAATCAGGTGCTTAAAAAAAAAAATGTATGGGCCCGGTGACCTGAAAGGGGCTGGACGCATGAATAGGGGGCGGCCTCTGTGGCCATGGATAGATTCATGCTATGCTATGCATGAATCTATCCATTGCATATAGGGGGGGGTGGCCTGGAGAGAGGGGTGGCGCCCGAGTACCCCCTAATGGGCGGGTCAGATGAATGAATTGTATCTGTATCATGCGATATACTGCACTTTACTCTCTGATATATTGCATGTTAGTTCCATCGAGCTCATTTGAATATTCTATTCTATCTGCAATAAGCAGGAAAAAGGAAAACAAGCGCCCCTCTGTCACACCGCACACTCCTCCCCCTCCCTGTTTTATGGTCCCCGCTGTTAGTCTCTGTACTACCTGATTTGCATAACTGTTCACCTCCTCGGACTTCTCCATATTTAGTCATGTCAGATTCTGCAACTCTCATCAGTTTTACTGACATGTTCCCAATTTGACTTACAAAACAGGTCTAATGATGAACGTGCAAAACATTTTTATAATCAACCACGTGCACGCCCCAAGATTTACCGCCCTCCATTTTTTTGCGATACCGCACTGCGTTACTTTAACTGACAATTGCGCGGTCATGCGACACTGTACCCAAATAAAATGTACGTCTTCCCCCCAAAAATAGAGCTTTCTTTTGGTGGTATTTGATCACCTCTACATTTTTTTTTTTTTACTATAAACAAAAAAAAAGAGCGACAATTTCGAAAAAAAAAACGTTTTATCAATTTAGGCCAATATGTATTCTGCTACATCTTTTTGGTAAATAAGAATCCAAGTGTATATTACCGTATTTATCAGGGGAAAATCGTGGGTGCGCGTTATACGCCGATCCGCGCTGTCTCAGAGCGCTGCCCACATAGACCGAGCCGAGTGTACCCGAGTGTACTGCGCAATCGGCTAGGCTCGGCTCGGCCCTGTCCCGACTCCTAGCCTTTATGCGAGAAGAGCCGAGCGTGGCCGAGCCTAGCCGAGTGCGCAGTACACTCGGGTACACTTGGCTAGGCTCGACCACGCTCGGCCCCGCTCGCGGTCACGCCCTGTGCCACCTCCTAGCCTTTATGCGAGAAGAGCCGAGCGTGGCCGAGCCTAGCCGAGTGCGCAGTACACTTGGGTACACTTGGCTAGGCTCGACCACGCTCGGCTCCGCTCGCGGTCACGCCCTGTGCCACCTCCTAGCCTTTATGCGAGAAGAGCCGAGCGTGGTCGAGCCTACCCGAGTGCGCAGTACACTTGGGTACACTTGGCTAGGCTCGACCACGCTCGGCTCCGCTCGCGGTCATGCCCTGTGCCACCTCCTAGCCTTTATGCGAGAGGAGCCGAGCCTAGCCGAGTGCGCTGTACACTCGGCTCGGTCTATGTGGGCAGTGCGCTGAGACAGCGCGCTCTGAGGCGAGAGAAGCATGGGGGGAGGGTCCACCAAGGCCCAGGGGCGGACTGACTATTGAGTCATTTGGCCACTGCCCGAGGGCCCAATGCCACTAGGGGGCCCCATCAGGGAGGCTCAGTAAAACCAGGGACAGTATGTCAAAATCTCGTTTTTTTTTACATCTGTCCCTGCATTGTCAGAAACCGACATGCTTTTGATGTGAAAATCCCCAAATTTTTTTTCCTTAAACTTACCTTTTAGGCTTGGGGTGCGCGCCATACGCCGGCACGCGGTATACCCCGATAAATACGGTAATTGGTTTGCGCAAAAGTTATAGCGTCTACAAACTACGGAATTTTATTATTATATAGGCGCTTTACAGTTATAGTGGTGCTTAGGGATGAGCTTCGAGTTGGAGTAGAACTCATGTTGGACTCGAACATTGCCTGTTCGCCGAACAGCGAACTATTTGGGGTGTTCTCAGCAAGTTCGTGTGAACTTTAGAACCCTGTTAAAGTCTATGGGACTCGAACGTTTAAAAATCTAAAGTGCTAATTTTAAAGGCTAATATGCAAGTTATTGTAATAAAAAGTGTTTGGGGACCCGGGTCCTGCCCCAGGGGACATGTATCAATGCAAAAAAAAAGTTTTAAAAACTGCAGTTTTTTTTGGCAGCAATGATTTAAAAAATCCCTTTAAGTCAAACAATAAAAGTGAAATATTCCTTTAAATTTCGTACCAAGGGGGGTGTATAGTATGCCTCTAAAGTAGCGCTTGTTTCCCATGCTTAGAACTGTCCCTGCACAAAGTGTCATTTCTGAAGGAAAGAAAGTAATTTAAAATCACTCACGGCTATAATGAATTGTCGGCTCCCGGCAATACAGAGAAAAGTCATTCATAAAAAAAAATGTGTGGGGGTCCACGGCATTTTTTTTTTTAAATTTGGGGTGGAGTTCCCCTTAAAAGCCATACCAGACCTGAAGGGTCTGGAATGGATATTTGGGGGGAACCCCACATCGTTTTTTTTTTTTTATTTGACGCAGGGTTCCCCTTAATATCCATTCCAGACCCTAAGGTGAGTGATTTTTAATGACTTTTTTCCTTCAGAAATTACATTTTGTGCAGGGACAGTTCTAAGCAAAGGAAACAAGCGCTACTTTACAGGCATACTATACACCCCCCTAGGCACGAAATTTAAAGGAATATTTCACTTTTATTGTTTCACTTAAAGGAATTATTAAAATCACTGCTCCTGAAAAAACGGATGTTTTTTAAAACTTTTTTTGCATTGATACATGTCCCCAGGGGCAGGACCCGGGTCCCCAAACACTCCCCTGGGAAAGGACCCGGGTCCCCAAACACTCCCCTGGGACAGGACCCGGGTCCCCAAACACTCCCCTGGGACAGGACCCGGGTCCCCAAACACTTCCCTGGGGCAGGACCCGGGTCCCCAAACACTTTTTAGGACAATAACTTGCATATTAGCCTTTGAAATTAGTACTTTAGATTTCAAACGTTCGAGTCCCATAGACTTTAACAGGGTTCTAAAGTTCACACAAACTTTTGGTCTGTTTGCAGGTTCTGGTGCGAACCGAACCCAGGGGTGTTCGGCTCATCCCTAGTGGCACTTTTCAGCCGCTAGCGGGGGAAAATTTGACACCCGCTAGTGGACGAAGAAAGGGTTAATAGCGCCCATGTTGCGCTGCCCATTCATTTCAGGGGTGGGCAGGGGTGGTGCGGAAGCGCTGTATAAACCGCTTCTGCACCGCCCCAAAAATGATGGTTGCAGGAAAAAAAAAAAATCATCCTGCAAGCGCACCGCCCCAGTATGAAATGACTCCGGCTTTGACACTGGACTGGCTTGAGAGGCGCTTTTCAGGCCTGAAAAGCGCCCCTGTGTGAAAGGGGTCTTAGCTTGACACGGATGTTTGTATCTTCCAGCAGCTAAACGCCAGAAATCTGCGCTTTTGCTTTAGCTGCATTTGTTAGGCTAGGTTCACACTGCTGCAAATTCAAAATCGCGGTAAAACCGCGATTCGCGGCCACGATATCAGGGAATGCCAGTCTATAGAGCTGAATTTGCATCACACACGGGTCAAACTCGCACAGGATCCTTTTTTCCCTTGCAGCTTATATATTCGCAACGCATTGATGTGAACGGCACTAATATTAAACTATGTCATTTGAATGACTTGCGAATTTGAGAAATCGCGACGGCTCAAATTCGCCATAGGATTCGCAGCAGTGTGAACCTAGCCTAAATGAGTTTCCCTACATTTAGGTGCGTCGTGTTTTTTTTTTCTCAAGTCTTGCCACAGATTCTCAATGTGATTTAGGTCTGGACTGTGACTGGGCCATTCTAACACATGAATAGGCTTTGATTTAAACCATTCCATTGTAGCTCTGGCTGTACTTTAGGATCGTTGTCCTGCTGGAAGGTGAACCTCCCCCCCCCGGTCTCAAGTCTTTTGCAGACTCTGAGGCCGCGTACACACGGAGGGACATGTCCGCTGAAACGGTCCGACGGACCGTTTCCAGCGGACATGTCTCCTCCAGTTTTTTATCCGACGGCGTGTACACACCATCGGATCAAATTCCCCCCCGGCAGACAGCGTGGTGACGTGGCGGTGACGTTGACGCCGCGACGTCACCGGACCATGAAGTAAAAAACTTCCACGCATGCGTCAAAGCATGTGCGGGCAGATATGTCCGGTGGTTAGTGTACTAACCACCGGACATATCCGACGGACATGTCTCCGGTGGACACATTTTAACCAGTTTCAGCGGAAAAATTCGATCGTGTGTACGCGGCCTAACAGGTTTTCTTCTTAGGCCCCGTACACACGGCCGAGGTTCTCGCTGAAAATCAGCGAGAACCTCGCTGGAATGCACATTCCAGCGAGGACCTCGGCCGTGTGTACGGTCTCAGCGAGCTTCCCGTCGGGAAGCCCGTCGAGCCGAAATAGAGAGCACGCTCTCTATTTCCTCGACGGCCCGCCTGGAAGAATGGCTGGTTGCCATTCCCGACGGGCGGGTCGCCGAATCCGACGGCCGGGAGAGAACCTCGACGGGCGGAACGATGTGTTCTGCCCGTCGAGGTTCTCTGCCGTGTGTACACGGCCTAAGATTGTCCTGTATTTGGCTTCCATCCATTTTCCCAACAACTCTGACCAGCTTCCCTGTCCCTGCTAAAGAAAATCATCACCACCACATGATGCTGCCACCACCATGTTTCACAGTGGGGATGGTGTGTTCAGTGTGATGTGCAGTGTTAGTTTTCCCCCACACATAGCGTTTTGCTTTTAGGCCAAAAAGTAAAATGTTGGTCATGTGACCAGAGCACCTTCTTCCACATGTTTGCTGTGTCCCTCCCCCACATGGCTTCTCACAAAGTGCAAACAGGACTTCTTATGGCTTTCTTTCTCCAATGTCTTTCTTCTTGTCACTCTTCCATAAAGGGCAGATTTGTGGAGAGCACCACTAATAGTTGTCCTGTGGACAGATTCTTCCCCCTGAGCTGTGGATCTCTGCAGCTCCTCCAGAGTTACCATGGGCCTCTTGGCTGCTCCTCTGATGAATGCTCTCCTTGCCCGGCCCGGTCAGTTTAGGTGGGCGGCCATGTCTTGTTAGGTTTGCGGTTGTGCCATACTCTTTCCATTTTCGGATGATGGATTGAACAGAAGCTCCGCGAGACGATCAAAGCTTGGGAGATTTTTTTATAACCTAACCCTGCTTTATACCTCTCCACAACTTTATCCCTGACCTGTCTGGTTTGTTCCTTGGCCTTCGTGATGCTGTTTGTTCACTAAGGTTCTCCAACAAACCTCTGAGGGCTTCACAGAACAGCTGAGATTAAATGACACACAGGTGGACTCTATTTACTAGGTGACTTCTGAAGACAATTGGTTCCACTAGATTTTAGTTGGGGGTATCAGAGTAAAGGGGGGGGGCTGAATACAAATGCCCCCACACTTTTCACAGATTTATTTGTAAAAAAAATTAAAACCATTTAGCATTTTCCTTTAACTTAACAATTATGTGACACTTTGTGTTGGTCTATCACATAAAATCACAAATAAAATAAATTTATGTTTTTGGTTGTAATATTATTATTATTATTTCACAAAAGGTAAAGTTATCCTTTTAAATATGTTCCTGCAGCGTTTCCCGAAACAGGTGATCTGATTCTGAGATCCCGGGACACTAATTGCATGCAGGTGGGTAGACTCCATTGAACTAATTACGCCACTTCTGAAGGCAGACGGCTGCACTCGGGCTTAATTAGGGGTTTCCTAGCACAGGGGGGGTGAATACTAATGCAATCAAGACTTTGCTGTGTTTTATTTGGAAATAATTTCAGCGATAAACATCCCAAATAATTCCATTAGAATTCCAGACATCACAATAAAAAATGTAAAGAGAGGGTGGGTGTATATGCCAGGCACTCCAGAGAGAGGTGGGTGTGTATAACAGGCACTCCAGAGGGAGGTGGGTATGTATGCCAGGCACTCCAGAGGGAGGTGGGTATGTATGCCAGGCACTGCAGAGGAGGTGGGTATGTATGTCAGGCACTCCAGAGGGGGTGGGTGTGTATGCCAGGCACTCCAGAGGGAGGTGGGTATGTATGCCAGGCACTCCAGAGGGAGGTGGGTATGTATGCCAGGCACTCCAGAGGGAGTGGGTATGTATGCCAGAGACTCCATAGGGGGTGGGTATGTGTGCCACGCACTCCAGAGGGAGGTAGGAGTGTATGCCAGGCACTCCAGAGGGGGTGGGTGTGTATGCCAGGCACTCCAGGTGGGGTGGGTATGTATGCCAGGCACTCCAGAGGGGGTGGGTGTGTATGCCAGGCACTCCCAAAGGAGGTGGGTATGTATGCCAGGCACTCCAGAGGGAGGTTGGTGTCTACTCCAGAGGGGTGGGTGTGCATGCCAGGCACTCCAAGTGGGGTGGGTATGTATGCCAGGCACTCCAGAGGGGGGTGGGTATGTATGCCAGGCACTCCAGAGGGAGGTTGGTGTGTATGCCAGGCACTCCAGGTGGGGTGGGTATGTATGCCAGTCACTCCAGAGGGGGTAGGTGTGTATGCCAGACACTCCGGGGTGGGGGGTGTATACTAGGCACTCCAGGTGGGGTGGGTATGTATGCCAGGCACTCCAAAGGGGGGTGGGTATGTATGCCAGGCACTCCAGAGGGGGTAGGTATGTATGCCAGACACTCTGGGGTGGGGGGTGTATACTAGGCACTCCAGGAGGGGGTGGGTGTGTATATCAGGCATTTCAGAGAGGGTGGGTGTGTATGCCAGGCACCCCAGGGGGGGTGGGTATGTATGCCAGGCACTCCAGAGGGGGGTGGGTATGTATGCCAGGCACTGTATACAGAGGCTGTTTGTGTGTTAGGATCCTATGGATATGGATCAGGATCAGGATTTGTGTCTTCCATTCGCAATCATTGCTCGGTGGCTGTGAGACGGATCATCTAGACGCATTCTCGTGCTGTTTTCTTAGTCGTATGCGTGCCGTTATGTCATAGATTCCATCTGCTGGGATTCTTCAAGTTCTACTGCAGCCAATAATTACAGCTGGCACAGGACTACATATGCCAGCTGCATACCACCCCCATCGTCCCCACCCCCATCACCCATTGCAGCCCCTCCACTCCGCTATGTGAAGGTACACAGGCAACGCTAAGACTGCTTTCACACTGAAAGCATTGGCCATTAGTGCTAAATCGCCTCAGATTGGGGCCTTTAGCAATGTTTAAGCGCCGCTTTTCGGCGTTAAAAACTCCCATTTTGCGGCGCTTTGAAGGCGCTGCCCATTCATTCCATTGGGCAGGGTGTTTTGGGAGCAGCGCTCCAAATCCACCCCAAAGATGCTGCTTGCAGGACTTTTTGGAACGTCCCGGTGTGAAAAGTTACACTGGAATGAATGGGAGGCGGTTTTCAGGCACCTGAAAACCGCCCCAGTGTGAAAGAGGTCTTAGAGTTCCTTTGCAATCCCAGATACTACCTTATAATAGTAACAGTGACATCATCAATGTGTTGTAAATAGGCTGTGAAGAGATGTGGGAGGGGCTCAGTCAGCACCATCCACTACAGGAAACGGAAGAGACCAGGCTAGTCACCCTGCACAAGAAAAGAGGGAACAGACCTGCGGGAGGGGCCCAGCAGGCTCCACCCAGCTCAGAAAAAGACGGGAGGGGGTGGAGACAAGACCAGTCCCCCTGCACAAGGAGAGAGAGCAGAGCTGTGGGAGGGGCCCAGAAGACTCCACCCACCACAGAAAACTACAGGAGGGGGCGGAGACAAGACCAGTCCCCCTGCACAAGGAGAGAGAGCAGAGCTGTGGGAGGGGCCCAGCAGGCACAAAAAACTACAGGAGGGGGAGGAGACAAGTCCAGTCCCCCTGAACAAGGAAAGAGAGCAGAGCGGTGGGAGGGGCCAAGCAGACTCCACCCACTACAGAAAACTACAAGAGGGGGAAAAGACAAGACCAGTCCCCCTGCACAAGGAGAGAGAGCAGAGCTGTGGGAGGGGCCCAGCAGACTCCACCCACTACAGAAAACGACAGGAGGGGCGGAGACAAGTCCAGTCACCCTGCACAAGGAGAGAGAGCAAAGCTGTGGGAGGAGCCCAGCAGGCTCCACCCCGCTCACAAAACTACAGGAGGGGACTGAGACAAGACCAGTCCTTAGGGCCGCCATCAGGGGGGGTACAGACATTACACCTGTAAGGGGCCCGAATGTTCCCAGGGGCCCGGCCACCCCCCTTCTCAGATCGCGGCTGAGAGGAGAGGAGAAAACTTTTATTTCTGTAGTCCCCCCCCCCCCCTCATGTCGTTGGCGAGAGGAGAAAACACTTTCACAGCCAGAGAAAGAGGTTAGTGAGATGCCAGTGTCGTTTTTGGCAAACCCACCCCCCCTTTCTCAATCCCCCGCAACCAACCCCCTGGCTCTCAATTCGTGGCAACACCCCCCCCCCCCGGTTCTCAATCCGCGGCAACCAACCCCCTGGTTCTCAATTCGTGGCAACACCCCCCCCCCCCCTGGTTTTCTGCTCCAGGGGGCCCATGCCTGAAGCTGTATGAGGGGCCCCTGCAGAAGGAGAGAGAGCATAGTTGTGGGAGGGGCCCAGCAAGCTCCACCCAGCACAAAAAATGACAGGAGGGGCGGAGACAAGTCCAGTCACCCTGCACAAGGAAAGAGAGCAGAGCTGTGGGAGGGGCCCAGAAGACTCCACCCACCACAGAAAACTATAGGAGGGGGCGGAGACAAGTCCAGTGACCCTGCACAAGGAAAGAGAGCACAGCTGTGGGAGGGGCCCAGAAGACTCCACCCACCACAGAAAACTACAGGAGGGGGCGAAGACAAGTCCAGTCACCCTGCACAAGGAAAGAGAGCAGAGCTGGGGGGGGAGGGGGAGAAGACTCCACCCACAACAGAAAACTATAGGAGGGGGCGTTCTCATTTGTCTCTCATATGAACATATTACACATGAGCTATTATCACACCGTGTGCACAGCTGAGATATCAGAACATATTTTTGCATATGAAGTTCCTTTTTCTAAAGTATCTCCTCGCTATGTACATTTTCCATATGCAAAAATATCCAGGGGGGGGTTGGGGCAAGTGATCGATCAATTTGGGTACATTCAGCCTGCCCATACATGGTTCGAATCTCGGCGGGTGCCTGCTGAACCCGCCGAGATTCGAAACAATGGCCGGCTTCAGGCACAAGGTACAGTGGGCGGTCCTTTTGTATGGGGAATGTGGAACGGTTGCTGATCGGCAGCAGGGGGTTCTACCATATGAGAGATTCTGGGTGCGATAACGAGCAGCGACTTCTTCCTGTCGCTAAGAAATGAACCCGAACATTGCAGGAAATTCTCAGATTATTTACGAAGCTTGTAAGTATGGAAATGTACTTTTGTAACCAGCAAATGATTAATGAGTAATGACAGTACTCTGACACTTCATAAGCCGGAGGTATGAGGAAACAACTCCGTATAACACAAAGAATCACCCGGATCCGAATAATCCGCATTCCGGGTGTTGGGGACATTTCTGGGTAAGTATCAAATATAAGATAAAATTCCAACCTATAGAAGAGAAGGCGAAGCCATGATGTCTGGGGGGATTCCCAGTGTTGGTATGATCCACGAAAAAGGAATAATTCTGGAAGTTCGGCCCTTTGTTTTGATCCATAAAAAAGGGGCTGCCATCACAAATTTTGGTCCCCTTACACAGCTTTAGGCAGGCCCCCCCAGTGTGAACTCTTCTCTCCTGATGCGAGATAATAAACGGAGGGGGGGGGGGGGGGGCCTGGGGACCATCGGGCCCCTTACAGGTGTAATGCAAAAGAATAAAAACGGGAGGGGGGCCGGCCGGGCCTGTAAGGGACCATTGGGCCTCTTACAGGTGTAATGCAATAAATAAATAAAAGGAAAAAAAAAGGTAGGGGGGCCAGCCGGGCCTGTAAGAGGACCTGGGGACTATCGGGCCCCTTCCAGGTGTAATGCAAAAAAAAACAGGAGGGGAGCCGGCCGGGCCTGTAAGGGACCAATGGGCCCCTTACAGGTGTAATGCAAAAAATAAATAAAAACGGAGGGGGAATGGTCGGGCCTGTAAGGGGCCCTGGGGACCATTGGGCCCCTTACAGGTGTAATGCAATAAATAAGTAAAAAAAAATGGGAGGGGGGCCGGCCAGGCCTGTAAGGGGCCCTGGGGACCACAGGTGTAATGCAATAAATAAATGGAAAAAAAAACGGGAGGGGGGCCAGCCGGGCCTGTAAGGGACCCTGGGGACCATCAGGCCCCTTACAGGTGTAATGCAAAAAAACGAGAGGGGGGCCAGCTGTGCCCCTGGGGACCATCGGGCCCCTTACAGGTGTAATGCAATAAATAAACGGGAGGGGGGGCAGCTGGGCCTCTAAGGGGCCCTGGGGACCATCAGGCCCCTTACAGGTGTAATGCAAAAAAAACGGGAGGTGGGCCAGCCGGGTCCCTGGGGACCATCGGGCCCCTTACAGGTGTATCGCAATAAATAAATAGACGGGAGGTGGGCCAGCCAGGCCTGTAAGGGGCCCTGGGGACCATCAGGCCCCTTACAGGTGTAATGCAAAAAAAACGGGAGGTGGGACAGCCGGGCCCCTGGGGACCATCGGCCCCTTAAAAGGTGTAATGCAATAAATAAATAGACGGGAGGGGGTCCAGCCGGGCCTGTAAGGGGCCCTGGGGACCATCAGTCCCCTTACAGGTGTAATGCAAAAAAACCGGGAGGTGGGCCTGTAAGGGGCCCTGGGGACCATCGGGCCTCTTACAGGTGTATCGCAATAAATAAATAGACGGGAGGTGGGCCAGCCAGGCCTGTAAGGGGCCCTGGGGACCATCAGGCCCCTTACAGGTGTAATGCAAAAAAAACGGGAGGTGGGACAGCCGGGCCCTTGGGGACCATCGGCCCCTTAAAAGGTGTAATGCAATAAATAAATAGACGGGAGGGGGTCCAGCCGGGCCTGTAAGGGGCCCTGGGGACCATCAGTCCCCTTACAGGTGTAATGCAAAAAAAACGGGAGGTGGGCCTGTAAGGGGCCCTGGGGACCATCGGGCCTCTTACAGGTGTAATGCCTGTACCCCCTGATGGCGGCCCTGGGCTTAAAGGTCGCCTGCCAGAGAAAATCCCATTCCACAGTCTGGAAGATCCAAACTCTGATCACTGGTGTCGATGTGAGACGATTCTGCTGGGATGTCCAGATCTGCAGCTGACCATGAGAAGCAATATAAAGCTGAAGACACATATGTAGGTCTTGGTCTCATTGGCATACTTTCCTGCCCATCCCGTAGGGCAGGGGTGCCCAAACTTTTGAAGAGCGAGGGCCACCTAAGAGACGAGATGAGAGATGGGCACTCGGCAAGGCCAAGGAAGAAGAGAGCGTGGGCGGATCTCCTAACTTATAGTTCCTCCCAGAAGTCTCCTCGGGTTGCAGCAAGGATCCCTGGGATGTGTAGTCCAGATGTGATGTCACTCAATGGAATCGCCAGTCTGAAAGACTACTAGTCCCACAATCCTTGTGGTCGGGCTCACAGATATGATGACAGTCACTGAGGGATATAACTATAGATGAAGAATGACGGGGAAATTGCACAATAGTATAACTGTAGTCCACCATCACTACAATTACAATTGGATAAAAACAATATTCTAGGTTGTAAGCTCTAACGAGCAGGGCCCTCTGATCCCTCCTGTATTGAATTGTATTGTAACTGTAACTGTCTTCCCTGATGCTGCACAAACTGTTGGGACTATATATATTCTGTATAATAATAATAATATAAATGACCGTATAAATCATAAAAACATTCCAAATAGTCAACGGACATAGAACCTTTAGTGCTCATAGTAACTTTCAAATAGTGTGCTCAACACATTGGGCCCGGCACGTTTCGCAGAGCAGCTCTCCTTCTTCAGGGAATTTCTATTTGCGTCAACTCTGTAGGTAGAAGAGATATAAACAGTCACCACGATACGGAAGGCACGTACAAAAGGCCACCTAACCCCCGGCAAATGCCAAGGGGTGGTCAAATGAGCACTGGACCACACAGAGCAAACGGACGGTGGCCACAACCACGCCAGCCGCGGCAGCTGGAATGTAAAAACAGGGGTATATAGAGATGGCTGCTGCAGGGATGCCCGAGGTAACACGACTGTCATATATGTAGTTCATTAGTGTGTTTGTCCGGAGTTCAGCCTTAACCTGTTGCCTCCTGTGTAACACATGGTTTATCCAGGGCCGTCTTAATAGCATCATGGGCCCCTGGGCAAAGTAATACTCTGGGGCCCCTACAATGATGACAGTGCAGGTAAACAGACATCAAGTAGGTAGAAGGCAGACTGCCTCCCTGTGTATCTATCACTCTCAGTGCCATCATGGGGCTCCCAATTTCGGGGCAGCGTGGGATCGAGGACCAGCTGCTTTGGGAAAAGTGCAGGGCCCCCATTATGCAGCTGAGGCCTCTGGGCAGTGCCCAGGTGTGCCCTCTCATTAAGACAGCCCTGGGTTTATCGCCCATTGCACTGCACAGATGGGTAGCTGGGCGGGGCCGATTTTTCTTTACTGAAAGTGTGCTCACTGCACGCACCCAAAACAGAGACTGAGCCGTCAAATACAGCATTCAGCCCAGACTAATAATCAGTAGCCGGTGGGACCAGCTCCAGATCATGTGACCACTGTAATAGCCAATCACAGTGGTCGCATCCTTCTCGCCCCCCCCCCCCCAGGTGTTCAGAACTTTCAGACACTCCAATCACTACTAAAACTGCAACTTTTTGAGATGGGAGCGAGGGACATCTATTAGCAAACGTATGCAGGCATAGGACACACCCCCTGCCACGCCCCCCTAAAAGGAGAATCATACAAAAAATTAAGATGAATGGTTAAACCCACAAGTGCTTTTTTTTTACTACTACTATTCCTTTATACTGGTGTCTGAAATTTACAAATGCAACCATTTAGAAATTGGATGAAAGGTTTAGCACCGGGAGATTTTCACTTTATATACAATTCTCTAGATCAGACCAAAATGAGGGACAAATAAGGAGGCAAGAGGGACAGCGGGACTTTGTTCCAAATCAGGGAGAATCCCTCCAAATCCGGGACAGTTGGAAGCTTTGCATTTTTCCCCTGCTGTAGCAAATTGGATCATCGCTCTGCTGGGGTTTTTCGCTTTCCTCTGGATCAATTGTGGGTGTAGAATTGGGTGTATGGGATTGTATGATATTATTTAATTTTTGTTTTGTTTTTTAATGGTTGAACTGGATGGACTTGTGTCTTTTTTCAACCTGACTAACGATGTAATTATGTAATACAGCCAATACTCAGCTGTGGCCCTCGGAACCCTGGGGGAGGGGTGCAAAAATACACTAGTCCATCTGGTTCAACCAATAATAATAATTATATTTTAATATATGGACCCGTATGGAAAGCAAAGCATGCCTGAAAGATAATTCACTCGAAGTAAACAAGTGAAGGCAACAGTCATCCTTCTTGATCTAGCTGAGCCCAGGAAATCTGGGTATGTAGGGTATCACCCTGATGACACATAAATAGGTGTGTATTGCAGAGGGAAGGCATGATGAGGATTCCGACTCTGTAAGGTAATATAAAGTGTATATATTGCGCTAAACCAAATGAGCTTCTGGGCAGCCAGCACAACAAAAGATAATTGTGAAAACAGTGTAAAAATAAAATGCAGCGCCCAAACAAAAAAAGGGGGCCTCGCTGGAGGGAGGACCCTATAGAATAAATAGTGACGTGAAAAAAGTGTAACACTAATTTGGGTCAATAGATCACCGAAACCAGTGATGGTTCCAGTAATGGATAAGCTATTTATCCAACTGAGCCAAGAGCAGGAACACTGTAAGGAAGAAAGCCTACAAATCAGATTCCAATCCTGGCCTTGATAAGTTAATATGTGTCTATAGTAGTGCATATAACCGGATGTGCTATACCTCCCATGTAAGGGTGTAGTGCACCCCACAAATGTGTATATAAGTATGTCCAGTAAATCAATAAGGATCCTATTCAACAAACATATAGGCAGTCCATGCACAAATAGGTATAAGGACACAAAAATTCCTCTTGGGTGAAGATACAAACATCAACAGTGGAATCCTCAGTGATAATATGGTAAGAATGGACACCCTTACCAGACAAGGTGGACTCACACTGCACCTTACGGTGGTGGAGTCGTTCAGGCCTGTATGGACCGATTGTCCTCTCTGGTCACCTTTGGTTGTTGGCTTTGAGGTATACTGTGTCCAAGGATTCGTTGAGGTTTTCCACTGAGGTTTTCCAGTGTAGAAAGTGAGCTCCGTGATAGTGCTCAAATAGTGTTGTATTGAGGAATATGAAAGAGAAAACTCCTCATAGTGTAAAAAGATTTATTACACTTCACAATAAAAAACACTTGAGTGAAAAAATGTTGATAAAATAAAGTAAAAATCACAACAGTGTCCCATGAGTGAAAAGATGGAATAAACCAAGAAAGTCCAAAAAATCCAAACTGTAAGTTGTAAAAACAGCAAACAAAACACACAAAGACTCTTCCACCTAAAATGGAGAGTAAATTCCCAATGGTGTGCAGTAGGTGATGATAAGGTCAGCGTACCCGACCGGTTTCGTCTGAGAAAGACATCAACAGGGGTGTATAGCTGAACCTCAACTCCTAACTGCACTTAAATAGCCTGTACCCACCTGGATGTGTCCTCCATCTCCTCCGCCATCTTCCCGTTGGCGTGCGTGTCAATAGTCGCGCACTTCCGGGTGTTTGCGTTCCAATTACCGGAACTCCACCCCCGCCAACTGGAAAATGTGATGACTTCAGAGTTACATCTGCAGTGGGACATTGCATTCTTGGAGCAATATACCAAAGAACGTATGGTTCCCAGGGGACTTAGGTGGGACGTTCACCCCCAACAAGGGGACCCCGACCTAGGATCCTGGTACCAATTTTTTAATGAACAGGGTATTTCCCTATTGACCTTTTTAACAGAAAGGAAAAAGTCCAGAATGGTTACTCTTGATAGAGAAATCAAAGAAATCAAGGACAAACTTTTACCGTCCAAATCCACATCTGAATATAACACACTATCCCTTAACCTAAAAAATCATTTAGAAAAAGAAGAACGAGAACAAAAAGTAAAGAAACAAAAGAAGTATGCCAGGGACACTGCCGACTTTAAAACCGGCTGTGTCTTTAGCTGGCAAAATAAAGACAATATGAACACCAATATGGAGTCACAGAATACAGATATGGAGGTAACACAACCTTCAACTAGTGAAGCCAAAGTCCTATCATTCTCTCAACCAGCTCCTATGCCCATTCCCCCCATTAGGAATATGACGTATAATAACAGATCAGGAGGACCCAAAACCCCTAACATGTACCAAGGAGGACATTCTTCCAATAATAGGGGGAAAGGGAAAGGCCCCCGGGGCAGGCCCAGGAACCAAAGAGACAGATCCCCAGAGAGACGGACATACGATCAATCCCCATCTTTGTGTGTTTTGTTTGCTGTTTTTACAACTTACAGTTTGGATTTTTTGGACTTTCTTGGTTTATTCCATCTTTTCACTCATGGGACACTGTTGTGATTTTTACTTTATTTTATCAACATTTTTTCACTCAAGTGTTTTTTATTGTGAAGTGTAATAAATCTTTTTACACTATGAGGAGTTTTCTCTTTCATATTCCTCAATACAACACTATTTGAGCACTATCACGGAGCTCACTTTCTACACTGGAAAACCTCAGTGGAAAACCTCAACGAATCCTTGGACACAGTATACCTCAAAGCCAACAACCAAAGGTGACCAGAGAGGACAATCGGTCCATACAGGCCTGAACGACTCCACCACCGTAAGGTGCAGTGTGAGTCCACCTTGTCTGGTAAGGGTGTCCATTCTTACCATATTATCACTGAGGATTCCACTGTTGATGTTTGTATCTTCACCCAAGAGGAATTTTTGTGTCCTTATACCTATTTGTGCATGGACTGCCTATATGTTTGTTGAATAGGATCCTTATTGATTTACTGGACATACTTATATACACATTTGTGGGGTGCACTACACCCTTACATGGGAGGTATAGCACATCCGGTTATATGCACTACTATAGACACATATTAACTTATCAAGGCCAGGATTGGAATCTGATTTGTAGGCTTTCTTCCTTACAGTGTTCCTGCTCTTGGCTCAGTTGGATAAATAGCTTATCCATTACTGGAACCATCACTGGTTTCGGTGATCTATTGACCCAAATTAGTGTTACACTTTTTTCACGTCACTATTTATTCTATAGGGTCCTCCCTCCAGCGAGGCCCCCTTTTTTTGTTTGGGCGCTGCATTTTATTTTTACACTGTTTTCACAATTATCTTTTGTTGTGCTGGCTGCCCAGAAGCTCATTTGGTTTAGCGCAATATATACACTTTATATAAATTTTTTTGGACACATAGATTTCTATATTGCAGCAACCACATATCTATTCCAATGGATATATTTGACTATCGCAGTAGTCGGACCTTTAATGCTGAGGGAGTATTTTCGATTCCTAATGCAGACTCAGAATTAGGAGGTCTTTTTATGAGATTAAAAAATGTGATGACTTCAGAGTTACATCTGCAGTGGGACATTGCATTCTTGGAGCAATATACCAAATAACGTATGGTTCCCAGGGGACTTAGGTGGGACGTTCACCCCCAACAAGGGGACCCCGACCTAGGATCCTGGTACCAATTTTTTAATGAACAGGGTATTTCCCTATTGACCTTTTTAACAGAAAGGAAAAAGTCCAGAATGGTTACTCTTGATAGAGAAATCAAAGAAATCAAGGACAAACTTTTACCGTCCAAATCCACATCTGAATATAACACACTATCCCTTAACCTAAAAAATCATTTAGAAAAAGAAGAACGAGAACAAAAAGTAAAGAAACAAAAGAAGTATGCCAGGGACACTGCCGACTTTAAAACCGGCTGTGTCTTTAGCTGGCAAAATAAAGACAATATGAACACCAATATGGAGTCACAGAATACAGATATGGAGGTAACACAACCTTCAACTAGTGAAGCCAAAGTCCTATCATTCTCTCAACCAGCTCCTATGCCCATTCCCCCCATTAGGAATATGACGTATAATAACAGATCAGGGGGACCCAAAACCCCTAACATGTACCAAGGAGGACATTCTTCCAATAATAGGGGGAAAGGGAAAGGCCCCCGGGGCAGGCCCAGGAACCAAAGAGACAGATCCCCAGAGAGACGGACATACGATCAATCCCCATACGACCAGAGAAACCACTATGGATCCCACTCTAGGAATCATCAGAATACCCCTGGACGTGGAAGAAATGGGCCTCCCACACCTAGAAGTCACCACTTGGAGAGACCCTATGATCACCAATATGGTTACATGGAGAGGGAGGATGATCGTTATGAAAAGTCCCCTTATCACTACAATCAAAACCAACCCAGGTCCACCTACCCAGGGGATTTTCATTGGGGTCAGGAAGACTTCCCCAGAGGGGGAGAACAAAGCGGGGCTCGAGAGGGGGGCGACGTGCCCGGTCGAAAAAGACGAAGAGTATAGTTGGAGCGGGCATTTTTAATTTGAGCCAAGTTGAACTGTCTATAGCAGAAAAGGCCGTTTTAGACAAAGGCTTGAAATTTGTCCCCCCTAGAGCATTAAATAAGTTTGATACATTTATAGACGTTCAAAAATATGTCAGAAAATTAAACATTCAAAGATATTTCATTAGCAATCCTGGTAGATCCAACTTCCCAGAGATCGCCTCTCAGATTGTACATACAGGACTCTCCAATCCATCTCTTTTCAACCCTTCATGTCCAATTGCTCCTAATGTCAAGGTCTTTAGAGATCTGGTCCTCAAAGATCTAGAGGAACTTCCTCTAAAAAAGACATATTTGGATCCGAATATAAAAATCGGTCTTAAGAGCCTATGCGAGCGAAAAGACCTCGTAATCCGCCCAGCGGATAAGGGGGGAGGTATCGTGGTTCTAGATAAGTCCGCTTACCACGACGAAATGTTGAATATTTTGGGGGATGTCGAAACCTACTCCAGGATCCCTTCCAACCCCACTTCGAAGTTTAAAGCTTCCTTGACTAAGCTCATGGATGAGGGGTCGCGAAGTGGAATCCTGGATAAGAAAGAACGTGCTTATCTCATACCTAAAGTACCGCGCATTCCTGTGATGTACTATCTCCCGAAAATTCACAAGGATAACATACACCCTCCCGGACGACCCATTATAAGTGGGATTAATTCGGTAACCTCACGTTTGGGGAAGTACATAGATTTCCATTTACAACCAATTGTTAAAAATATCTTAAGGATACAAGACACACTATTGCACGCCTTCAAGACATAGTATATAGTGATGACATCATGCTGGTAACAGCGGATGTCGCTTCCCCATATACCAACATAGCCCATGAACTAGGGTTCCAAGCAGTAGAGTGCTTTTTGGGAAGAGTCGATCATCTTCCCAATGTACAGAAACAATTCATTCTGGACCTATTGAGGTTCGCTACCTCTCATAATTACTTTTGGTATAATGGAGACTTCTATCTACAACAAAAAGGGGTAGCCATGGGGGCCAAATTTGCCCCCAGTTTGGCCAATATCTTTATGGCCAAGTGGGAGGAGGATGTTGTCTATGCCCTTAACCGACCAGAGATGGTTCTCTGGGTTCGTTACATCGATGACATCCTCCTCCTATGGAGAGGAGATCAACAGTTACTGGATCAATTTATGTCCATCCTCAATCATAATGAGGCTGGAATCAGTCTCTCATACGAGGCGAGCTTTTCCAGTATCCACTTTCTGGATTTGGAAATCCAGGCCCAAGGAAACCAACTGACAACTAAGACCTACTTCAAAAGTACAGATAGGAATGGGTACATTCCAACGGATAGTTGTCACCATCCAGCCTGGCTAAATTCAGTGCCACGCAGTCAACTGCTACGCATTAGACGTAACTGTTCCAACATTACGGATTTCCAAACTCAGGCTCAGATCTTAAAAAATAGATTTATTGATAAGGGATATTCCAGCCTAGAAGTGGATGAAGAGATCAATAGGATTACCTCAATTGAACGTAGTACATTAACTATTGAGAAACAAAAACCCGCCCAAGATGGGAAGTTTAAAAATTCCTTCTTCACTGCATTTTCGACCCAACATAGACAAATCAAAGAGATCATTGTCAAACACTGGAAGGTTTTAAAGAGTGACAACATTCTAGGACCTTCACTCCCCGACAAGGCAGGGGTAATTTACAGAGGAGCTAGATCTCTGAAAAATCAGATCGCCCCAAATATTTCCAATCCCCCAATCAAGCCCTCCTTTTTTCCACTCACTAAAGGATTTCACCCTTGCAGACGATGCAAGGTCTGTCTGAATAATGTGAATGGCAGGAAAAAGACAACTAGTTTTAGTTCCACATGTACAGGAAGGGAATTTGAAATGAAACATTTCTCTACGTGTGCCACCACTCATGTTGTCTATCTCATCACCTGCCCTTGTGGAAAACAGTATGTTGGACGCACCATACGGAGTTTTTCCACAAGGGTAGGTGAACATATTGCCAAAATCATCAAGGGATGTACCAAACATACGGTACCTAGGCACTACCTCGAGAAGCATAACAAGAAGGTGGTTGGCACTAACTTCCAAATTAGTGACAAATTTGTCCCCCATTGGAGGGGGGAACCTAGCATCAGAGGAGTATCCAAGTTGGAGGTATTCTGGATTTATCAGCTTAAAAGTTATCAACCATACGGCCTGAATGTTGAATGGGATGTAAATGCCTTCATTAACCAATCATGATACCCTCTTATTCCCTCCTCCCTTTAGTTGACCATATGTTTACTTCTTTTGTTCACTTCTTAATAACTATTAGTTATTGACCCACCTTGAGGTGTCCATGTTTTCCTCCGTCTCCCCGTTTTATTCAGACTCTATATATGGCTTCAGGATAATTAAGGGTTAACTATTCAGTTACCCCAATATGATCGATCTATTTGTATTTTATATACACTTTATAATATCCCTCCATGAACTCCAGTGATTCGTTGTCTATATGTGGTGAATTGCACACGCCGTCACACCTCACTGTTACCAGATTTAGGTGGCATACGTCCGTTTTACATGTAATCGAAGGGGATACATACTGTGGAGCGCACGGCGTATGTCCACTCCCATCTGGGCGGAGGGATCCACCCTTACGTCAGAGCACAAACAGGAGGATGTGACGAGCGGTGTTCAGCTTATGTGGAACGCAGGATGAAACGCATGACGCTGGGCGTCATGACGTCCGCCTCGTCCACCCTCGCTGAAACACCGATTTTAGACATTTCGATCCCCTCGTTTAAGTACGAGGATGGGAGAGGGAGTATCTACTAATTAGACCCTCTTTATATGCCTATTGGATTACTATCCCCTTACGGGCATTTTAGTTAGCGGGGATGCACTTCCGTTTTTTGGAGTGCAAATACCCGGAAGTGCGTAACAATTGACACGCACGCTAATAGGGAGATTTTCCAGTTGGCGGGGATGGAGTTCCGGTAATTGGAACGCAAACACCCGGAAGTGCGCGACTATTGACACGCACGCCAACGGGAAGATGGCGGAGGAGATGGAGGACACATCCAGGTGGGTACAGGCTATTTAAGTGCAGTTAGGAGTTGAGGTTCAGCTATACACCCCTGTTGATGTCTTTCTCAGACGAAACCGGTCGGGTACGCTGACCTTATCATCACCTACTGCACACCATTGGGAATTTACTCTCCATTTTAGGTGGAAGAGTCTTTGTGTGTTTTGTTTGCTGTTTTTACAACTTACAGTTTGGATTTTTTGGACTTTCTTGGTTTATTCCATCTTTTCACTCATGGGACACTGTTGTGATTTTTACTTTATTTTATCAACATTTTTTCACTCAAGTGTTTTTTATTGTGAAGTGTAATAAATCTTTTTACACTATGAGGAGTTTTCTCTTTCATATTCCTCAATACAACACTATTTGAGCACTATCACGGAGCTCACTTTCTACACTGGAAAACCTCAGCGGAAAACCTCAACGAATCCTTGGACACAGTATACCTCAAAGCCAACAACCAAAGGTGACCAGAGAGGACAATCGGTCCATATAGGCCTGAACGACTCCACCACCGTAAGGTGCAGTGTGAGTCCACCTTGTCTGGTAAGGGTGTCCATTCTTACCATATTATCACTGAGGATTCCACTGTTGATGTTTGTATCTTCACCCAAGAGGAATTTTTGTGTCCTTATACCTATTTGTGCATGGACTGCCTATATGTTTGTTGAATAGGATCCTTATTGATTTACTGGACATACTTATATACACATTTGTGGGGTGCACTACACCCTTACATGGGAGGTATAGCACATCCGGTTATATGCACTACTATAGACACATATTAACTTATCAAGGCCAGGATTGGAATCTGATTTGTAGGCTTTCTTCCTTACAGTGTTCCTGCTCTTGGCTCAGTTGGATAAATAGCTTATCCATTACTGGAACCATCACTGGTTTCGGTGATCTATTGACCCAAATTAGTGTTACACTTTTTTCACGTCACTATTTATTCTATAGGGTCCTCCCTCCAGCGAGGCCCCCTTTTTTTGTTTGGGCGCTGCATTTTATTTTTACTCTGTAAGGTAATATCAGAGTACAGAGGCCCAGATTCACAAAGCGCTTACGCCGACATATAGCACATTATGCCGACGTAAGTGCAAATGTGCGCTGACGTATGTGCGCCAGACCCACAAACCAATATGCGCCTAAAAACGGGCCACCCTACGCTGACGTACGCCGGCGTAGCGTGGGCGCACATATGGGCCGGACGCATGTTGCTGCTCCCATTGATTAGGCATTCAAACATGCAAATGAGGCAAATACGGCGATTTGCAAGTGTGAGTGCGCCCGACGCATGCTACGCGAGGTGCGTGTAAGTTGTACGTCCGGCGTAAAGTTATTCCCCATAGATGAGGTGCAACCTGGCAACAGACATGCATAGGTCTGCACCAGGGAACACAAGCTGGCGTATTGTGCGTTGGACGTGTCTGGCTGGGCGTATGTTAAGTTCACGGTGTACGTGGTGATCCGGCGTAGCTTAGGCAGTTTTGCCGGCGTAGTTGTGAGAATGCGCATAAGGGTGCTGAGCAAGCGTCCACGTCACGGCAACGCCACGGAGCGAATGCACAGTTCGCGATAAGCTGGGCGTAAAACACTGCACCATATTTGGACCTGCACCTTCGAAACCTACGCCACGGTGGCGCAGCGTTGGGAGCACTGGCTTGCTGAATGCTATGCTTGCCTCTCTGCGCTACGTTGGCGTGGTGTACGGGCGTTTGCGCTACAGCGGCGTAATGTGCGCCCACACTTTTGGTAATATAGTGTGTATATATATATATATATATATATATAGGTATGTCTGTCTTTTGGACAGAGAGGCCGCTGTGTAGCAGTAACGCTTCTATAGCAGTGGTTCTCAACCGTGCTAGTGCTGTGAACCTTTATACATTTTCCAAAGTTGTGGGGACCCCTACCAGCAAAATTATTTTCGTAGCACGGGTTGTCAGCACCCAAGGCAGGCCAAGTAATTTGCGCCCCTAACCCATGGGCATTTAGCGCTCCCTGGGTCCCTTCCACTAGTACAGTATTAAAACCCCTTATGGTACATTTTAGGCTGTACCACTCTTTCTCTTTGTTCTCCTTTCTTTCCCTTTTATCTCTCTATATTCTAATTTCTTGTTTTTTTCTCCCCATCCTATTCTTTCTCTCCCTTTTTTCTTTGCCCCCCCCCGCTCTTTTTCTCTCCCTTCCATCTATTCTCTATTTGTATTCCTTCTCCTACTCCTTGGTGGAGGAAATGAGATGAGCGGCAGTGCTGGTGGGGGGTGGGATCAGTGACAGTGCTGGTGAGGGGTGGGATCAGTGACAGTGCTGGTGGGGGGTGGGATCAGTGACAGTGCTGGTGAGGGGTGGGATCAGTGACAGTGCTGGTGAGGGGTGGGATCAGTGACAGTGCTGGTGAGGGGTGGGATCTGTGGCAGTGCTGGTGAGGGGTGGAATCAGTGGCAGTCCTGGTGAGGGGTGGGATCAGTGGCAGTGCTGGTGAGGGGTGGAATCAGTGGCAGTCCTGGTGAGGGGTGGGATCAGTGGCAGTGCTGGTGAGGAGTGGGATCAGTGACAGTGCTGGTGAGGGGTGGGATCAGTGACAGTTCTGGTGAGGGGTGGAATCAGTGGCAGTCCTGGTGAGGGGTGGGATCAGTGGCAGTGCTGGTGAGGAGTGGGATCAGTGACAGTGCTGGTGAGGGGTGGGATCAGTGACAGTTCTGGTGAGGGGTGGGATCAGTGGCAGTGCTGGTGGGGGGTGGGATCTGTGGCAGTGCTGGTGAGGAGTGGGATCAGTGACAGTGCTGGTGAGGGGTGGGATCAGTGACAGTTCTGGTGAGGGGTGGGATCAGTGGCAGTGCTGGTGGGGGGTGGGATCTGTGGCAGTGCTGGTGAGGAGTGGGATCAGTGACAGTGCTGGTGAGGGGTGGGATCAGTGACAGTGCTGGTGAGGGGTGGGATCAGTGACAGTTCTGGTGAGGGGTGGGATCAGTGGCAGTGCTGGTGGGGGGTGGGATCTGTGGCAGTGCTGGTGAGGAGTGGGATCAGTGACAGTGCTGGTGAGGGGTGGGATCAGTGACAGTTCTGGTGAGGGGTGGGATCAGTGGCAGTGCTGGTGGGGGGTGGGATCTGTGGCAGTGCTGGTGAGGAGTGGGAACTTTTGCACAAACAAATCAATAGACGCTTATTGCGATTTTTTTTTAACAAAAATAGGTAGAAGAATACGTATGTTTTGGGGATATTTATTATAGCAAAAAGTAAAAAATGAATGGCCAGATTCAGGTACACTGGCGTAATTTTGTGTGGGCGTAGCGTATCTCAGATACGCTACGCCGCCGTAAATTAGAGAGGCAAGTGCTGACTTCACAAAGCACTTGTTCCCTAAGTTACGGCGGCGTACTGTTAATGGGCCAGCGTAAGCCCGCGTAATTCAAAGTAGGCTGGTGTGGGCGTGTTGTATGCTAATGAATTGTGACCCCACGTAATTGATGCTTTTAACGAACGGCGCATGCGCCATCCGTGGACGTATCCTAGTGCGCATGCTCCAAATCACATCGCAAATAGTCAATGCTTTCGACGTGAACGTTACTTACGCCCAGCCCCATTCTGAATCGACTTACGCAAACGATGCAAACGACGTGAAATTCGACGGCTGTTTCGACGTCCATACTTAACATTGCTGCGCCATCTTTTTGGTGCTTTATCTTTACGCCTGAAAAACAGCCTACGTAATCGGCGTATCTTTACTGCGTCGGGCGTGCGCACGTTCGTGAATAGGCGTATCTTGCTGATTTACATAATCTAAGTGTAAATCAGCGTACACGTCCCTAGCGGCCAGCGTAAATAGGCAGCTAAGATACGACGGCGTAGGAGACTTATGCCGGTCGTATCTTAGCAACATTTAAGCGTATCTCAGTTTGATACGACGGCGCGGATTCTGAGTTACGACGGCGTATCTACTGATACGCCGTCGTAGCTCTTTCTGAATCTGGCCCATTGAATTTTTTTCAAAATTGTCGCTCTATTTTTGTTTATAGCGCAAAAAAAAAAAAAAACGCAGAGGTGATCAAATACCACCAAAAGAAATCTCTATTTGTGGGGAAAAAAGGACCCCAATTTTGTTTGGGAGCCACGTCGCACGACTGCGCAATTGTCAGTTAAAGTGACGCAGTGCCGAATCGCAAAAAGGGGCCAGGTCCTTAACCTGCATAATTGCCCGGGTCTTAAAGTGGATGTAAACCCAAGCATTCTTCTTTTTTTTGATGTCACAATGTAAAGTATAAGATTTCCTATCATCTGTGCCCAGTCTTGCCACACAGAGTTAATCCAGATCTGAGAAATCCTCTTTTATGTTCAGTGAAAATGAACAGCCTTCCAGATAAAAACATGTCTAAATAAAAAGTCCTTTACTCCCTCCTTGCTTTGAGTGACAGGTTATTTACATATCTAGCTTGGACGTGTTTATCATATGTTATGTTATGTTTATCATAATATGAGGTGATCCACTATTCATTGTATATTACCAGGATGTGTTATGTGGGGGAGGGGTGGATTTCTCACTTTTTATACGGTGGATCACCTCATATTATGATAAACATAACATAATATATAATAAACATGTCCAAGTTAGATATTTAAATAACCTGTCACTCAAAGCAAGAAGAGAGAAACTGACTTTTTATTTAGACAGGTTTTTATCTGGAAGTCTGTTAATTTTCACTGAACATAAAATAGGATTGCTCAGAGCTGGATTAACTCTGTGGGCCAGATTCAGGTAGATGGGCGAATCTTTAGTCTGGAGTAACATTTCTCATTTACGTTACTCCGGCGAAACTTTAGGAGCAAGTACTGTTATTCACATAGCACTTGCTCCTAAAGTTGCGGCGGCGTAGCGAAAATGAGCCGGCGGAATTCAAATTGGGCGGGTAGGGGGCGTGTATTATTTAAACTAGGCGCGATCCCGCGGCGAACGTACTGCGCATGCGTCGACTGTCAGTGCGCATGCTCCAAATTCTGTCAGTGAACGTCAATGACGTCAATCCCCATTCACGGACGTTTTACGCAAACGACTCGAAAAAAAAAAAATTCTACGCGATGACGACGGCCATACTTAACATAGGATACTCCACTAGGGGGCTGCTTTATCTTTGCGCGGCCTATCTCTTACGGAAACGTCGGAAAGTCACTGCGTCGGGCCCGAATACGATCGTGAATTGCCGATTCTCGGTGATTAACATATTCTCTGCGTTAATCAGCGGGAACGCCCCGAGCGCCATTTTTAAAATTGCAGTTCCGATACGACGGCGAAATACAATTACGCCGCTCACATAGGAACTCCAACCCGGCGTTTCTTGTTTTCTGCTTACTGAAAACAGAAACGCCGGCTCAAAGTGAGAGTTAGGCTGGAGTATCACTGATACTCCAGAGTAACTCTACCTGAATCTGGCCCTGTGTGGCAAGAATGGGCACAGATGATAGGAAATCTTATACTCTACATTGTGACACCACTTTAAGTGGTTAAGGGGGCGTGGCAGGGGGTGTGTCCTGTGCCTACCTACTTTTGGTAATAGGTGTCCCTCGTTCCCGTCTCAGAAAGTTGGAAGGGGTTAAAATAAAGACTGTACACGTCGGGCTCCTAACCTGTCAGGCATGACAGATTTACACGTCCATCAGCTCTGACATCACCAACCACAAATGGCCGTGAGCTCACCTCTCAGGTGCAGCGGTGATGACTGTTATCATAAGAAGATTTATTTCTCTCTCTCTCTCTCCCGCCTAAAGTGTATAAAATAATCCGCAAAGCCGAGTTATTATTAGAACCGAAACCACAAATCGCGATGCATCACCGCCATTATTGTGATAATTTGCTTATACTATTCAGCCGCACATTCTGTATACAATCATACAAGAACGCAGGCCGGGGCTCAGCACGGGGCGACTCAAATGTTGCATAGCTGCGCGTTGCGTCACTCGTCTTCCACATACACACAATATGGCAATCGGCATTTCACAGCGATGGCTTGCTTCATTCTCCGGGTTTACACACAGCCGCATTTCTATCCTTATTGCCTAAGTTGGAATTTCTCTGTCCTGCCTCCATGAAGAGCCATTAAACTGTAAATTCTTCTCTGATAACAGCAAAAAATCTAGAGAATGCGAAGCTCCTCTGGGGGGGGGGGGGGAGGGGGACGATTGGGGGCCGTCGGCAAAGTGCTGCCAAATTGGGGTACAGCGGTCCTGACCTCCCACACCATGTCAGGCCTCGGCTTATAGAGGAATTCCAGGTATGGACATGTTTACATTGTTCGTGTTTGGACCAACTAAGTATATCCCGCCTGTGGGGTCCTTCTAGAACAGCGGACTCCAAACTGCGGCCCAGGGGCCACATACGGCCCTTTGCTTGCCTTTATGTGGCCCACGGGGGGAGCCATTCCTGCCACTGACACCGACAATGAGGGACCATTCCTCCCACCAATTCAAGGCACTATTCCTCCCACTGACACTAACAATGAGGCACTATTCCTCCCACTCACACCAACAATGGGACACTATTCCTCCCACTGATACCAATGATGGGACACTATACCTCCCACTGACACCAATGATGGGATACTATTCCTCCCACTGACACCCATGACAGGGCACTATTCTTCCCACTGATACCAATGATGGGACACTATTCCCCCCCACTGACACCAATGATGGGACACTATTGCTCCCACAGACACAGATGGTGCACTATTCCTCCCACTGATACCAATGATGGGACACTATTCCCCCCCCCACTGATACCAATGATGGGACACTATTCCTCCCACTGATACCAATGGTGGGACACTATTCCTCCCACTGATACCAATGATGGGACACTATACCTCCCACTGATACCAATGATGGGACACTATTCCTCTCACTGACACACATGACAGGGCACTATTCCTCAAACTGATACCAATGATGGGGCACCATTCCTCCCACTGACACCAATGATGGGACACTATTCCTCCCACTGACACCAATGATGGGACACTATTCCTCCCACTGACACCAATGATGGGACACTATTCCTCCCACTGACACCCATGACAGGGCACTATTTCTCCCACTGATACCAATGATGGGACACTATTCCTCCCACTGACACCCATGACAGGGCACTATTTCTCCCACTGATACCAATGATGGGACACTATTCATACCAATGATGGGACACTATTCCTACCACTGATACCAATGATGGGGCCCAATTCCTCCCACTGACACCAATCATGGGGCACCATTACTTTCACTGACACAAACAATGGGGCACTATTCTTCCCACTGACACCAACAAATGGGCGCTTTTCCTCCCACTGACACCAATCATGGGGCACTATTCCTCCCATTGATACCAATGATTGGGCTCTTCTCCTCCCACTGATACCATTGATGGGGCCCAATCCTCCCACAGCGATGGGGTAATATTCTTCCTCCTCCTGTAATTTTCTTACTCCCAAGGCTGAGGCATGGTTGCTCCAACTGATGCTAGGGCATTTTCTACTATAACAGACCACAGTCCCCCCCCCCCCCCCCAAAGTCTGTCGAACAATAAACTGGTCCTTTTTTTAGAAAGTTTGGAGAGCCCCTGCTCTAGAAGCTGGAAATCACTGTAGTAGACACAATACCAGGACTAGGCAACCTCGGCACTCCAGCTGTTGTGAAACTACAAATCCCATCATGCCTCTGCCTCTAGGAGTCATACCTGTGATTGTCAGGGTATTGCAATGTCTCATGGGACTTGTAGTTTCACCACAGCTGGAGGGCTGAGGTTGCCTACCCCTGCACTATACTATACCGCTACTACACTACTACTATAACACTACTACACTGCTACTATAACACCACTACACTGCTACTATAACACTACTACACTACTACTATACCGCTACTACACTACTACTATAACACTACTACACTGCTACTATAACACTACTACACTACTACTATACCGCTACTACACTACTACTATAACACTACTACACTGCTTCTATAACACTACTACACTGCTACTATACCACTACTACACTGCTACTATACCGCTATGCTACTACACTGCTACTATACCACTACGCTACTACACTGCTACTATACCACTACTACACTGCTACAACAGTGATCTCCACCAGCTTCCAGGTCCTATTCCAAGTGGCTGCATTGTGAACACAGGAGGTCGGTCGCTGGACACAGGCGTCATTTAGAAAATGCTTTGAGAAATACCCCGCAGGTACAGAATCTTACAGAGGATATACATTTTTTATTTAATAATAAGGTTTAAACAAATAGGAAGGGATTGTATTTTTGTGATTCTGAAAAGCCCCAAAACTTCTGACTCGAGTATTAGCCTAGGGTGCCCATCTGTGCATGTGCATGCCTCACTGTGCCCATGCCTCACTGTGCCCATGCCTTACTGTATCCATGCCTCACTGTGCCCATGCCTTACTGTATCCATGCCTCACTGTGCCCGTGCCTCACTGTGCCCATGCCTTACTGTATCCTTGCCTCACTGTGCCCGTGCCTCACTGTGCCCATGCCTCACTCTGCCCATGCCTCACTGTGCCCATGCCTTACTGTATCCATGCCTCACTGTGCCCGTGCCTCACTGTGCCCATGCCTCACTGTGCCCATGCCTCACTGTGCCCATGCCTTACTGTATCCATGCCTCACTGTGCCCGTGCCTCACTGTGCCCATGCCTCACTGTGCCCATGCCTCACTGTGCCCATGCCTCACTGTGCCCGTGCCTCACTGTGCCCATGCCTCAGTGTGTCCATGCCTCACTGTGTCCATGCTTCACTGTGCCCATGCCTTACTGTATCCTTGCCTCACTGTGCCCATACCTCACTGTGTCCATGACTAGACTTACGTTTAACATGAAAGTCTATGGAAGGGGTGCCCGGCTTTGAAAAATAAGTGCTCCCCGGCCGTAGGTCCCCCGGGCAACAAGCTTTGCACACTTGTAGAGGACGAGTGGGGCTACATGTGTGCCAAGTTTGGGGTCCAGGGGACCTACGGCCGGCTAGTACCGGGTCCCCAAAATTCAGGAGATCAGGTGCAAAAAGGTGACTCGAGTATAAGCCGAGGGGGGCATTTCCAGCACCAAAAAAATGTGCTGAAAAACTCGGCTTATACTCGAGTATATATATATACGGTAACTTGGTTTGAGAGCGTTTTGCAAGACAAGCAAAATGTTTTAATACATTTTGCCTGGATATACAAGAGATGTCTTGATATAAGAGTAGCGTCATGTCACAACTGAGTATAAAAGAGAAGAGAGGAGCCTCTAAGTGAAGCAATATGGTTACATTTACCAACTTATTGCTACACTTAGAGGCGCCTCTCTTCTCTTTTATACTCTGTAAAAAAAATGCTTTGATATACAAGTGCTTTGGATTACAAGCATGTTTCTGGAACGAATTATGCTCTCAATCCAAGGTTTTTAGTGTATTATGATACCCGTCAACACAAGCCATCCAGTGCGATAATCTGCGAGGTTGTGTGACAAAGCGCACCTCCGGCCTGTGACGGTCACCTGTTTGTTTTTCTTTCTGGCGCAGTGCATTGTGGGAGATAGGTGTGTGCCTGGGAAGGGGAGGTGAAGATGCTGCGCGCCCGTCGGGTTCTCTATCTCAGCACCATACAAGGACATGAAAGCAGCTCCTCGCTCAGGTGACCACACCTAAACTCCAGTCCTCCCAATTTATCTCCAGGCACAGCAATGACTCAGGCCTGACAGCTGAAAAGGAACAGCTCAGGATTAACCCTCCAGGAACAGCTGGTTGTTGTTACCTGCCCGCCTGGAATTCAGAGCAGACCCCCCCACCCCCTACCTCTTATACATGCCCCGTGTACAGGTCACCCTCCTACACTGTCTGCAAAACCTTCCATATAATGTGAGCAGCCAGGAGGGTGGTGTGTTTATGATATGCAGAGAGATACGATCATTTCCTATTGCACAATCAGCTCTATGAAGCATTAAGTGCCTGGCCCTGGTGGAAGAAATATTTCAACCATGAATGCCAATGTGGGCCGGTGAATGAATAGGGAAATAGGGAAGGGCCCAAAGTAGTAGTTGAAGCTAGCCGTTCTTTTGTTATACCCCACGATCACTGCAATACCCTGGAGACACAAAAAATCAAGTAGGTGATTTAGTCCCGTGGTTTCTTAACCACAAGTACCCCCGACAGGGCATCACTGCAATACCCCAGAGCTGCCAAAAGCAACTGGGTGACTTAGTTCATTCTTCTCCATCTACCAATAGTCTTTCTCAACCTGGGTTCATCCAGAAGTCATTAGGGGTTCCTTGAGGAGAAAGCAGTGGTAGACAGATCTCTCACCCACACTTATGTACACCAATGTAAAGGGTCACTTTTTATATTTAGGTTTGTTATGTGGAAGGATCAATAAAACTCCAACTTGAAATACCCCACCATGGGCGTCCGCTCCATGGGGCAAGGGGGGGGCAAATGAGTTGAAGAGTCTCGCGGCCGCATGCTGTCTGAGCAGTCCCGGTCCAGATGTCGATGGGATGGGGGAGGGAGGTCCGTCTGTGCTGAAGGGGGGGTTTGTGCTGAATGGGGGGGTCCATCTGTGCTGAAGGGGGTTCTGTGCTTAAAGAGGGTCCATCTGTGCTAAAGGGGGGGGGGTCTGTGCGGAATGGGGGGGCCTGTGTGGAATGGAGGGGTCTGTGCTGGAGGAGGGTCCATCTGTGCTGAATGGAGGGGTCTGTGCATAATGGGGGGTCCATCTGTACTGAATGGTGCGGTCTGTACATTCTCTAGGCTATATTTATATAGGCATTGAGTGAAGCTGAATTATCTCAAGAGTTATTTCACATGGGGGGTCATCTGTGCTGAAGGGGGGTCTGTGCTTAAAATGGGTTCATCAGTGCTAAAGGGGGGGTCTGTGCTGAATGGAGGGGTCTGTGCAGATTGGGGGGGTCTGTGCTGAAGGGGGGTCCATCTGTGCTGAATGGAGGGGTTTGTGCATAATGGGGGGTCCATCTGTACTGAATGGTGGGGTCTGTGCAGAATGGGGGGGGTCTGTACATTCTGTAGGCTATAATTATATGGGCATTGAGTGAAGATGAATTATCTCAAAGTTATTTCACGCTGCCAGCTGGCCGCGTTATCGGTAAAGCACCGCTAAAAAGCGACATTTTACCATCGTTTTAGCTGCGCTATTTGGGGATTAGCGGGCACTTTTAACCTCTGCTAGCGTTTGAAGAAAGGGTTAAATGCGACTGTATCGCCGCTGCCAAAGTGCTCCCCCCCCCCCCGAAAAAATTTCAGCGGATGCCAATGTACCCCACCATCACTGCAATACCCCAGCGACGCAAAAAGTCTATCTTCTTTCATTAACACTACCTGTTTTCAATCTAGATTCTTCCGGAAGTTTTTAGGGGTTCCTTGAAAAGTGAGCCATGGTAGATTGATCTCCTGTCCACGCTGGATGTACACCAATGTATGGGGGTCACATTTTATATTTACATATATTATGTAGAAGGTACTGGGAAGAATAGGAATGGTCCTGCAGTAGAAGTGGAATTGAAACTATATCTTGCAATACCCTAGGGATGCAAAATGCAACTGTGTTACTTTATTTGTTCATTCTTCTTTATCTACCAAGAGTCTTTGTCAACCAGGGTTCTTCCAGAAGTTGTTAAGAGTTCCTTGAGAAGAGAGCCGTGGTAGCTTGATCCGTCATCCACAATGATGTACACCAGTGGTCTCCAAACTGCGGCCATTTGCTTGCCTTTATCCGGCCCTTGGGGCACTATCCCTCCCGCTGATACGAGACACTATTCTGCCATCTGACACCGACAATGGAGCACCATTTCTCCCAATGACACAACTAATAGAGCACTATTCCTCCCTATGATACCAGCAATGGGGCACTATTCCTCCCCCTAATGCCAGATGTTTACTAACAATGATGCCAGGAAAATGTCCACTCCCGCTGGCCAAAGTCCGGCCCTCCAAGAGTCTGAAGGACAATAAACCGGCCCTTTGTTTAGAATATTTGATGTTTGATGTACACCAATGCCACCAACCAATGGGTGGGGTCACTTTTTATATTTACATAAATTATGAAGAAGGTAACTGACCCGATGTAGAAGGGGAAATGAGACTCCGTCTTGCAAAACTCCATCATCACTGCAATACCCCAGAGAGGCAAAAAGCAAGTGGGTGCCATAGTTAATTTTTCATTTATCTACCAAGAGTCTTTCTCAACCAGGGTTCCTGCAGAAGTTGTTAAGAGTTCATTGACAAGAGAGCCGTGGTAGTTTGATCTCCCATTCACACTGATGTACACTAATGGGTGGGGTCACTTTTTATATTTACGTAAATTATTAGGCTTCTCTGCCTTTTGGCTAAGATCAAGTGTAGTATCTGTTCTTATCAGTTGCCAAAGGAAGCGCTGAAGCACCTCCCAAGCGGGGAGGGTGGATGCAAATCCAATGGCGTCATTGCACCTGGAAGGACGGTTTCGGTAGGGATTGGTGGATTATTACGCTCCGACCGTGTCGGGGGTAGGCCACCATCGAGTCTGAGCCGTCTGGAAGGGTGCTTCTGGTGAGGATGGGTGGCTGCACTGGGTCTGGTCTTTTTGCCGAGTCTTAGTCTGGCCTTCTGGCTGGTCGGTGTAAGTACTGCCCCTGTCGGCGATCTGGTGGAGGAGCTGGGTGTCTCAATGCATATCCGTCGGGTTGTTGGGGGCCTGGAAAGGTTAGTATCAGTGGAGGCTTCTAGCCGCAGGGCAGCTCTCCATGAGAAAACCAGGAAGATTGATCTCCTGTCCACACTGATCTACACCAATGTATGGGGTCACTTAGCGTTTACCCAACTGACCAACAATATAAAGGGCACATGACAGTTTTCACGGTCTCCGTTTTGTTTCTGGTCTTTATTATAATTTGTTTAATTTTGTGATTATTACGTAAAGAGAATTTTAGAATGGGGGTGGGGTATGGATTAAGTACACCCCGTTCTTTATTCATTATTAAAAACTCTCTATGACCTACTAATCATACTAAAGTACCATAGGTTCTAAATAGCTTTTTTTAGTATGGGACCGATACCGAGTATTTGCGGGAGTACTTGTACTCCCATAAATACCCCCGATACCTAAATACAATACTCCCCCCCCCCACTGCAGCCGCCGCATACCGCAAAGCCGCCGCGTTAATCCCCCTGCATTACAGCACGCATTACAAGCTTTCGTTTGAATACTTATAATGCCCGCCGTGCCATGTATAGACACTCCCCCTTGCTCGGGATTGGACAGATCCGTCCAATCCCGAGAAGGGGAGTGTCTATACATGGCGCGCCGTCATTACAAGTATTCAAACGAAAGCTTGTAATGCGCGCTGTAATGCAGGGGGATTAACGCGGCGGTATGCGGCGGCATCATATCTACTACTACAGGTATGGGGGACATGGCTGCAATATGGGGGACAGGACATGGCTGCATATGTGGGGGACATACATGGCTGCATCTGTGGGGGACATGGCTGCAGTATGTGGGGGACATACATGGGTGCATCTGTGGGGGACATGGCTGCAATATGTGGGGGACATACATGGCTGCATCTGTGGGGGACATGGCTGCATATGTGGGGGACATACATGGCTGCATCTGTGGGGGACATGGCTGCAATATGTGGGGGACATGCATGGCTGCATCTGTGGGGGACATGGCTGCATATGTGGGGGACATGCATGGCTGCATCTGTGGGGGACATGGCTGCATATGTGGGGGACATGCATGGCTGCATCTGTGGGGGGGACATGGCTGCAATATATGTGGGGGGACATGGCTGCAATATATGTGGGGGGACATGGCTGCATCTGTGGGGGGACATGGCTGCAATATGTGGGGGACATGGCTGCATTTGGGGACACATTTAAAAAAAGTATCAGTATTCGGTATCGGCAACTACTTGAAAAAAAGTATCGGTACTTGTATTCAGTCCTAAAAAAGTGGCATCGGGACAATCCTAATTTCAAGGGTTCCTCATCTGTAAAACGGTTGACAAAGACTGATCTACATTATATGCCAAACAAATGTTGACTCTAAATAGTAAATAAACAAAATGTGTGGCACTCAGGATATGTTGCGGGAAGTTTGCAGACATCTGCTTATGCAATCTAGAGGTTCCTATAGGACATCCCACCGTTTCATCAAATGCACAGTCATGGGTCTCACTGCTCTCCCATCAACAGTTATATTTCAGACTCACTAAACAGAGATAAAGTCCAGGCATACTTATGCTACTTGAAATTCTTGCAGCTTTACAAGGCCAAGCCCTTGGTCTGGGCTATTTTAATTGTTTTTAGCCTTTGAATTCTTCAGTAAAGAGTTTCAAGTCCTGTTAGTGCTCCTGGACTATCTCTGTCTAGTGAGTTCTAGATATATGTGGACACCTCAACATCAAACAGCTGTATGAGCTTGTTGGGCATCCTATTCCGAAACCATGGCCATTAATATGGAGTAACTTCCACCATGGCCATTAATATGGAGATACTCCCCACCATGGCCATTAATAAGGAGATACTCCCCACCATGGCCATTAATATGAAGTTACTCCCCATCATGGCCATTAATATGGGGATACTGCCCACCATGGCCATTAATATGGGGATACTCCTCACCATGGCCATTAATATGGAGTTACTCCCCATCATGGCCATTAATATGGGGATACTGCCCACCATGGCCATTAATATGGGGATACTCCTCACCATGGCCATTAATATGGAATTGCGTTCCACCATGGGCATTAATAATAATTAATTTGTTCGTCAGCACCGTCCCCAATTAGCGGCAGCAACACCTGTCGCTTCTCAATTCGTGGCACCCCCCGACTTCTCAATTCACGCCCCCCCTGCTTCTCAATTTTCTCAATTAGCGGCGGCACCCCCCCCCCGCTTCTCAATTTGCGGCAGTGACCCCCCCCCCCCCGTTCTCTGCTCCAAGGGGCCAATGCCTAAAGCTGTGTAAGGGGCCCCATAATACCTGATGGAGGCCCTGGTAGCTGGCAAAGTCGTGGTGGAAAAGAAAAGGGCCTTCACTAAACTGTTACCACAAGGTTAGAAGTGCACAATTGTCTACAATGTCTTTGTATGCTAATGTGTGTCAATAAAGATAATGCGTTTGCTTTTATGCCCATGATTTTGGCCAGGGATGGCCAACAAGCTCCTCAAGGTGTGGCGGGTGTCCACAAACGTTGGCCTTTCAACAGGTCCACTCGCTTTGCCATAAATGGGCAATTGGAAAAGCTCCATTTAAAAGCTCCAAATGTCTTTTGCCCAGTTCTTGTGTCCTGTTGCATCAAAGTGAACGTGTCCAGCAGTATCACTATCTGAGTGTGTTTGATGTTGCAGGTCATTTATTTTTATTGCTTTCCCTGGAATCCCAGCAGAAGGTGTCAGACAGCCAATCACATGCTAAACGCGTTACAGCTCCCAATGCATGTGTGTAGCAGACCTTCCACTCCAGGGCCGAGTCTCAGTTCAGTACATCTGTGATGGGAACCCCACTTTTATGTTAACATTATGTGCCCTGAATGCAGCCTTACAGCCCTTTGTGTTTTTGGGATGGTTGAGAATTTTGTGGAACAATAGGCAAGTCCGGACGGACATCGGCGTGTTTGCCCTGCAGTAAAATCCACATTCTTTACACACACTGTTAATGGATGAAGACAAGAGGCCGGAGGATTCCTAAATCACCCTCTGATGATGGATCACAAACACAATGTATATCACCAACCCTTTCATTTCATAGATCAGAAATGTGCGTTTCCTAATGCCGCGTACGCGCGATCAGAAATTTCTGACAACAAAAGTTTGATGTGAGCTTTTGGTCGGATATTCCAACCGTGTGTAGGCTCCATCGGACATTTGCTCATTTGTTGTCGAAATTTCCAACAACAAATGTTTGAGAGCTGGTTCTAAAATTTTTCGATTGTGTGTATCCAATTCCGACGCACAAAAACCCACGCATTGCTTGGAAATCAAGCAGAAGTGCCGCACTGCCTATTGAACTTAATTTTTCTCGGCTCGTCGTATGTGTTGCACGTCACCGCGTTCTTGGCGTTTGGAATTTCCGACAACATTTGTATGAATGTGTGTATGCAAGACAAGTTTGAGCGAACATCCATCGGAAAAAATTGGAAGGGGTTAACCTACACGGTTAAGGAGATATTTCCAAGAAAGGCGGCACCGATGTCTACGGCGCACCGAGAGTGCCGCTACTAACGGCATCATGCTGTTAGTGGCGGCTCCCGCACGCATGCGCGGGAGTGACGTCATCGTTGCTCCGGCCAGTCACAGCGTCGGAGCAGCGATATCCGGAAGTCACTCTGGGTATCAGGGCGGCGGCGGAAGAGGTGTCCAAGGACCGCTGCGGGGGCTTTGTTCTCATGTAAGAAATTCATAATGAGCTAATGAGCTAGTATGCTATGCAGGGCCGATCCTAGGCAGGGTGCACAGAGTGCTTTGCACCCAGGCACCTGCAGAGGTGGGGGCACCAAAGTGGCAGAGTTCTCCCCTGCCTCCTTCTCTCCTTGTGTGTGTCTGTCCAGAACTAGTGTTCTGAGTATAGGTGTGTGTCCGTCCAGAACTGATGTGTCTCTGACCATCTCCTGTACTATGTCTGCAGTCTCTGACCATCTCCTTTACTATGTCTGCAGTCTCTGATCATCTCCTGTACTATGCCTGCAGTCTCTGACCATCTCCTCTACTATGTCTGCAGTCTCTGATCATCTCCTCTACTATGTCTGCAGTCTCTGATCATCTCCTGTACTATGTCTGCAGTCTCTGATCATCTCCTTTACTATGTCTGCAGTCTCTGATCATTTCCTGTACTATGTCTGCAGTCTCTGACCATCTCCTGTACTATGTCTGCAGTCTCTGATTATCTCCTGTACTATGTCTGCAGTCTCTGATCATCTCCTGTACTATGTCTGCAGTCTCTGATCATCTCCTGTACTATGTCTGCAGTCTCTGATCATCTACTGTACTATGTCTGCAGTCTCTGACCATCTCATTTACTATGTCTGCAGTCTCTGATCATCTCCTGTACTATGTCTGCAGTCTCTGACCATCTCCTTTACTATGTCTGCAGTCTCTGACCATCTCCTTTACTATGTCTGCAGTCTCTGACCATCTCCTGTACTATGTCTGCAGTCTCTGATCATCTCCTGTAATATGTCTGCAGTCTCTGACCATCTCCTGTACTATGTCTGCAGTCTCTGACCATCTCCTTTACTATGTCTGAAGTCTCTGATCATCTCCTGTATTATGTCTGCAGTCTATGACTGTCTCCTATACTACAACTGCAGTCTCTGACTGTCTCCTGTACTATGTCTGTGGTCTCTGATCATCTCCTGTATTATGTCTGCAGTTTCTGACCATCTCCTGTACTATGTCTGCAGTCTCTGACCATCTCCTTTACTATGTCTGCAGTATCTGATCATCTCCTGTACTATGTCTGCAGTCTCTGATCATCTCCTGTACTATGTCTGCAGTCTCTGATCATCTCCTGTACTATGTCTGCAGTCTCTGACCATCTCCTGTACTACGTCTGCAGTCTCTGACTGTCTACTGTACTATGTCTGTGGTCTCTGACCATCTCCTGTATCATGTCTGTAGTATGTCTGGGGCTCTTTGTAACAGACTCTCTAACAGAAGTCCTCTTTGTGTCCATCACAGAGGCCCCCCTCCAGGTCCCAATAAAGTACTCTCTTCCTGTATTTTCTTTATTGTTAAGAGATCATGTAAGGGTCCCAGGGTAATGAAGACTTTGTGGAGTAGCATCTCTGTGGTCCTTGCCATAGAAACATTTGTAAAGGGGAGGGGTTAGTAAAATGACCACGCCCATGTGGGGGTCGCCAGGAATATTTCTGCACCCAGGCGCCTGTGACCCTAGGATCGGCCCTGATGCTTTGCATACTAGCTCATTATGCCTTTGTCTTGCAGGGGGTTTTTTTAAGAGAGGTTTTACTTCCTCTGGGGGGGGGGGGGGGGGCAGAGGTCAGACTTGGGGTAAACCAATCACTATGATGTATTTGCCAGGCTGTAGGAAACACGGAAACCATGTAAACTTCAAGAATCTCACTCAGATTTAAAAAAAAATTAATTACAATTTTCTAAAAAAAAAAAAATCAGCACGGCCAGGTTCAGAAGGATTTGCACAGGGCTCCTGGACAGACCAGCAGAGTCTTGCATCCAGTTCTGTGCTGTGCTGGAGTCCTGCAGGGGGTGGTGTGCATAGCTGGGGAAGACTCTGGCCTATTTATGGCCTATTTATATGGTTCCCATGATTCTAACAATCGGCCTTGAGCATATAAAGTGCAGAACAAAGCCTGTTTATGTCAGTGCAGTAGGCCAATGCTGAGCAGCTCTGAACCATAAAATAAAAAAAAAATCTCAGCTCCCACCATGCGACCGACTCATCATCCAGTCTGCTCTTTGTTTCTTGCTCTGGTAGTGGGAGGACACAGCGGTGGGCAAAGATGTACCAATCTTTCATGTCTGATACTGAAGAGCGCATTAGCTCCTCTCTGGCTGCTGCGTAGGGAGGAGGATGCCTCTGGCTACAGAGGAGGAGCGGCGCAGACACGGGCAAGGATGATGTGTCATGTAATGTTTGTGTGTTGGCAATGCCGCCTCTGTAGAGAAAGTCCAAGGATTCTGCTGATGTTATCAATGTGACTCAGACTGCTGCTTGGTTGTACCAACCCCCCCTCCCCCCAAAATGGTATTATCACCCGTGAGCCGTACCCGGCGGAAAGCTAGCATGCATAGAGGGATACCCTAGGACAAGGTAACGTCCCATGAGCCATACCCTGGGGCAAGGTGACGTCTCATAAACCATACCCTGGAGCAAAGTAGCATCCAATGAACTGTACCCTAAGCAGGGTCGTGTCCATGGAGCCATACCCTAGGACAAGGTAACATCCCATGAGCCATACCCTGGGGCAAAGTAGCATTCAATGAACTGTACCCTAAGCAGGGTCGTGTCCATGGAGTCATACCCTAGGACAAGGTAACGTCCCATGGGCCATACCCTGGGGCAAGGCAACGTCTCATGAGCCATACCCTGGGGCGAGGTAAAGTATCATAAATCATACCAATGGGTAAGTAAACATGCCATAAACCATACCCTGGAGCAAGGTAGCGTCCACTGAACTGTACCCTAAGCAAGGCAGTGTCCATGGAGCCATACCCTGGGGCAAGGTAACGTCTCAAGCCATACTCTAGGACAAGGTAACGTCCCATGAGCCATACTCTAGGACAAGGTAACGTCTCATGAGCCATACACTAGGACAAGGTAACGTCTCATAAGCCATACTCTAGGACAAGGTAACGTCTCATGAGCCATACACTAGGACAAGGTAACTTCCCATGAGCCATACTCTAGGACAAGGTAACGTCTCATGAGCCATACCCTGGGGCAAGGTAAGGTCTCATAAGCTATACCCTGGGGCAAGGTAACGTCTCATAAACCATACACTAGGACAAGGTAACGTCTCATAAGCCATACTCTAGGACAAGGTAACTTCCCATGAGCCATACCCTGGGGCAAGGTAACGTCTCATGAGCCATACACTAGGACAAGGTAACGTCTCATGAGCCATACACTAGGACAAGGTAACTTCCCATGAGCCATACTCTAGGACAAGGTAACGTCTCATGAGCCATACCCTGGGGCAAGGTAACGTCTCATAAGCTATACCCTGGGGCAAGGTAACGTCTCATAAACCATACCCTGGAGCAAGACAATGTCCACTGAACTGTACCCTAAGCAGGGTTCTGTCTATTTAGCCATAGCCTGGGACTAGGTAATGTCCCATGAGCCATAACCAGAGGAAAGGGAATGTCTCATGAGCTATACCCTGGGGCAAGGTAGCATCCACGGAGCTGTACCCTCCATGGAGCCATTCCCTGGGGGTGGGGGATCGTCCATGGAGCTATACCCCTTGGCCTAGGGCAAGGTAGCATCCATTGAGCTGTACCCTGGGGCAAGGCAGCAACCACTCAGCTGTACCCGGGGGGGGGGGGGGGGGGGGGTGGGGGTAGCATCCATGCAGACATACCCTATGCCAAGGAACTGTACCCTAAGTAAGGTAGGAGCCATTCCCTGGGGTAAGATAGTGTTCACTGGGCTGCACCCTGGGGACCTTTCTCGTCTTTGTGCATGTGCGGGAGTGATGTGACCTCGGCGCTGCCAATTAGACGGCCGGGGGACCTAGGGCAAAATAGCATCCATTGAGCTGTACACTGGGGCAAGGCAGCAACCACTAAGATGCAGCCATATCCTTTTCCAAGGAACTGTACCCTAAGAATGGTAGGAACCATACCCTGGGGTAAGGTTCCTATGCCAAGGAACTGTACCCTAAGTAAGGTAGGAACCATTCACTTGGGTAAGGTAGTATTTACTGAGCTGCCCCCTGAGGACCTTTCTCGTCTTCAGAGCTTTGTGCATGTGCGGGAGTGATGTCACCTTGGTGCTGCCAATTAGACGGCCGGAGGACCTAGAGCAAGGTAGCATACATTGAGCTGTACCCTGGAGCAAGGCAGCAACCACTAAGATGTACCAAGGGGAGGAGGGTAGCATCCATGCAGCCATACCATGCAGCCATGCATCCATGCAGCCAAGGAAATGTACCCTAAGTATGGTAGGAACCATACCCTAGGGTAAGGTAGTATTCACTGGGGCAAGGTAGGAATCCAATGAGCTATTCCCTGGTGCAGTACAGGGTGGGCATTGTTCGGCGCGGGTCATTTCTCGTCAGAACAACGGCACCGGTATGCCGTCCCTTCAGAGCGCATGCACCAATGACATCACTGGCGGCGTGCAGTGTGAATATCTCCTAAACCGTGAAGTACCTACAGATAAGCCCTTATTATATGACTTATTATAGGCTTACTTGAAGGTACAAGTGACGAAAAATACTTTACTACCACTCTAAAGAGATCATTAGATGTAGTTACTTTGCGGCAATTCACTTTGTTACTATACCATATCTGCTCTTTGCGATGCTTTAATTGATAAGCCACTTTGTGTCACATGACCCCCCCCCCCCCCTCCTCCCTTAGCTAATTAGTTTAGATGAAAGGTTTGGGAACACAAAGAGCCATCTTCAGGCAGAGCTTAGTGATGCATGCCTAAAGAAGGGACCTTTGTATCCCAAACAGACTGCAGTGTTGATTCAATGTGATAATAATTTAAAATAATTTAATTAACAGTAATATACTAATGCAGGCACAAAAAAAAAAAAAAAAAAAATCCAAAATGTTACTGCGACGCGCCGGGTTTGAGGCGACCCTACAACCAACACCAGGATGTTACATTTTATTTGGCCGGCGACAGTGTTGCTTTAGCTCTCTAGTACACATATGTCAAACACAAGACCCGTGGGGTGAATCCCACCAACCCATCAGGCCTCGTTATGTGGCCCTTGCACCCAGTTTTGCAACAGGAACATGGCTGGAACTCCATTCCACCACCACCTCTTTCTGAAAGGTATGGCAGAGCCGCTTACACAGGAAAGTACTGGACCTGGGGCAGAAAGGAGAGAGATGTAAATGAGTTTTTATTTATTTATTTTTTGGGGTTGGGGGGTTGCACATTGTGCATAGCGCACCCCTAAACCCCACACTCTGTACACAGCGCACCCATGAACTTTGCACATTGTACATAGCGCACCCCTGAACTTTTCACCCTGTTAGTAACACACTCCTGAACTCTGCACTCTGTATGTAGCACACACCTAAGCCCTACACTTTGTATATTGTGCACCCCTGAACTCTGCACAGGGCACCCCTGAACTCTGCACCCTGTACATAACACACTCCTAAGCTCTGCACTGTGCATAGGACAACCTTGAACCCTGCACTCTGTACATAGGGCAACCCTGAACCCTGTACATAATGCACTTCTGAGCTCTGCACTGTGCAAAGGGCACCCCTGAATCCTGCTCTCTGTACATAACACACTCCTGAGCTCTGCACTATGCATAAGGCACCCCTGAACACTGCACTTTGTGCATAATGCACTTCTGAGCTCTGCACTGTGCATAAGACACCCCTGAACACTGCATCCTGTACATAACACTCTCCTGAATTCTGCACGGTGCATAAGACACCCCTGAACCTTGCATCCCATACATAACACACTACTGAACTCTACACTGTGCATAGGGCACCCTTGAACCTTACACCCTGGCCTGTACATAACACACTCCTGAACTCTGCACTGTGCATAGGGCACCCTTGAACCCTAGACCCTGTACATAACACACTCCTGAACTCTGCACTGGTTAGAGGGCACCCCTGAACCTTGCACTCTGTACATAGGGCACGCCTGAAGCCTACACCCTGTATATAACATACTCCTGAACTCTGCACTGTGCAGAGGGCACCCCTGAACCCTGCACTCTGTACATAACACACTGCTGAGCTATGCACTGTGCATAGGGCACTCCTGAACCCTGCACTATGCATTGGGCATCCATGAACCCTGCACTCTGTACATAATTTACTCTTAAAATCTGCGCTGTGCATGGGGCACCCCTGGAATTGCACTCTGTACACCACATACTCCTGAACCCTGCACTCTGTATGTACAATCTTCCTGGACCCTGCACTGCACCTCATAGTGCATCCCTAAACCCAGCACTCTGTAGGTAGCATAATCCTAAACCCTACACTCTGTACATAGCGCTCTCTAGTTCAAACCGGCCCTTTGAGGGCAACCGTACTGCTGATGGGGCCCCGCAATATAATTAAGTTTGACACCCCTGCTCTAGCATCTACCAAATAGTGTAATGTCAGATTCAGGTGGAATGACCTTTTAACATGCATGCCAGCCATCCAATGCTTGTAGGTTCAGAAAGACTGTGTAGAATAGATGATGTATAAACCACAGCAGGTAAAAGCAAGGAAGTCTCCACCCAAATAAACACTCAAAAGACAACAATCATGGTTGTGACCAACAAATGACATGCAAAAGTAAAGCTAATGCTTGAAAATGTAAGAATAGAGCAATTAACCACCTTTCAGTTCCTTGTAATGCGGATCAATGGAAACATGAAGAACAATGCTGGAATAGCCAAGGCCACACAGAGTTTCTGAAGGCAGAAAGAGCTGATAAGGAACAATCTCTCTCTCTGCACACAAACAAAAGATTGCTACAAAATCCCATCCATTCTCACATATGCACATAAATATTTTCCCATAGACTGTCTCTAAAGAAGATCGACATTCTTGTGCCTCGTACACAAATTCCACCAGCAAAAGTCCGATGTGAGCTTTTAAGCGGAAATTCCGACCGTGTGTGCGCTCCATCGGACTTTTGCTGTCGAAATTTCTACCAGTAAAAGATTGAGAGCTGGTTCTCAAATTTAGTGTTGTTCAAGAATATTCGCATTGCGAATATTCGTAACGAATATCGCATATTGGAGTATTCGCGAATAACTCGAATATCGCGGTGAATATTCGCTATTGCGAATATTCGTATTTTTTCAAATTTATTTTTAAAACAGATCACATCCTAGTGATCTCCATCGACGCAGCATTGCTGGTATGATTAGAGACCCTGGGCCGAGTAGCTGAGGCGATCCTTTTATGTTGCCGAATATTCGCAATGCGAATATTCGTATTACGAATATTCGCAAATACTTTCTCTGCCCTTCTTTTGCATCAGAGCCAATCAGAGTTCTCCTACCACAGTTGTCAGAGGTTAGAAACCTCCATAGCAACCAATAGGAACCTGCCTGCAGGACCATGCGCATGCGCGGACGAGAATTTCGCAATCAATTTCGCAAAAAAAATTTTTTTGATAAAATATCACGAATATTCGATATTAACGAATATTTCACGAATATTCTTCTATATATTCGTGAAATATCGCAAAATCGAATATGGCGTATTCCGCTCAACACTACTCAAATTTTCCGGAAAAAAATTCCGATTGTCTGTAGCAATTCCGATGCGCAAAATTCCGACACATGCTCGGAAACAATTCGACGCATGCTCGGAAAGCACTGAACTTCATTTTCTCAGCTCGTCGTAGTGTTGTACTTCACCGCGTTCTTGGCGGTCGAAATTTCAGAGAGCTTTTGTGTGACCGTGTGGATGCAAGCCAAGCTTGTGTGGAATTCCGTCGGAAAAACCATCCAGTGTAACGGGTGTTACACTGTCCTCCACTAGAAAGGACCTTACCCTGATTCCCCGGGACGTTAGGCTCCTGACGGGGACTGAGGTACTCACTTGGTCCATCTGGCCGAAACCAGATGGACCCCTTTCTCTGGAGGGTCTGCCGAAACAGACCTACCCAAGTACTTGTGGGGCTTCCCCAAAGGGAGACCCCATGGGAGAAGGCAAACTAAGCCAGAAGGCCATGTTCACCCCCTCCCAAGACGTTCAGGGCAGGCCCGAGGACCCACACCCATTAATCACCCATTAATCACACTGTGACAAAACGTGTAACACATTCAACAAAAAAGTGACAAACACGGGGGTAAAATAAATAGAAAGTGGGGAGAAGGAAGGTGGGAGAAGTGAAAGTGCCAACTGTGCAATACAATGGCCGGCCCTTTGGCCAGGAATCAAAAATTCTTCTGGTCCTAGCCAAAAGGCTCGGCCCTTGAGGCAGGTGTGAAAAAAGTGTGTAGTGAAGTGACCAAGGTGCCAAATCTCGAAGTGTCCCTCAACACTTGTGCGAGCATATGGCACCCCTGGACTGCCACAGGCTTTTCTCTCAACCCCTGACCAACAGCCTAGAACAATGCAGCTACACCCCAGTCAGGAAGGTATCAGAACACTGAGAGCCTATAGAAAGGCCAAATTGAGAAAACCTCCACCATTGCTCCCATTGCTCCCACCTAATTATATTCAGTGGTACCGGCCAATTCCCCTCAATAACACCGAAAAGGGGCAGGCTTTCCCAACCGAAAAACTGAAAGGGGCATTAACCACACAAATCTAGGCCAGGGACCCGACCCTTCGGCCAGACCCAATGGTTCTCCGTCCTCATCAGGAGGCTTCGCTTTCGGCTTTCTCTAAAGGCAGCCTAATAACGTCCCTCCGTTTGTCGAGCAGTACGCTTTCGGTCCACCCTGATACTAGCCGTCTAGGTTGCCACTACGCCAAGAAGGTTTTGCATAGCCACCGCCATCCCTAATCCAGCGACGTAGACCAGGGACGGTTAGCATAGCGCCACCTCTTGGCAACTGATAAGAACCGATACTACACTTGATCTTAGCCAAAAGGCCGAAAAGCGATGGCCATGGTAGGGTTTAAAATTTCAAGTCCTGAGCTACTAGCTAGGTCTCAAGGGTTACTTGCCATCAGTTGCCCCACCCAACCCTTACCCTGCTTCGCCCCTAATCACGCCATCATTTATTATCTCATGAAATGACACTTAAATATTTTATGCAGAATTAAGTTACAAAAATAAATATTAACAACAACTTTATCAGTTCCCCTCAGCACAGCCTCACCAGTGCCCATCAATGCAGGCTCACCTGTGCCCATCAATGCAGCGTGACCTGTACTCAACATTGCAGCCTCACCGTGCCCCCATTGCAGCCTTACTATGCCCCATATTAAAGCCTCACCATGCCCCACTTTGGAGCCTCACTGTGCCCCACATTGCAGCCTCACTGTGCCCCCATTGCAGCCTCACCATGCCCCACATTCCAGCCTCACTTTGCCCCACATTCCAGCCTCACTGTGCCCCATGTAAGCTGTTACAGCATGTTTTACCGCTCTCTGATCCTGCAGCTCTCCTTTAACTCCAGTCACTCTTCCACCGGGAGAACGGCTCCCGATCAACCCTGCCCACCGGTGGTGCTCGCCCCCTTACTCCCAGGCAGCCCAGCTCCTCGCCAGCCTTCATTTCCCACTCGCAAAATGTGAGTAGGCGAGTGGAAAATTTGAGGACTGGTAGTGGTAATGGTAACCACCATGAAAGACAGACTGCTTCCACCATCACTGACAGAAGCTCAAATACATGGCTATGATCCGGTAAAGAAAGAAGAACGTGGTGGACACAATGGATGGACTTCATCCAGGAAATTTGAGGCAGTAAATAATGTAAAGTAGAATATTAACTTAAGGGGAAAGGGATGGTGAAAGCAACGTTCCAAGTTTGAGGTTCACCAAAGAACAATGGTAAGTGGTCATGGTAACCACCATGGAAGACAGCCTGTTGCCACCCTCACTGATAGCTCCAGTATGCAGCTATGATATGATGGAAATGCAGTACCTATTGGATACACTATAATCTCCAAGGAAATGTGACATGTACTAAAAAAAAAAAAAACGCAAGAGTGTTTCTTTCCTAAAGAGAACATCACTAAGCACTGGCCTGACACATACACTTCTATGTACTCTGAGTGACATAAAATAAGCATAACCAATGACTAAAAAGGTAAAACCAATGTGATTCATACACCTCGGCTACATAATGACCTTGTAATTCATTTTTCATGGGATTGTTTCTTACTGTGTTTTTCTGCCTCCATATAAAGTCCTGTTACATGTTTCCCTTCACTTCCCTTTGTTTGAAATGAGCACTGCTCTATGCACACCACACATCCCATAGTCTAGTGACGTCCATAGCTCATAGGCCATAATCCATCTCAGGAGCAAGAGAAGGTGGCTACATTCCTACTATGAAGAACGAACGTAGCCCCTCTCTAACAGGAAGTTAGATCACAGCAGGAATTTGTAGATTTGGAGGAGGCTAAGAGACATACACTATATTGCCAAAAGTATTGGGACGCCTGCCTTTACGCACATGAACTTTAATGGCATCCCAGTTCCAGTGAAGGGAACTCTTAAGGCGTCAGCATACCACGGACATTTTGGACAATTTTATGCTCCCAACTTTGTGGAAAACATTTGGGGATGGCCCCAACATGACTTCGCACCAGAGCACAAAGCAAAGTCCATAAAGACATGGATGAGCGAGTTTGGGGTGGAGGAACTTGACTAGGGGGACTTAAAGGGATAGTCCATCCATATTTTATATGTTGACATATAAGATGCAGTCTGCCACAAGCACAGCAGTTACTTTTTTATTTTTCTCTTTTGTCCTCCATCATCACAGGCGGCCCACAGCTGCCATCAGCACGTCCATGTAATATTCTCATTGGCTGGTATCTGCATGGAAGCTCATGAGACTCCTCCACGCTCTGTGAACTTATGGAGGAAAGCCATTCTTCTGTTTTGATCTGACAGCTGACTCACATGTTCTATTCTTCCAGAAACAAACGTCTCGCCCCAACCCAGTCCTCCGTCCCGATAGCTGATGACAAAGGCCCATTGATGAACCAGAATGTGTACTTCTTGTAAAGTGAAGGAACGGGTAGGTGGAGGAGCGAGGCCGTCAGACGACTTCACACATTTACTGAAGGTTTCGACACGCACAGGAAACTGTTCTTACATAGGGAAGTTAGACGACTCGCCTCCTCACACCTAGAACGTGTCCCGCACCCTTCTGTACTTCACATCTCTTGTCTGCTCTGCTGATACCTTGTAGACATCATTAAAGAGCACTTACCTTAGAGTGCCATGTTTGTTCGGGCATAACAGTCCATTCATTTAAAGGAGCTGCTGTACCTGCATTTCCTGCAGGAAAAAGGTCCATGAATCTTTTCTTTAAATACAGCTGCATGGAAACCACATGGTGCCTTGGCACCAGGCATTTTCACATGTGGGAAACCACACCACGCGTTTCGTGCGTGGTGGTGCCATTAAGAGTTAAAAGCACCCCCACGCGTAATTTTACAAGCGGCATGTCATACTGCTGCATACAGCTGCAGGAACGCATGCGTTTTACACTGAGACATCTCCAAAATAAGCCCCTTCTTAACCAATGACACCACCAAGCTTCTAGTTCACTCACTGCTCATCTCTCGCCTCAAACTACTGTAACTCTCTCCTCATTGGATTACCTTTACATAGGCAATCCCCTATTCAGTCCATCATGAACCCTGCTGCCAGACTCATCTACCTTACCAACCGTTCAGTGTCCTCCACCCCTCTCTGCCAATCCCTTCATTGGTCTTCATTCAGTATCCTCCACCCCCCTTTGCCAATCCCTCCACTGTCCTCCATTCAGTGTCCTCTACCCCTCTCTACCAATCCCTTCATTGGTCTTCATTCAGATCCTCCACCCCCCTCTGCCAATCCCTCCACTGGCCTCCATTCAGTGTCCTCCACCCCTCTCTACCAATCCCTTCATTGGTCTTCATTCAGTATCCTCCACCCCCCTCTGCCAATCCCTCCACTGTCCTCCATTCAGTGTCCTCTACCCCTCTCTACCAATCCCTTCATTGGTCTTCATTCAGTATCCTCCACCCCCCTCTGCCAATCCCTCCACTGTCCTCCATTCAGTGTCCTCCACCCCTCTCTACCAATCCCTTCATTGGTCTTAATTCAGTATCCTCCACCCCCCTCTGCCAATCCCTCCACTGTCCTCCATTCAGTGTCCTCCACCCCTCTCTACCAATCCCTTCATTGGTCTTCATTAAGTTTCCTCCACCCCTCTGGCAATCCCTCCACTGGCCTTTATTCAGTGTCCTCTATCCCTCTTTGCCCATCACTCCACTGGCCTTCACTCAGTGTCCTCCACCCCTCTTTGCCAATCCCTCTACACCGTGTCCTCCACCCTTCTCTGCCAACTCCTCCACTGGCTTCCATTCTGTGTCCTCTACCCCTCTCCGCTAATCCCTTCATTAGTCTTCATTCAGTGTCCTCCACCCCTCTTTGCCAATCCCTCCACTGGCCTCCATTCGGTGTCCTACACCCCTCTTTGCCCATCCCTCCACTGGCCTTCACTCAGTCCTCCACCCTTCTTTGCCAATACCTCTACTCCGTGTCCTCCGCCCTTCTAAGCCATCCACAACTCTGCCCCCAAGCTACATCACTAACCTAGTCTCTCTTTGTTCATCTCAACACCTTCTGCTCTCTAGCTCCCTTGTCACCTCCTCCCATGCTCACCTGCAGGACTTCTGCAGAGTCTCTCCTATCCTTTGGAACTCCCTACCCCAATCTGTCCAACTGTCTCCTACTCTGTCCACTTTTAGGTGATCACTGAAGACCCTTCTCTTCAGAGAAGCCTACCCTGCCCCCACCTAACAACTGTACTTCCACTTTCTCCTACAGCCCATCACCCATAGCTATTACTCTTTGTATCACTTGAACCTCCCTCTTAGATTGTAAGCTCTAACGAGCAGGGCCCTCTGGATTCCTACTGCATTAAATTGTATTGTAATGCTGCGTACACACGATCGGTATTTCCGACAACAAAACCATCGATTTTTTTTCCCGACGGAATGTTGGCTCAAACTTGTGTTGCATACACACGGTCACACAAATGTTGTCTGAAATTCCGAACGTCAAGAACGCGGTGACGTACAACACGTACGACGAGCCGAGATCAATGAAGTTCAATGATTCCGAGCATGCGTCAAATTGATTCCGAGCATGCGTAGGATTTTTGTGCATGGGAATTGCATACAGACGATTGGAATTTACAACAAGAACTTTTGTTGTTGGAAAAATTGAGAACCAGCTCTCAAAAATTCCGACAGCAAATGTCCGATGGAGCATACACATGGTCGGAATATCCGACCAAAAGCTCACATCGAACATTTGTTGTCGAAAATTCAGATCGTGTGTACGCGGCATAACTGTACTGTCTGCTCTTACATTGTAAAGTGCTGCCTTTATGGGTTGTCACAGGTAATCAAGTTAAAATTGCCTACAAGGCTTCAGGATATATTTATTAATATGGGTCATTCAGTTTTTTGGGTTGTTATTTATATTTTTGTTAATAAAGTCGGTTTTGTGGCCATTAAAATTCCAGTTGGTGTTGTTTATTTAGGTAGCATGGTGTGATGGAAGGGTGGCCAGGCAGCATGAGTGCCACAGATACATCTTTAATACCCTAGTCATGTGTGTTGAAGACGACCATTTGCAGTCTGCCTTAGAAGATTGGGTGATGGTGACAACACAGATGCACAGCTGGGAGACAAAGTGTCACCCGCAAACAGGAAGTGCCTAAAGAAGAACCGTGGTGGCAGGATCACAGGGATTATTATGATAAAAGATGCAGCTACGTGTTAGGGCCCTTTCACACTAGCGGACGAACGGTCCGCTCATTACAAGTCCGTTTACGGACTTGTAATGGGTCCCTATGGGAGCGGATCCGTTAGCGGATGATGCATCCGCTAACGTCCGCTCGATCCGCATCCGTTTTTGCGGACGGAAGAATGTCCTATTTTTCTTCCGTCCGGGCAAACGGATCGGATGCAAACGGACAGACGGTCCGTTTCCATCTGACTCCCCATAGGGGAGAGCGGAGGAGAGACGGGGCGGTCCCTGCACAGTGTGCGGGGACCGCCCCGTCCGCCCGACAGCTCAGCGGAGACCCCCCGCTGAGCTGACGGACACACGGAGCGGACCGAAAAACGGACCGATTCGTGTGTAAGGACCCTAAAAGTATATAGGTGATTGGGTTCACTTATAATTTTCTAGGCGGATACTATAGGAAAAAGTCATGTTTTTTATGTGTACACTGCCATCACTGAAATAAAGGTTCGTTGTTGTTATTTCCAATATGGTAAAGTTGTTGTAGGACGAGGCTGCAGGGTGGTGGGCACAAGGGCTGCTCGGTGATGTAGAAATGATTAGTGGGTGGAACAGGCGCTGGGTGCAGCTCAGCTGACAGGAAAGTGCCACTCTCTCCCCTAATGTTGATGTGAAACCAGTTCTGTCCGTGTGCCAGGTAGGGCGTAGGCCTGGCTCTATCTATGCATGCTGATGAGTTTCTGCACTGCAGCCATGAGCGTGCCACAGCAAAGTGGTCTCCTCTGTACACCAAAAGCTGATTCATCGGGTTCATCCATGAAGTCTGAGTCAGTCGGAATTACATGAAAACAGTGAGCCAGGCACCTGGCCCGGGGCTCAGTAAAATGAGGCAAGGGATTGTACCGTGCTCCCTCTGCGGCTTCATGGCGAGACATATGGCAAAGATAAGCCGTCCTCTGTTATGCAAAAACTTCCTGTCCCTCTGTCCTTCACATGACCAGCGTTTTATATGGAAATTTCCTCCTGCCACTCTGCAGTTAAAGGACCGGTTCGCCTTTAAAGCCCAACTCTGGCAAATCTGAAAACTCTCCCATGCAGTCGGGCTGTGCCCATGCCACAAGGGTTAACTGCTCATTTAGGTCTAGGGGAGAGTGAAAGGACATTTACTTTCCTGATCCTCTGCTCTCCCTTTTCCGGCAGTGGAATGTCCCTCGGTGTCCTCACGTCCAATGGTTCCTGCACCCGTCTTGATGGCGTCAATATCTTACTTAGACCACTGGGCCTGGAGGAGATGTAGTAGGGATCAGTCTAGTAACTTAGAGGATCGAGTCCCACTGCGAGGGAGCATTTTCAAGTTTCCTGGAGGTGTGTTTTAACCTAAAGCCCATAAGCCCATCCTCTCAAACCCTTTATACCCTTAAACACCCAGAATGAGGTGTTTACTGGCCCTTCCATAAAAACCTTTACCCCAAATTAGGTGTTTACTGTTCTTCCCATAACAACCTTTAGCACCCCAAATTGGGTGTTTCCTGGCCTCTTAATATTAACCTTAAACACTCCCAAATCAGGTGTTAACTGGCCTCTCCATAACAATCTAGAATCCCCCGAATCAAATGTTTACTAGCTTCTTCACAATAACCTTGAACACCCAAAATCAGGTGTTTACTGGCCTCCCCATGACAACATCCGACAACCTAAATCAGGTGTTTACTGGCCTCCTCATAACAACCTTGTACACCCAAAATCAGGTGTTTACTGGCCTCTCCATAACAATGTTGAAGCCCCCAAATCAGGTGTTTACTGGCTTCTTCAGAACAACCTTGAACAACTCAAATCAGGTGTTTACTTGGTCTTTCCATAACAATCTTAAAGCCCCCAAATCAGGTGTTTACTGGCAGCCTTCAACACCCCAAATCAAGTGTTTCCTGGCCTCTTCATGACAACCTTCAACACCCCAAATCAGCTGTTTACGGGCGCCCCCATAACAACCTTCAACACCCAAAATCAAGTGTTTCCTGGTTTCTTCATAACAACATTCCACACCCCAATTCAGGTGTTTCCTGCCCTCTTACTATTAACCTTCAACACCCCAAATCAAGTGTTTCCTGGCCTCTTCACAAACAACCTTTAACACCTCAAATCAGGGGTTTACTGGCCTCCCCATAGCAATCTTGAATTCCCCAAATCAGATGTTTACTGGCTTTTTCGCAACAACCTTGAACACCCCAAATCAGGTGTTTACTGGCCTCCCCATAACAACACCCCAAATCAATATTTAATGGCCTCTCAATAACAATTTTGAAGCCCCCAAATCAGGTGTTTACTGGCTTCTTCATAACAACCTTGAACAACCCAAATCAGGTGTTTACTTGGCCTTTTCATAACAATCTTAAAGCCCCCAAATCAGGTGTTTACTGGCCTCCCCATAACAACCTTCAACACCCCAAATCAAGTGTTTACTGGCCTCTTCATAACAACCTTCAACACCTCAAATCATGGATTTAATGGCCTCTCCATAACAATCTCAAATCCCCCAAATCAGATGTTTACTGGCTTCTTCACAACAACCGTGAACACCAAAAATCAGGTGTTTACTGGCCTCCCCATAACAACATTTGATGCCCCAAATCAGCTGTTTACTGGCCTCTCCATAACAATTTTGAAGCCCCCAAATCAGGACTTTACTGGCTTCTTCATAACAAACTTGAACACCCCAAATCAGCTGTTTACTGGCCTCTTCATAACACCTGTCAACTTTCTGAATCAGGTGTTTACTTGGCCTCTTCATAACAATCTTAAAGCCCCCAAATCAGGTGTTTACTGGCTTCTCCACAACAACCTTGAACACCCCGAATAATGAGGCCAGTTAGACACCAATTAAGGAAGCTTCTGAGATCTGCGAACATGTACTCATGTCTATGTCTTTTTTACAAGCTGTTCTCCTGAACCAATCCACAATACCCTCTGGGCTACCACTGGTAACAATGCATGCACCCGCCAACAATAATGGCCGATGGAAATGATTGTAAAGTGGTCAACCTATAAAGATGGAAAGGGAGAGTTTTCCACACCTATTATCACGCCTGGAGAGAATTTCTGGCCGCACGCAGGAATGTACAGCTTTCCTAAGTGGTAAATTAAAGACGTGATCTCCCGGGGTTGTGGTGACACTAAGCTCGTTGGGCCTTCTTGTTCTCACAGCTGTTCAGTTGAGGAACCAGAAATGCGTATTCTCGGCCCTGTATACTTCTCCAGCACTTAAGCTGTGCTGTCACATGCCTGGCTGTGTGGCCACCTCTTAATAGCTTGTGACACAAACCCTAGTTAAGATAATTAAGCACTGCCACCCTGGGAGTCATCCGTCTATAATAACTAACCTTGGCCTTATAAAGCATCAGGAATATACATTTTCCCTTTCACACCTTCATGAAGAGGCCTCTCCGAGCAGGCTGAGGGCCTGAAGCAGCGTATTAGGTTTTCCTTGTCTTAACCAAAACTTTTACTATCAAGGTTTTGGATAAAGGGGAAAAGGGTTAAATTGATTGTGAGATATTATTGCCATTTTGTATTTCTCCAGAGTTGGGGGGGGGGGGATTACACACAGAGTGCAGAGTCCGATGGTGTTCTATGTACATAGTGCAAAATCCAGGGGGGGGGGCTATACACAGAGTGCAGAGTTGGGGGGGGGGGTCACACACAGAGTGCATAGTTCAGAGGGGGGTTATACACAGAGTGCAGAGTGTGGTGCTATACACAGAGTGCAGAGTTGGGGGGGGGGGTCACACACACAGAGTGCATAGTTCAGAGGGGGGTTATACACAGAGTGCAGAGTGTGGGGCTATACACAGAGTGCAGAGTTGGGGGGGTTACACACAGAGTGCAGAGTTCAGAGAGGGGTTACACTCAGGCTGCAGAGTCCGATGGTGTTCTACGTACATAGTGCAGAGTTCGGGGGGGGGGGGGCTATACACAGAGTGCAGAGTTGGGGGGGGTTACACTCAGGGTCCAGAGTTTGGAGGTACTCTGCATACATAGTGCAGAGTTTAGGGGTGTGCTACATCCCCATCCCCATCCACAGCTCACTTTCACTCCTCTTCAACCCTGACCTGTGCATGCAACTCCCCCCCCCCCCACACCCACTGCTCCCATCCTCTATCCCACCCCTTTAAAAGCTCCACCATTTTAGACATGTCTTACTTTTGTTGCTGTGTTAAGCTGAAGCACCTAGCCGGCTGTAGTACTTCTGTAGTCATCTCCTCCTCTCTCACTTGCAGGGTGATCATGAACTTGTGGGGGGATCATGCACTTGCATCCCCTTTGTCCCCATCCTACACTCAGTGGGAGCCACTCAGGAGATCAGATCTGCAGGAGCTGCTGGGAGACAAGCTAATGCTTGTAAACACAGAAGCCGGACTTCAGTGTTTACAAATGATAGTGGTGAGCAGAAAGCAGAGAGCCTGATCCAGAGATGGTGGAACTGAGTTCACCAAGTTCCAGCTAAATTGAAAAGCCCTGAGTTTTGCAATCTATAGGTTATAATCCCAACAACTGTATTAAAAAAGTGGTATTTTCCATATTCGTTTTTGCATTCTTTATTTCTCGAATGCCCCGTACACACGACCGGTTTTCCAGTCGGAAAAACTGCAATGAGAGCTTTTCGTCGGAAATCTCGACCGTGTGTATGCTCCATCTGAATTTTTCCCACAGGAAAACTGCCGGGAAAAAAAAAGAGAGCAGTATCTTTTTTTTCCCGTCAGGAAAAAATCCTAGCGGGAAAACTGTTTGTATGCTTTTCCGACTGGAAAAAAAACATGCATTCTCGGAAACAATTCGACGCATGCTCGGAAGCATAGACCTTAATTTTGTCGGCTCATTGTAGTCTTTTACGTCACCGCGTTCTTGGCAGTCAAAAGTACACCGGACTTTTTTGTGACCGTGTGTATGCAAGGCAGGCTTGAGAGGAATTCCGTCGGGAAAACCATTGTTTTTTTGTCCCAAAGGGAAAACCGCTCCTGTGTACGTGGCATAAGACTTGGTTCCCACCTAGAGTTGCGCCTGAGCTCGGACACGTTTCCACACGTAGGGCAGTTAATTAAAGGGGTTGTAAACCTTCGTGTTTTTTCACCTTAATGCATCCTATGCATTAAGGTGTAGCATATGTACACCTTCTATTTAATTAAGTTAAATAAGTTAAATAAAAACATTTATTGATAATGTTTCATATATTTGAATTTACTTCCTGGTCTTCTTAGGCACTGGTGATGTATCCCTGACCACACAGGTGTCCTCTCGGAAGCACTGGCGTAGCGGGGGGGGGCAGGGGGGGCTGTCGCACCGGGCGAAAAATGGGGGGGGCGAATCCATCCACCGGCTCCGCGGAGCGCTCCGGAGCCTCGGCCTAGGAAAGTCCCCGGCTTCGGCCTAGCTCCGGAGCGGCGGCCATCTTGGTACACCCGGCGGCGGCCCTCCTCTCTGTTCACACCCACAGAGGAGGAGGAGCCCGCGCTTGAGGGAAACCACACACGCCGCTGTCTGAGGTCTGAGGTCTGCACTACTGGGGGTTACTGTCTGAGGTCTGCACTACTGGGGGTTACTGTCTGAGGTCTGCACTACTGGGGGTTACTGTCTGAGGTCTGCACTACTGGGGGTTACTGTCTGAGGTCTGCACTACTGGGGGTTACTGTCTGAGGTCTGCACTACTGGGGGTTACTGTCTGAGGTCTGCACTACTGGGGGTTACTGTCTGAGGTCTGCACTATTGTGGGGGTTACTGTCTGAGGTCTGCACTACTGGGGGTTACTGTCTGAGGTCTGCACTACTGGGGGTTACTGTCTGAGGTCTGCACTACTGGGGGTTACTGTCTGAGGTCTGCACTATTGTGGGGGTTACTGTCTGAGGTCTGCACTATTGTGGGGGTTACTGTCTGAGGTCTGCACTATTGTGGGGGTTACTGTCTGAGGTCTGCACTATTATGGGGGTTACTGTCTGAGGTCTGCACTATGCTGGGGTATACTGTCTGAGGTCTGCACTATTGTGGGGGTTACTGTCTGAGGTCTGCACTACTGGGGGTTACTGTCTGAGGTCTGCACTATGGTGGGGGTTACTGTCTGAGGTCTGTTAAATAGGGGGTCTGTGATTGTGGGGGGTCTATCTGTGATTGGGGGGATCCATCTGTGATGAGAGGTCTGTTATTTAGGGGGTCAGTCTGTGATGGGGGATCTGTGATTGTGGGGGGGTCAGTCTGTGATGGGGGATCTGTGATTGTGGGGGGGGTTCAGTCTATGATGGGGGATCTGTGGTTGTGGGGGGGGTTCAGTCTATGATGGGGGATCTGTGGTTGTGGGGGGGGTGTCAGTCTGTTAATCCCTTACAATAAGGGGTTAAATGATTAATCCTGCAATAATTTACCCCTTACATGCTGAAAGCCCTGAGAGGGATACATTACAGATCCTTATAACCAGAGTGGATGATTATACAAGGGGGGGGGGCGAAAAAAAATTCTGCCCCGGGCGCCCATAACTCTGGTTACGCCACTGCTCGGAAGGTTATGTCACCACAACTGATGAGTGTAATGTTGTATGACACATAAACTCTGCCTTCTGTACCTCACCAAGGAAACTTCTTTCCAAAGACATGAAAGGAAATGGGGGAAATGGGTAAAATCCTGGCAAGATCACTCTGGAGCGGTTGTTACCATTGGAAGATTCATCCTATGTATTAAAGTGAAAAAACACTGTGCCTGGCCCCCCAGTCCCCCGTTTTACTTACCTGTGCCCCAAATATCCGTGGGTGCGATCCCTTGTTGCTATTCCCATGGCTTCTTGGCTCTTCATTGGATAAATTGATAGCAGCGCAGCCATTGGCTCCCGCTGCTGTCAATCAAATCCAATGATGCGGCCAAGGGGGCGGGACCGAGTCATACACTTGGCGGCTATGGACGCCGAGTGTATGACACGGGAGCATGCCCGCAAGGTAACCCCCTTGGGAGAGAGCTTCCCAGAGGGGGTTATCTATTGCAGGGAGGAGCTGCGAGAGCCGCCATGGGACCCCAGAAGAGGAGGATCGGGCCACTCTGTGCAAAACGAACTGCACAGTGGAGGTAAGTATGACATGTTTGTTATTTAGAGAAAAAAAAAACTGAACACATATTATCACTTTAAGCTCTCCGGCCAATACCTTGCTCTTCTCATTCTTGCTGCCGTCCGTATCTCCGATACTACTCGTTACCGACCTCGACTACGCTTCTGCTTGACCCCAAAATGCAACCACTTGTTACCAACCTTTGGCTTGTCTACCGACTACACTTCTGCTTGATCCCTACCTGCTATATCTGCTATTGGATCCTGGCTTGCTCACCTCCTGGTGGGGTGATCCCGAGGACCGCGATCTAATACGAACACGCCGCAAAAACCCTACCCCACCATCAGGAGAGCTCTGGTGAAAACCGGTTAGTGGTTAGATCCCACACCTCTGGTGAGCATGTGTCACCCGCCACAGTGAACTGCTTCTCTTCTTATCCTGCTAGTCGGTGGGATCCTCTCTACTAGTATAGCTACTGGTCTCTGAGCCTGACCCCTGGCCGTGACACTATGACTATTTTATGCAACGTTTTAGCTTAACATACACTTAAAATAAGGCCACTAAGAGAAAGAATATGTCCCCAGCCGGGACACAGACAGCAATAGAAACCTGAGAGGGGATCCAACTGCAATTCTCTAACATACCAGAAAATGTTTTGGCTTTAGATACCCTTTAAATAAGGTCACTAGGATCTAGACCATGACCTCATTATATTTACTACTGCAAACCCATCCCATGGCCTGCCTCCGTTGGACTATTGGTACCTATGGGACTCTGAGCAAGTGGCGGAATTCCTAACCAAATATAGGGAGGAAGAATTTAACCAAATAAAGGAAAACCAGCAGAGAACCTCTGCCAGGCCGGCTCTCACAGGCTGCCATCCACAGTGGAAACTTGTATCTCGTCACCCCCCCCCCCCCCCCCCTTCCTCTTCCCTAGTAACTGAGAGCATGTCAGGAATTCTTCCACTGAAAAAAAACTGCAGACAGAATGTTTTCATCCCGGCAGCGGGGTTTAAATTGCGAGAGTTTATGCCCCAGTCACTTCCCAAACAGCCCAATGTCCAAGCGAAGCTGAGCCTGTGAAATTTATCATGGTATATACTTAGGAGCGACTTACACATGAAATAATACAAATACAGCAAAGACAGGGAAAATGTAGTATCAATCCAAGTCAAGATGTCAAGTCAATGGCTAGAATCGGATGGACATACTAAGGAAGACCTGCTGTAACCTTCTACACTGTAGACCTGAATGAATACTATACCTCCCTAACCACCATTTTACTCCTCAATGTTCAAATATAAAACAGGAGCAAACCCTAGACAAGTGAAAAACTGCAATATTAGTAAATTCCACCAGCTGAATCAGATTGTGTTCCTGTGTGATTCCCAGGGTATGACTCTACAGACTCCACCTTCACCAAGGGTATGACTCCATGGACTTTGCCTTTACCTGAAGTATGACTCCATGGACTTTGCCTTTACCTGAAGTATGACTCCATGGTACCTTCCCTTCTAGATTGTAAGCTCTAACGAGCAGGGCCCTCTGATCCCTCCTGTATTGAATTATATTGTGACTGTACTGTCTTCCCTGATGTAAAGCGCTGCGCAAACTGTTGGCGCTATATAAATCCTGTATAATAATAATAATAATGGACTCCATATTTACCTGGGGTATGGCTGCACAGCCTCCACCTTCTCCAAGGGTATGGTTCCATGGACTCTACCTTCACCCTGGGTATAGCTCAATGGACTCTACCTTCACCCAGGGTAATGTTCCATGAACTCCACCTTTACCCAGGGTATGGCTCCATGGATTTTAGCTTCACCCAGGGTATAGCTCCATGGACTCCATCTTCACACAAAGTATGGCTCTATGGACTCCAGCTTCACCCAGGGTATGGCCCTATGGACTCCACCTTCACCCAGGGTTTGGCTCCACGGACTTTAGCTTCATCTAGGATATGGCTTTGTGGATTCCATCTTCACCCAGGGTTTGGCTCCACAGACTCCAGCTTCATCTAGGGTATGGCTCCATGGATTCCATCTTCACCCAGGGTATGGCTCCACGGACTCCTCCTTCACACAGGGTATAGCTACACAGACCATACCTTCACCCAGGGTATGGCTCCAGGGACTCCACCTTTACACAAGGATTGGCTCCATGGACTCCACCTTCACACAGGGTGTGACTTCATTGACTCCACCTTTATCCAGGGCATGGCTCCATGGACTCCACCTTCACCCAGGGTATGACTCCACAGACTCCAGCTTCATCCAGGGCATGGCTCCATGGACTTCATCTTTACGCAGGGTATATGACTCCACAGACTCCAGCTTCATTCAGGGCATGGCTCCATGGACTGCACTTTCACCCAGGGTATGGCTCCATGGACAGCACCTTCATCCAGGGTATGGCCCCACAGACTCCACCTTTATCCAGGGTAGAGCTTCACAGACTCCATCTTCACCCAGGGTATGTCTCCATGAACTCCACCTTCATTCAGAGTATGGCTCCATGGACTCCACTTTCATACAGGGTATGGGTCCATGGATTCCACCTTCATCCAGGGTAGGGCTCCATGGACTCCACCTTCACACAGGGTATGTCTCCATGGACTTCACCTTCACACAAAGTGTGACTTCATGGACTCTATTATTTATTTGAGGGAAACACAAACAGAACATGAGTTTCCGACACTGTGTTCTGGTGTAAACGAGCCCTAAAGACGCAGAACTTCCAGGAAAAATAACCCCCTCCACATTATCAAAAAGCCAACAAAAGTACCTTTATTTACCTATATTTTAATTGGACCAGCTTCATTCAGGGCATGGCTCAATGGACTCCATCTTTAGCCAGGGTATGGCTCCATGGACTCCAGCTTTATCTACAGTATGGCTCCATGGATTCCATCTTTACCCAGTGCATGGCTCCATGTACTCCAGCTTCATCTACGGTATGTCTCCATGGACTCCATCTTCACCCAGGGTATGGCTCCATGAAAACCACCTTCATCCAGGGTATGGCTCCATGGACTCCACCTTTAAACAGGATATGGCTCCATGGACTCCACCCTCACACAGGGTTTGGCTCAATGGACTGCACATTCACTTAGGGCATGGCTCCATGTACTCTACGGTCACTTAGGGCATGGCTCCACGTACTCTACCTTCACTCAGGGTATGGCTCCACAGACTACACCTTCACCCAGGATATGGCTCCATGGACTCAGCCTTTACACAGGGTATGGCTTCATAGACTCCACCTTCATAGACTCCACCTTCACACAGGGTATGGCTCCATGGACTCCACCTATACCCATGGTATGGCTCCATGGACTGCACTTTCACCCAGGGTATGGCTCCATGGACACCACCTTCATCCAGGGTATGGGTCCATGGATTCCACCTTCATCCAGGGTAGGGCTCCATGGACTCCACCTTCACACAGGGTATGTCTCCATGGACTTCACCTTCACACAAAGTGTGACTTCATGGACTCTATTATTTATTTGAGGGAAACACAAAAAGAACATGAGTTTTCGACACTGTGTTCTGGTGTAAACGAGCCCTAAAGACGCAGAACTTCCAGGAAAAATAACCCCCTCCACATTATCAAAAAGCCAACAAAAGTACCTTTATTTACCTATACTTTAATCTTAAAGTCTTGCCCACACAAGAATGTTGCACCAGCCTTCTTGGAGACCCACATCACACTGCACCAGAGGCTGCACTTCCATTCAGGAGGGAAATTGCATGAGATCTTATTTTACTCATATCACAGTGTCGGATCTTTGTCTCCATATGAGATATGGTGCTGCTTAATCCGAGGGCTGGCTGCAAGAACTGGGAGGAAGCAGCAAGCTCCCCAAAAAAGAAAGATGGCGGTTTAGGCCTAGGCATGGAGCAGCAGAGTGATGGATTAGAAGAGGACAACGTGGGTTTTGATGGGCCGGTAAATATGCTTATTCAGCATTCAACAGCAATTTAAGATAAAGGGGAATAGGGGAGGATTTTACATGGGGGGGTGGAAGGTTCTCTTTCATCATATAAGCTCAGTTACAATATGTACTATAGGGTGTGATAACTTCTTCCAGATGCATGACGATGTGACCATAATTCATACCAGCAACTCTATATTTTACTGTTCACGGGTCAATCCTCATCAGAGCTCCCAAACCAGGATGTTTTCTCTATTTGTCATGGAGAGGTCACAACTAGATGGAGATTTATTACCGTGTCATTTCCAGCACCACATCCTGTCAGAGGACAATCCCAACACCTCTCAACTGTCACTGGAGTCTGTCTTCAGGGTCACACTCACCCCTACTCCATTCACACTCCCATGAGACCACACTGTCCATCCACCTCACCCTCCACATCCATCGGCTATACCCGTCCTCATCCATACATTTACAGGATCTTTCCTGATGCCATTTAAACTTTTGAGGCCCCATGTAATGGTAACATATAAAAATGGTGGGCTTCCACACGCCGCCCATATGTGTTCATTGGTGGTAGAGCTTTCTGTGGTGGGAAAGCTGCATGCTCCCAGCACTGTAACCCACCCCTCAGGTGTACAGGCCCAGGGATGCTGTGCTGAGGAAGGAAGGGGTTAATAAGGTGATGTCAATACAGTTTGAGGTACTCATTTTTTTAATTTGCGTTAGTCTGATATGTTTAACCATTTGTCTAGCAGAACAGTCACGGTGGAACAGAAAAGTGTCTTCCCCCAAAGTGGTACTACAAGGTTGGTCTAATATCTATTTGTATACCCTAGCATTAACAGAACCCTTCATTGACTCTATCTTCACCCAGGGTATAACTTCATGGACTTAGACTTCACCTGAGGTTTGGCTCTACAGACTTTATCCAGGGTATGGCTCTACGGACGTTACCTTCTCCCAGGGTATGGCTCTACGGACGTTACCTTCTCCCAGGGTATGGCTCCATGCACTTTACCTTCACCCAGGGTCTGATTACACAGACTCAACCTTCATCCAGGGTATGGATCCATGGACTTTACCTTCACCCAGGGTATGGCACCACGGAATTTACCTTTTCCCAGGATATGGCTTCATGGACAGTACCTTGACCTGAAGCATGGCTTCACAGACTTTACTTTCACCTAGGGTATGGCTCCACAGACTTTACCTATACCAAGGGTGTGACTTCACAGACTCCACCTTCACCAGGAGTGTGGCACCATGGACTCCACCTTCACTGACAGTATGGCTCCATGGACTCTACCTTCACCCAGGGTGTCACTTCATGGACTCTACTGTCACTCAAGGTATGGCTCCATGGACTTTACCTTCACCTAAGGTATGGGTCCACAAACTCTACCTTCCTCTGGGGTATGGCTCCATGGACTCTACCTTCCTCTGGGGTATGGCTCCATGGACTTTACCTTCACCCAGGGCATGGCTCCACTGACTTTACCTTCACCCAGGGTGCGACTGTATGCATTCAACCTTCAGTTGGGTTTGGCACCATGGACTCTACCTTCACCTGAGCCATGGCTCCATGGGCTCCACCTTTGCCCAGGATATGGCTCCATGGACACTACCTTCACCTGAAGCATGGGTTCACACACTTTACCTTCACCTAGGGTATGGCTCAACAGAATTTGCTTTCACCAAGGGTGTGACTTCACAGACTCCACCTTCACCAAGAGTATGGCACCATGGACTCCACCTTCACCCACGGTGTGGCTCCATGGACTCTACCTTCACCCAGGGTGTCACTTCATGGACTCTACTGTCACTCAAGTTATGGCTCCATGGACTTTACCTTCACCTGAGGTATGGCTCCACAGACTCTACCTTCATTCAGGGTATGACTCTACAGACTTTATCCTCACCTGGAGTATGGCTCCACTGACTTTTTATGGCACCGGTGTGAATCTCAGACTCCTCTATTGGGCCTCGGGGTACAACTCAGAATTCTTTTTATGGACCAAGTACATTGGTAGGGCATTGTAACTGTCTGCAATAACAGAGCTCAAAGGAACACTAGACGGGAGGAACTCACGCCCCAAACACATGTTAAATAAACACACGTTATTGAAGTGTTACACTTTTGTTTGTTTGTTTCCACACTTGTTTATTGAACAACGCCTCATCAGGGTAAGCGCCAAAGTTCACACATCTGTATATCTTCCAACACTTCCACTGTCTACAAAATCAAAGGCAGTCTACGTTTTGTTGGACACTTCATTTGAAAGAAAACTCAGGCTTTCTCAAAAATGCAATAGCCTTTCTCTCTGTAGCTAGTACAAGTAAGTCACAATTACCAGACTTGTTCTTTAATGCTTTACATGCAGTTCTGAGATACTTCTTCAATGGCCTGGAGAAGCTACATGTCAAACATTGCAGAGCAAGTCCAGCTGAATGTGACCTGGATCCATGAGACCAAATATTACTAAGTATACCATGACCTGGATCCTTGAGACCAACTACAACTAGATATACCATGACCTGGACCTATGAGACCAACTACAACTAGATATACCATGACCTGGACCTATGAGACCAACTACAACTAGATATACCATGACCTGGACCTATGAGACCAACTACAACTAGATATACCATGACCTGGATCCTTGAGACCAACTACAACTAGATATACCATGACCTGGACCTATGAGACCAACTACAACTAGATATACCATGACCTGGACCTATGAGACCAACTACAACTAGATATACCATGACCTGGACCTATGAGACCAACTTCAACTAGATATACCATGACCTGGACCTATGAGACCAACTACAACTAGATATACCATGACCTGGATCCTTGAGACCAACTACAACTAGATATACCATGGCCTGGACCTATGAGACCAACTACAACTAGATATACCATGACCTGGACCTATGAGACCAACTACAACTAGATATACCATGACCTGGACCTATGAGACCAACTTCTACTAAATATACCGGCCCGATTCACAAACGATTTCCAGATACGCCGCCATAATTTCAAATGTGCGCCGTCGCATCTTTGCGCCGATTCACAAATCGAGATACGTCGAAAAACATGGCTTCAGCCGTCCGACGTAACTTGCCTACGCCGGAGTATCGTGGGCGCATAGTTACTTTAAATATGCAAATGATGCGCCCGGCCGCTTCATATACGCGATTGTTGTAAGGCTTACGTCCAGCGTAAAGTTACCCCTTATATAGCAGGCGCAGTAATGCAAAGGTATGGGCCAGGGAACGACGCTGTCAAATTTTACGTCGTGTACGCCGTTTACGTAGTACTACGTGAATAGGGCAGTGCGTAGGTTACGTTCACGTCGTAGGCATTGCGCCGACGTATCTTAGGGAGTATATGCAACGTGATTCTGTGCATGCGCGCACATGCGCCGTTCGTTCGGTCATTCATTTACATGGGGTCACGGTTCATTTACATGGATCACGCCCACCTTCTTTAAATTAGGCGGGCTTACGCCGGCCAATTTACGCTACACCGCCGCAACTTACGGAGCAAGTGCTTTGTGAATACTGCACTTGCCTCTCTAAGTTGCGGCGGTGTAGCGTAAAGAAGATACGCTACGCCCGCACAAAGATACGCCTCTCTACGTGAATCCGGGCCACCGTGACCTGGATCCATAAGACCAAAGTCTACTAGATATACCATGATCTGATCCATAAGACCAATTTCTACTAGATATACCATGATCTGATCCATGAGACCAACTACTACTAGATCTACCATGCATAAACGAGAGGGCTATCAAACAGGAGGTCTCCAAGAACTGGAGAGATCACTGTTGATAAAAGAAGCTACATAGGTAATAATGGGCCAGACTCGTTAGTAGGTAGATCTACCATGACCTGGATCCTTGAGACCAACCATTACAAGATATACCATGATCTGGATCCTTGAGACCAACTATAACCAGATATACCATGACCTTGATACATAAGAAAACTACTACTAGATATACCACGACTTGGACCTATGAGACCAACGTCTACTAGATATACCATGATCTGATCCATAAGACCAACGTCTACTAGATATACCATGATCTGATCCATAAGACCAACGTCTACTAGATATACCATGATCTGATCCATAAGACCAACGTCTACTAGATATACCATAATCTGATCCATAAGACCAGTGTCTAATAGATATAGCATGATCTGATCCATAAGACCAACGTCTACTAGATATACCATAATCTGATCCATAAGACCAACGTCTACTAGATATACCATAATCTGATCCATAAGACCAGTGTCTAATAGATATAGCATGATCTGATCCATAAGACCAACGTCTACTAGATATACCATAATCTGATCCATAAGACCAACGTCTACTAGATATACCATGATCTGATCCATAAGACCAACGTCTACTAGATATACCATGATCTGATCCATAAGACCAACGTCTAATAGATATACCATGATCTGATCCATAAGACCAACGTCTACTAGATATACCATGATCTGATCCATAAGACCAACGTCTACTAGATATACCATAATCTGATCCATAAGACCAACGTCTACTAGATATACCATGATCTGATCCATAAGACCAACGTCTACTAGATATACCATGATCTGATCCATAAGACCAACGTCTAATAGATATACCATGATCTGATCCATAAGACCAACGTCTACTAGATATACCATAATCTGATCCATAAGACCAGTGTCTAATAGATATAGCCTGATCTGATCCATAAGACCAACGTCTAATAGATATAGCATGATCTGATCCATAAGACCAACGTCTACTAGATATACCATAATCTGATCCATAAGACCAACGTCTACTAGATATACCATGATCTGATCCATAAGACCAACGTCTACTAGATATACCATGATCTGATCCATAAGACCAACGTCTAATAGATATACCATGATCTGATCCATAAGACCAACGTCTACTAGATATACCATGATCTGATCCATAAGACCAACGTCTACTAGATATACCATGATCTGATCCATAAGACCAACGTCTACTAGATATACCATGATCTGATCCATTAAAAACCAACGTCTACTAGATATACCATGATCTGATCCATAAGACCAACGTCTAATAGATATACCATGATCTGATCCATAAGACCAACGTCTACTAGATATACCATGATCTGATCCATAAGACCAACGTCTACTAGATATACCATAATCTGATCCATAAGACCAGTGTCTAATAGATATAGCATGATCTGATCCATAAGACCAACGTCTACTAGATATACCATAATCTAAACCATAAGACCAACGTCTACTAGATATACCATGATCTGATCCATAAGACCAGTGTCTAATAGATATACCATGATCTGATCCATAAGACCAACGTCTAATAGATATACCATGATCTGATCCATAAGACCAACGTCTACTAGATATACCATGATCTGATCCATAAGACCAGTGTCTACTAGATATACCATGATCTGATCCATAAGACCAACGTCTACTAGATATACCATGATCTGATCCATAAGACCAGTGTCTAATAGATATACCATGATCTGATCGATAAGACCAACGTCTACTAGATATACCATGATCTGATCCATAAGACCAACGTCTACTAGATATACCATGATCTGATCCATAAGACCAACGTCTACTAGATATACCATGATCTGATCCATAAGACCAGTGTCTACTAGATATACCATGATCTGATCCATAAGACCAACGTCTACTAGATATACCATGATCTGATCGATAAGACCAACGTCTACTAGATATACCATGATCTGATCCATAAGACCAACGTCTACTAGATATACCATGATCTGATCCATAAGACCAACTACTACTAGATCTACAATGACCTGGGCCTATGAGATCAACTTCTACTAAATATACCGTGACCTGGATCCATAAGACCAACTACTAGATATATAAATGATCTGGATGAACGGGAACCTTCACAGACTTTCTTTCTTTTGTAATTTTAGATTATTACAGATCGCCTGCTGCATGGATTATGGCATCCCCTGCAATTTCCTGTTTGAGCGGGGGGGGGGGGGGGGGTGAAGAGGACTTTTTACCTCTTCATCAGCAGCCACATGGTTCTTCCTGCTTCCTCCTCCCCTATTGAGAGCGGGGCCCATGGGCTTGAGCCCAGTCAAGCCCAATTGTAAGTCCAGCCCTGGCCGAGCTTGCACCAGTGTTGCCAACCTACCAGATTGAAATTTTCTGGCACAACACCCGAAATTTACTGGCGCAGCCAGATTTTTACTGGCATTTCACAAAAGTTACTAAATTACATTTTTAGGTGTACATTTCAGTATTTAGGCTACAAACACGTACACTAGGCAAGTAGCAATGTGATTTAAGGTAGATATCAAGGTAAAAAAACATATTTTTGTTATTTTCGATATAATAAGGGCAAATTATGTAGTCACATCACCCCCTGCCTCCAACACCCCCTGCCTTCATCCTCCTCTGCGGTGCCACCATCTCCCCCTGCCTCCAATCTCCCCCAGGCCCCCTGCCTCCAATCATCCCCTGCCTCCATCCCCCACCCTCTGCGGTGCCACCAAAACCCTCTACCTCCAATCACCCCCTGCCACTAACATCCCTTGCCTCTATTGCCCCCTGCCTCCATCTCCCTCTGCGGTGCCACCGCAGCCACCATCACCCCCTGCCTCCAATCACCCCCTGCTTCCAACCTTTAAGCTCAGTGCCAAGCCGAACCGATCTCGGCTATTTTTACTGGCACATTCCCCCAACCACGGACATTTACGAATGGGGGGGAAAAAGTGCCCATTTTTATGAACTGTCCTTAAAAATACGGACGGTTGGCAACACTGGCTTGCACCCTAGCCATGTATGGCCATCCATACCAGCGACTGGATAACTGGAGGTGGGAATGGTGATTTCTCACAACGTCGGTCATGTGATCACCATAAAACCTTCTCTGGAAGGGAAAAGCCTCTGCCGGGTCACATGAGGTTTGATGATTCCATCTCCAGCCCTTAGAAGGTGAGGGACAAAGTCCGATCACACGTCTCCTGAGATCATCTCACCGATCTTCTCCTTCCTAGGAGCTGACCTGTGTGGGGCGTATGATTCAGAGGAAGAGGCCCGGCCTGAGTGTGCGCACCATACGGCTGGACGTCAGCGCCCCCCCCCCCCCCCCCCTCCTCCGATAGAGAAATCAATGTGTGAAATGGATAGATTAGCGACTTCTGAGAATGAATGCGAATTGAATTGCTGCAGCTGCCTGGGCATGCAGATATTGGCTGGGGGGGGGGGATGTAAAACCTATTACAGGAAGAATCTGCACTCCGAAGTGTCTAATGGAGATGTAACTTAAAGGGATATTACACCCCCACTTATTACTAAACACGTCCAGCAGCTGGTTGAATCTCTTCCGGGGTCTGCAGCTTCTTCATCTATAATCCTTGGCTATGTTCCTCTATAAGCCGGTCACATGACCGCAGCCCCCGGGTCGCCTGTCGCAGGGTGGCTCCTTCCTCTTGCAGCATCCTATGGAGTCACCCTTGTATGCAGGGAGATCAGTTGTGCCTCCCTACTCTGTGTGCATCAATAGAAACACACAGCCCAGCCCCATACACTAGGATGGAAAGGCACTCTCTCCCCCCTTCGTCCAAACTAACAGGTTGGCTGGAGACTGTTCTGTCTTAGTGTGGTGGGGGCCACTGGGCTTAATAATCGAAGGGGCCCCCCTGGAGCAGAGAAGCAGGAGGGGGGGGGGTTGGGTTGTTACTGCCGACCGATCATAGTTGTTCAGGGGGGTTGGGGGGGCATTAGGGGTCTGACAACCGATCGAAGTTGTTTAGCGGGGGGGGGGGGGGCGCTAAAGGGACAGACTTCTTACCAGGGCCACCTTCAGTCATTTTGGGGCCCCTTACACAGCTGCAGTGAAGGGGCCCCCTGGAGCATCGAAGTTGAAAAGTGGGGGGGGCTGCCGAGCGAGAAGCAGGGGGGTGCCGAAATTGTCGCGAACGGGGGATTGGCTCGAAATTGCGGGAGGGGGTTGTCGTGCACAGGGGGTTGTTGCGATTGTGCCCGGGGGCCCCCTATTGGGTGGGGCCCATAGGCTTGAGCCCAGTCAAGCCCAATGGTAAGTCTGGCCCTGCTTCCTTGTGAAGACCGGAAGATCAGGGAAGCAGCACAGAGAGAGCAGCAGCACTGAAAGTTGTAAATGACAAGCTCTATGGAAGGAATTTCACTCACTGTTTACTGGGGAAAGTTTATATTGTGCTCAGCGTGTGGCTAAAAAAAGGGTTTGTTATTATATGTAATTGCAGAAGAATGCAGTGCGGCGCGGTGTACGGTTTACAAGGTATAAATAACAGGGCGGAGCCTGAGAACAGGAAATGGCGGCTGTGTGATATTTATTTCAGATCCTCATTAGGTAAATACACGAGCCCAACCAGAGGTGGTAGGGAGGGAGATAGGGCCTGGGTAATAGAAAGGGAGATAGGGAGGGAGATAGGCCGGGTTATAGGCCTGGGTAATAGGGAGGGAGATAGACCGGATGACATGGAGGGGGATAGACCAGGTGATAGGGAGGGTAATGGGGGGTGGGGGTTGATATTGAGGGTAATAGACCGGGTGATAGGGAGGGTAATAGGCCGGGTGATAGGGAGGGTAATAGACCGGGTGATGGGGAGGGTAATAGACCGGGTGATGGGGAGGGTAATAGGCCGGGTGATAGGGAGGGTAATAGACCGGGTGATGGGGAGGGTAATAGACCGGGTGATGGGGAGGGTAATAGACCGGGTGATAGGGAGGGTAATAGGCCGGGTGATAGGGAGGGTAATAGACCGGGTGACATGGAGGGGGATAGACCAGGTGATAGGGAGGGTAATGGGGGGTGGGGGTTGATATTGAGGGTAATAGACCGGGTGATAGGGAGGGTAATAGGCCGGGTGATAGGGAGGGTAATAGACCGGGTGATGGGGAGGGTAATAGACCGGGTGATGGGGAGGGTAATAGGCCGGGTGATAGGGAGGGTAATAGACCGGGTGATGGGGAGGGTAATAGACCGGGTGATGGGGAGGGTAATAGACCGGGTGATAGGGAGGGTAATAGGCCGGGTGATAGGGAGGGTAATAGACCGGGTGACATGGAGGGGGATAGACCAGGTGATAGGGAGGGTAATGGGGGGTGGGGGTTGATATTGAGGGTAATAGACCGGGTGATAGGGAGGGTAATAGGCCGGGTGATAGGGAGGGTAATAGACCGGGTGACATGGAGGGGGATAGACCAGGTGATAGGGAGGGTAATGGGGGGTGGGGGTTGATATTGAGGGTAATAGACCGGGTGATAGGGAGGGTAATAGGCCGGGTGATAGGGAGGGTAATAGACCGGGTGACATGGAGGGGGATAGACCAGGTGATAGGGAGGGTAATGGGGGGTGGGGGTTGATATTGAGGGTAATAGACCGGGTGATAGGGAGGGTAATAGGCCGGGTGATAGGGAGGGTAATAGACCAGGATTATAGGGAGGATGATAAGGAGGATGATAGGCCGGGTGATAAGGAAGATGATAGGGAGGATGATGAGGAGGATGATAGTCCGGGTGATAGGGAAGATGATAGGGAGGATGATGAGGAGGATGATAGTCCGGGTGATAGGGAAGATGATAGGGAGGATGATGAGGAGGATGATAGTCCGGGTGATAGGGAAGGGTAAAAGGGAGGGTAATAGACCAGGATGATAGGGAGGATGATGAGGAGGATGATGGGGAGGATGATGGGGAGGATGATGAGGAGGATGATGGGGAGGATGATAGTCCGGGTGATAGGGAAGGGTAAAAGGGAGGGTAATAGACCAGGATGATAGGGAGGATGATGAGGAGGATGATGAGGAGGATGATGGGGAGGATGATGGGGAGGATGATAGTCCGGGTGATAAGGAGGATGATGGGGAGGATGATGGGGAGGATGATAGTCCGGGTGATAAGGAGGATGATGAGGAGGATGGTAGGCCGGGTGATAAGGAGGATGATGAGGAGGATGGTAGGCCGGGTGATAAGAAGGGGTGTCACTCGGTGAATGGAGTAAATAAAGCTTTTCTCTGCTGCTCGGTGACCCCCCCCCCTCCCCTCCCCTCCCCCTCCTCCCTGACACAGGAAACAGGAAGAACCCGACATTCCTTCTGCAGCTCAGAGGATCCCACTTCCTTCCTCCCTCATATACAAAGTATCATTCTAGGTCTACATTTTTGTCTATTAAAAATCGTACAAACACACAACATAAAGTGATTGTTTATTTATTTATTTTGTCAATAAAAAACAAAAACAGAACTAAAAATACAAACCAAAACATACACAACGTATCATTCTCTGTGTCCCCTCCCCCGTAGTATACAAAGTATCATCTCTACCCTCCCCCGTAGTATACAAAGTATAATTTTTCTGTGTCCCCTCCCCCGTAGTATACAAAGTATCATCTCTGTGTCCCCTCCCCCGTAGTATACAAAGTATCATCTCTACCCTCCCCCATAGTATACAAAGTATCATTCTCTGTGTCCCCTCCCCCGTAGTATACAAAGTATCATCTCTACCCTCCCCCATAGTATACAAAGTATCATTCTCTGTGTCCCCTCCCCCGTAGTATACAAAGTATCATCTCTACCCTCCCCCATAGTATACAAAGTATCATTCTCTGTGTCCCCTCCCCCATAGTATACAAAGTATCATTCTCTGTGTCCCCTCCCCCCGTAGTATACAAAGTATCATCTCTACCCTCCCCCATAGTATACAAAGTATCATTCTCTGTGTCCCCTCCCCCGTAGTATACAAAGTATCATTCTCTGTGTCCCCTCCCCCATAGTATACAAAGTATCATTCTCTGTGTCCCCCTCCCCCGTAGTATACAAAGTATCATTCTCTGTGTCCCCTCCCCCGTAGTATACAAAGTATCATTCTCTGTGTCCCCTCCCCCCCATAGTATACAAAGTATCATTCTCTGTGTCCCCTCCCCCGTAGTATACAAAGTATCATTCTCTGTGTCCCCTCCCCCATAGTATCATTCTCTGTGTCCCCTCCCCCGTAGTATACAAAGTATCATTCTCTGTGTCCCCTCCCCCGTAGTATACAAAGTATCATTCTCTGTGTCCCCTCCCCCGTAGTATACAAAGTATCATTCTCTGTGTCCCCTCCCCCGTAGTATACAAAGTATCATTCTCTGTGTCCCCTCCCCCGTAGTATACAAAGTATCATCTCTACCCTCCCCCATAGTATACAAAGTATCATTTTTCTGTGTCCCCTCCCCCGTAGTATACAAAGTATCATCTCTACCCTCCCCCATAGTATACAAAGTATCATTCTCTGTGTCCCCTCCCCCGTAGTATACAAAGTATCATCTCTACCCTCCCCCGTAGTATACAAAGTATCATTCTCTGTGTCCCCTCCCCCATAGTATACAAAGTATCATTCTCTGTGTCCCCTCCCCCGTAGTATACAAAGTATCATCTCTACCCTCCCCCGTAGTATACAAAGTATCATTCCCTGTGTCCCCTCCCCCATAGTATACAAAGTATCATTCTCTGTGTCCCCTCCCCCATAGTATACAAAGTATCATTCTCTGTGTCCTCTCCCCCGTAGTATACAAAGTATCATTCTCTGTGTCCCCTCCCCCCTAGTATACAAAGTATCATTCTCTGTGTCCCCTCCCCCCTAGTATACAAAGTATCATCTCTGTGTCCCCTCCCCCGTAGTATACAAAGTATCATCTCTGTGTCCCCTCCCCCCTAGTATACAAAGTATCATTCTCTGTGTCCCCTCCCCCGTAGTATACAAAGTATCATCTCTGTGTCCCCTCCCCCGTAGTATACAAAGTATCATCTCTACCCTCCCCCATAGTATACAAAGTATCATTCTCTGTGTCCCCTCCCCCGTAGTATACAAAGTATCATTCTCTGTGTCCCCTCCCCCGTAGTATACAAAGTATCATTCTCTGTGTCCCCTCCCCCGTAGTATACAAAGTATCATCTCTGTGTCCCCTCCCCCGTAGTATACAAAGTATCATCTCTACCCTCCCCCATAGTATACAAAGTATCATTCTCTGTGTCCCCTCCCCCGTAGTATACAAAGTATCATTCTCTGTGTCCCCTCCCCCGTAGTATACAAAGTATCATTCTCTGTGTCCCTCCCCCGTAGTATACAAAGTATCATCTCTACCCTCCCCCATAGTATACAAAGTATCATTCTCTGTGTCCCATCCCCCGTAATATACAAAGTATCATTTCTCTGTGTCCCCTCCCCCATAGTATACAAAGTATCATTCCCTGTGTCCCCTCCCCCGTAGTATACAAAGTATCATCTCTGTGTCCCATCCCCCGTAGTATACAAAGTATCATCTCTACCCTCCCCCATAGTATACAAAGTATCATTCTCTGTGTCCCCTCCCCCATAGTATACAAAGTATCATTCTCTGTGTCCCCTCCCCCGTAGTATACAAAGTATCATTCTCTGTGTCCCCTCCCCCCAGTAGTATACAAAGTATCATTCTCTGTGTCCCCTCCCCCATAGTATACAAAGTATCATTCTCTGTGTCCCATCCCCCATAGTATACAAAGTATCATTCTCTGTGTCCCCTCCCCCCTAGTATACAAAGTATCATTCTCTGTGTCCCCTCCCCCGTAGTATACAAAGTATCATTCTCTGTGTCCCATCCCCCGTAGTATACAAAGTATCATTCTCTGTGTCCCCTCCCCCTAGTATATACAAAGTATCATTCTCTGTGTCCCCTCCCCCGTAGTATACAAAGTATCATCTCTGTGTCCCCTCCCCCCTAGTATACAAAGTATCATTCTCTGTGTCCCCTCCCCCGTAGTATACAAAGTATCATCTCTGTGTCCCCTCCCCCGTAGTATACAAAGTATCATTCTCTGTGTCCCATCCCCCGTAATATACAAAGTATCATTCTCTGTGTCCCCTCCCCCCGTAGTATACAAAGTATCATTCTCTGTGTCCCCTCCCCCATAGTATACAAAGTATCATTTCTCTGTGTCCCCTCCCCCGTAGTATACAAAGTATCATCTCTGTGTCCCCTCCCCCGTAGTATACAAAGTATCATTCTCTGTGTCCCCTCCCCCGTAGTATACAAAGTATCATTCTCTGTGTCCCCTCCCCCGTAGTATACAAAGTATCATTTCTCTGTGTCCCCTCCCCGTAGTGTACAAAGTATCATTCTCTGTGTCCCCTCCCCCATAGTATACAAAGTATCATTTCTCTGTGTCCCCTCCCCCGTAGTATACAAAGTATCATTCTCTGTGTCCCCCTCCCCCGTAGTATACAAAGTATCATTCTCTGTGTCCCCTCCCCCGTAGTATACAAAGTATCATTCTCTGTGTCCCCTCCCCCATAGTATACAAAGTATCATTTCTCTGTGTCCCCTCCCCCGTAGTATACAAAGTATCATTCTCTGTGTCCCCTCCCCCGTAGTATACAAAGTATCATTTCTCTGTGTCCCCTCCCCCGTAGTATACAAAGTATCATTCTCTGTGTCCCCTCCCCCGTAGTATACAAAGTATCATTCTCTGTGTCCCCTCCCCCGTAGTATACAAAGTATCATTCTCTGTGTCCCCTCCCCCATAGTATACAAAGTATCATTTCTCTGTGTCCCCTCCCCCGTAGTATACAAAGTATCATTCTCTGTGTCCCCTCCCCCGTAGTATACAAAGTATCATTTCTCTGTGTCCCCTCCCCCGTAGTATACAAAGTATCATTCTCTGTGTCCCCTCCCCCGTAGTATACAAAGTATCATTTCTCTGTGTCCCCTCCCCCGTAGTATACAAAGTATCATTCTCTGTGTCCCCTCCCCCGTGAATAGGATGCTATACTCTGCATAGTTATGAGGAAGTAGAGAAGTCACTTCCTCTCACACACACAACATGGGAGGCCACGCCTTCTGTTACATAGTTGCCAGCGTTGTAGAATAACGTCCAATGACGCGGCCGCTCCCCCCGGCTCTGAGGACGGCGCATCCGGCGGAGGATCCCAACAAGTCCGAGGTTCACACGTCTCCGATAATCGGAGCGACCTGCGTGCGTCTCGCCCGCCTTGGGGCCTCATTCACGCCGCAATCTCCGCCTCCAGTGTGCAGCTCCGCGTGCGCGCTTCTACGCATTTCCCGTGCGTTCGCTCAGCATTTTTACCATAATCATTTTTTTTACTGAGTCGCATTGACATGCGTTCCTGTATATCCTGCTACGTTTCCATGCGATAAGAATGCAGCGCGCTGTACTGTGTTATAGGCCATCGGAATAGGGGGACAGGAAGGACTGCCAATCACATGACCGCCACGATTGGCTGTCCTCTGGAGCGTGCTCAGTAGAGAGCGCCACCTTACATAGGAAGGCTCTGGGTTCACTTGTGCGACTTTGATGCACCTTTTGCACTCTCTGGTACTGAAGTCGCATCAAAGTAGTGCAGGAACCCTTTGTCACAGTCGCTGTTGACTTTAAGTCGCAAAGATCACAATGGGTGCTATTAAAATCAGCAGGCTGCGACTTGTCATGCGACTTTGGACCAATAATGTCACATAGATCAGAATGAGTGCTATTGAAATCAGCAGGATGTGACTTGTCATGCGACTTTGGACACATACAGTCACATCGATCAGAATGGGTGCTATTGAAATCAGCAGGCTGCGACTTGTCATGCGACTTTAGACACATAAAGCCACATAGATCAGAATGGGTGCTGCGGAAATCAGCAGGCTGCGACTTGCCATGCGACTTTTGGATACAAAGTCAGATAGATCAGAATGGGTGCTATTGAAATCAGCAAGCTGCGGCTTGTCATGCGACTTTACACACATAAAGCCACATAGATCAGAATGGGTGCTATTGAAATCAGCAGGCTGCGACTTGTCATGCGACTTTGGACACAGAAATCAGAATGGGTGCTGTTGAAATCAGAAGGCTGCGACTTGTCATGCGACTTTGAACACATAAAGCCACATAGATCAGAATGAATGCTATTGAAATCAGCAGGCTGCGACTTGTCATGTGACTTTGGACACATAAATCAGAATGGGTAATGTTGAAATCAGCAGGCTGCGACTTGTCATGCGACTTTAGACACATAAAGCCACATAGACAAAAGTCACATGACAAGTCGCAGCCTGCTACATTCAATAGCACCCATTCTGATCCATATGACTTAAAAGTCAACAGCGACTGTGAAAAGGTTCCTGCGCTACTTTGATGCACTACTTCAGTGCCAGGGAGAGTAAAAGTTGCAATAAAGTCGCACAAGTGAGAACCCCGAGCCTTCCTGTGTAAGGTGGCGCTCTCTACTGAGCACGCTCCAGAGGACAGCCAATCATTGTGTCCAAAACGCATTACAAGTCGCACTTGTGCGAACGGAAACCTTTATCCTGCCTGTGTGTCTATGGAGGGTGGAAGGACACGCACACAAGCATGCGGAGAACATGCAAACTCCATGTAGACAGTGCCCTGCCCGTGGCATTGGAAACGAGGACCCCCCCCCCCCCCCGGTGCTGCAGGGCCCGTTCACCCAGACGGCAGGAGATGCGATCCCCATAATCGCAGTGCATGTGGAGAGCCGCACACAGATCAATGGCTGGCGCCACTGGGGGGTTGCAGGTAAGTGCCCATGTGATGGTGGGTGGTAACATCCAGAGACGGCGTTTCTGGTCGCAGACAGTCGCCCACCTCTCAATGAGGCCTTAAAGGCACAATTCACTTTTAGGAAGATGCTGCCTATGCAGGTAAATGGGGGGGAGGGGTCTTACCGCAGTGCACAGATCTGGCACACCGAGGCCCCAATCACAGCGCAGCGTGCGCCTCTCAGGTGCTGCGCTCACGTGCGTTGTCACTGGAAGATGTGCGTCTCGCGGCCGGGAAATTTGTGTCATTTTCTTTTATATTTTGTATCGTTCTTTTGTACACTGAAACTTTATAATAAAAAGAATTCAACAACAACAACAAAAAAAAAAGGTCACCTGAGGTGCCATGAATGAGTGACATGCGTTGTCACACTGCGGCCTATGAAGGGCTGGGGGGCGTGGCCCAAACAGTAAACACCTGCCGTTGCCCTTAGCAACCAGTCTGACACTCCGGCCTTGTAATGAGTACAGGACCACGGTTGCCAGGGGCAACAAGAAGCTTTTCCTTTTACAGAGGAGTTGTCCTGGTGAAAACTGTCAGCTACACCCCCCCCCCCACCCTACTGGTATAGATTGTCAGCTCCTGGGACCCCTGTATATACTGTCAGCTCTTGGGCCCCTAGCTCTGCCCCCCCCTGTGTAGACTGTAAGCTCTCAGGCCCCTTCCGGTATAGATTGTCAGCTCCTGGGACCCCTGTGTAGACTGTCAGCTCTTGGGCCCCAATGTCTGCCCCTCCCCCATTATAGATTGCCAGCTCCTGGGACCCCTGTGTATAGTGTCAGCTCTTGGGCACTAATCCCCCCCCCCCCCAAGTGTAGGCTGTAAGCTCTTAGGCCCCTTCCGGTATAGATTATCAGCTCTTGGGATGCCAGGTCTTCCCCTCCCCCGGTATAGATTGTCAGCTCTTGGGACCCCCGGTATAGATTGCCAGCTCCTGGGATCTCCCGGTATAGACTGTCAGCTCTTGGGCCCCAATGTCTGCCCCTTCACCGGTATAGATTGCCAGCTTCTGAGACCCCTGTGTAGATTGTCAGCTCCTGGGACCCCCCGGTATAGATTGTCAGCTCCTGGGACCCCTGTGTAGATTGTCAGCTCCTGGGACCCCCCGGTATAGATTGTCAGCTCCTGGGACCCCTGTGTAGATTGTCAGCTCCTGGGACCCCCCGGTATAGACTGTCAGCTCCTGGGATCCAATGTCTGCCCCTTCACCGGTATAGATTGTCAGCTCCTGGGACCCCTGTGTAGATTGTCAGCTCCTGGGATCTCCCGGTATAGACTGTCAGCTCCTGGGATCCAATGTCTGTCCCTCCCCCGGTATAGATTGCCAGCTCCTGGGACCCCTGTGTAGATTGTCAGCTCCTGGGATCTCCCGGTATAGACTGTCAGCTCCTGGGATCCAATGTCTGTCCCTCCCCCGGTATAGATTGCCAGCTCCTGGGACCCCTGTGTAGATTGTCAGCTCCTGGGACCCCCCGGTATAGATTGTCAGCTCCTGGGACCCCTGTGTAGATTGTCAGCTCCTGGGACCCCCCGGTATAGAATGTCAGCTCCTGGGATCCAATGTCTGCCCCTTCACCGGTATAGATTGTCAGCTCCTGGGACCCCTGTGTAGATTGTCAGCTCCTGGGATCTCCCGGTATAGACTGTCAGCTCCTGGGATCCAATGTCTGTCCCTCCCCCGGTATAGATTGCCAGCTCCTGGGACCCCTGTGTATAGTGTCAGCTCTTGGGCACTAATCCCCCCCCCCCCCCAAGTGTAGGCTGTAAGCTCTTAGGCCCCTTCCGGTATAGATTATCAGCTCTTGGGATGCCAGGTCTGCCCCTCCCCCGGTATAGATTGTCAGCTCTTGGGACCCCCCGGTATAGATTGTCAGCTCTTGGGACCCCCGGTATAGATTGCCAGCTCCTGGGATCTCCCGGTATAGACTGTCAGCTCTTGGGCCCCAATGTCTGCCCCTTCCCCGGTATAGATTGCCAGCTCCTGGGACCCCTGTGTAGATTGTCAGCTCCTGGGACCCCCCCCCGGATAGATTGTCAGCTCCTGGGACCCCCCGGTATAGATTGCCAGCTCTTGTGACCCCCCCCCCCCCGGTATAGATTGTCAGCTCCTGGGACCCCCCGGTATAGATTGTCAGATCCTGGGACCCCCCCCCCCCCCCGGTATAGATTGTCAGCTCCTGGGACCCCCCGGTATAGATTGTCAGCTCCTGGGACCCCCGGTATAGATTGTCAGCTCCTGGGATCTCCCGGTATAGACTGTCAGCTCTTGGGCCCCAGTGTCTGCCCCTCCCCCGGTATAGATTGCCAGCTCCTGGGACCCCTGTGTAGATTGCCAGCTCCTGGGACCCCCCGGTAAAGATTGCCAGCTCCTGGAAAACCCCCCGGTATAGATTGCCAGCTCTTGTGACCCCCCCCCGGTATAGATTGTCAGCTCCTGGGACCCCTCCGGTATAGATTGTCAGCTCCTGGGACCCCCAGTCTGCCCCTCCCCCTCTCTCTCATGCAGCTTCAGGGGTTCCGGGTAGTAGGGTGGGCGTCCCCCGTCCACCTCCCAGCACCTCCCTCTCTCCGCCCCCTCCCCGCCCCGCCGGCCAATGGCAGGGCCGGTATCTCAAAGTTGCCCATATTTGGCGATCTTCTGTCCGCGCGCTGGGGGGCGGGGCCGACTGGCGCTGACGTTAAATACCATAACGGCCGCTTGGAGAAGTCTCATTCAGCCGGCGGCAGCGGACCTGACAGCATCTCACTTACCGAATTCTCCAGCACCAGGAACACCCTCACACACCACCAGGTAAAGAGCAGAACCCATCCCCACCTACCTCCTTCCTTCTCCTCACCTACCTGGGGGCGGCGGGCGGCCCTGGAAGACGTTAGCGGGACACTTGGAATACTTCATTTGCTTTTTATTTTCCACCTTCTGGGCCTTTGTGCTTCTCGTGAGGTAAAGTCTGGGCCTCGGAGGTGCGCTGGCACTTGTAGTTCTTGGAGAAATTTGGGGGGTTGGTGATGGTCGTGAGGCGCCACTGGCACAAGTTCTCGCGAGACTTGCAGCTGCAGGTAAAGCTGGAGGGCGCCGGAGTTCTCGCGAGACTTGGCTGAGGCGCGCTGCGATGTGTTGAGGGGATTTTTTTTTCCTCAGTTGGGTGTGAGGAGCGCGTGGCTCCAGTTCTCGCGAGACCTGTCATTTAACTTCCCTTCAAAGTTCTCGCGAGACTTGTACCTGGGATGTAAGGGTGCTAGCGCTTGGTTATACGAGTTTCCCCATTGAATTTAAAAGCTTGTCTTTGTAGCTCTCGCGAGACTTGTTCCCTGAGGTAGCCTTTGGGTGTGAGAGGGGCGGTTCTCGAGTTACAGTTCTCGCGAGATTTGTGTCTGAGATTTCTTGCGCTAGTTCTCGTATCTGAGGCCAGTCAGAAGCACGAGTTCTCGCGAGATCTGTGTCTGATATATGTAGTTCTTGGGCGTGCGGCGCTAGTTCTCGTATCTGAGGCCAGTCAGAAGCACGAATTCTCGCGAGATCTGTCTGATATATGTAGTTCTTGGGCGTGCGGCGCTAGTTCTCGTATCTGAGGCCAGTCAGAAGCACGAGTTCTCGCGAGATTTGGTGTTGGCGTGCCTTGCTTGGCTTTAGTTCTCGCGAAATTTGTCTGGCAGGTCCCGAGGCATGCTGGGACTTGTAGTTCTGAGCGTTTTTTGGGGGGCTTGTGGGTGTGGCAATTTAATGTATAAAGACTCATTATGAGGTGCGGGCCGCAGTGCATGCTGGGAGTTGTAGTTCAGTAGCGCTGAGGTTTTTCTTTGGCGCCTGTGTAGGGCGGGTGCCGGGGGGGGGGGGGAGAGAAGATGGCGCCTGTGGCACGTCACGGGTGAGGTGACATGGGTCGGGTGTTGCCCGGGTGACAGGTGGGCGGGGTCTTCCCGGCTTTTGTCCGCTGAGGCCCGTGAAGAGGGGGGCGGGGCGCGGCTGTCACTGCGCGGGCTCCGCACAGGGTGACGTCATCGGGTCGGCACGCCCTGCGCTCATCTCTTGCATTGGCCTGATTCTTCCACTCTCGATGATCGGGCAACGCCCCCTTCCAGGGCAGGTGGGCGCGGCTTCGCGGACCTGTCTCTACCATATTTGGGCATGAAATGCGCTGATTGGCTGAGAGGGGGGAGGAAGAGAAGGAAAAATTCAAACCGGTTTGGTGGGCGTGGCTGGGGTGACAGTTTCCGGTGTGATGTCAGTGGGCGGGGTCGGAACTTTCTAGACGGAGGAAGGTGACTGCCAAGTAACAGGGCGAGGCCGCTGCAGTCACAGGGGTGGGGGAGGGGTGAGTCAGCTGTATACTGCAGGGATTGATATATATATATATACTGTACTAATATAATTGCTGTGTATTTATCTATTGCATAGGTTTTACTTTTATGTCCACTTTATGATCAGTTACCAATGACTGTTTAATGATTTATTACCAGTGACTCAGCAGTGGAACTACCAGTCCCAGTGCAGCCCAATGTTGCTGGGGCTTGTAGTTCTACAACAGTTTTTCTTGTATTGTGAAAATTGCTAAAAAAAAATATATAGTGACAGAAGGGTGAGGCAGGGTAACCCGGCTCAGGCTGTTGCTATGGGCAACTGCTGCATTTTAGCAACTTCCTGTGTTGGCTGCAGCCTGATTGGCTCAGTTTTTTAACTATATATAGCCACGCCTACTTGGTTTTATCTAGGAAGGCGTAATGAGTGCCTGTCGGTCGAGGGTGTGGCCTGGCTGCTGGTGAACCACCAATGGGCAACTGAGCAGGGTTTGCATGCCTAAGGGGGGGTGGCAGCCAATGGGAGGGTGTTGCATGCTCAGGGGGCACCGATAGGGTGTGGCTTTGTGGGCAGCCAATTCAATGGATTTGCTGGAAGCAAGTGGGAGGGTGGGGCCTGCGGGTAGGTGGCCACTAGGCTGCTGAGCAGGTTTTGCATGCCTGAGGGTGGGGTCCAACAAGGGGGGAGGGTGTGGCTGGCAGGTGGGCAGCCAATACAATGGGGTGGGTGGCCAGTTGGCGGCTGAGCAGGGGATTGCATGCATAGGGCCACTAACAAGGGAGGTCGTTACCTGCCCAGGGTAGGAGCGTGCTGGCAGGTACAGCCAATACAATACAGTGGTTGGACGGTAGGCGGCTAAAGAGTTGAGGTCAGCCTGTCCAGTGGGCCGTTAATGGGCAACTGAGCAGGAATTGCATGCACAGGGGCCCCCAATAACACATGGGGGTGCTTGGAGAAGGGCAGCTAATACAATGGGGCTTCTTACAGGTGGAGCCTGCCTGCAGGTGGGCAGTCAACTGAGCAGAGGTTGTAAGAAAGGGGGGGGGGGGTGGCAGCACTAGTATGGTGGGATGGTACAGACAGGTTGGCGGGCGGGGTCAGTCTGCAGGTGGGAAGCCAATAGGCAACTGGGCAGAGGTTGCATCCAGAATGGGGCCACTAGTATTGTAAACATATGTTGGGAGGGCGGGGTCAGCCACTGGGCAGAGGTTGCATGCGGAAGGGGGGGCCACTAGTATGGTGGGTGGTACACAGATTGGAAGGTGGGGTCAGGTGGCTAGGCAACTGGACAAAGGTTGCATGCAGAGGCAGGGCCACTAGTATGGTGTTGACAGGTGGGAGGTTGACTGAGGGCGGGGTCAGGCTGCATATGGGCAGCCAATCAGATCAAACATGCATGCAGTTGTGTTTTGTTTTATGGAAGAAATGCTTTGTAGTAATTCTATTACAATCTAACTTTTAATAAGCCTTTTTTTAATTTATTTACAGAAAACATGGATGAGGAAATTGCAGCACTCGTCGTTGACAATGGATCTGGTATGTGCAAAGCCGGCTTTGCTGGAGATGATGCTCCCCGTGCTGTCTTCCCCTCAATCGTTGGACGCCCCAGACATCAGGTGTGTAAGACGGCTGCTCTCCCTTTCTGTCCTTGTCCCCCCCCCCCCCAATCTTCCTGTATATTGCAACTTGTGCCTCCATCTCCATGTCCCCATTGTCCATTGCTGCCCCCATGTGTGTAATGTTCTGTCCTCCTCTAACCCCTACTTATCCCTTCTCTCCTCCAGGGTGTCATGGTTGGTATGGGACAAAAGGACAGCTACGTAGGTGATGAAGCCCAGAGCAAAAGAGGTATCCTGACCCTGAAGTACCCAATTGAACACGGCATTGTAACCAACTGGGATGATATGGAGAAGATCTGGCATCACACCTTCTACAATGAGCTGCGTGTCGCCCCTGAAGAACACCCCGTCCTTCTCACAGAAGCCCCCCTGAACCCCAAAGCCAACAGAGAAAAGATGACACAGGTTGGTTCCCCCTCTCCCAGATCTCGACGTTCCAGATCTTCCTCTGTACGGGAGACTTCTTATCGCGCTCATTCCTCATTTCTCAGACTCCATTTTTCTTTCAATGTTTCCAGGGCTCTGTTCCTCTTCTGGCATTTCCCTCCTGAAGCCTCAGGTTTCTGTTTTCACTGTTTATTTCTGCTTGTTCTGTTTTTCTACACTTTAACCATTTTAGTTTTTTTTAACCTGCATGTTGGCATGGTTTGGGGTGCTGTGGCCTGCTGCTTTATTAGTAACGTGGTGTCTTTCCTCTCCCACAGATCATGTTTGAGACATTCAACACCCCAGCCATGTACGTTGCCATCCAGGCTGTGCTGTCCCTGTATGCCTCCGGTCGTACCACTGGTATCGTGATGGACTCTGGTGATGGTGTGACCCACACAGTGCCCATCTATGAAGGTTATGCTCTGCCCCACGCTATCCTGCGTCTGGATTTGGCTGGCCGTGACCTGACAGACTACCTCATGAAGATCCTGACCGAGAGAGGCTACAGCTTCACCACCACAGCTGAGAGAGAAATTGTGCGTGACATCAAGGAGAAGCTCTGCTACGTCGCCCTGGACTTCGAGCAGGAGATGGCCACCGCTGCCTCCTCCTCTTCCCTGGAGAAGAGCTATGAGCTGCCCGACGGTCAAGTCATCACCATCGGAAACGAGAGGTTCAGGTGTCCAGAGGCCCTCTTCCAGCCATCCTTCTTGGGTAGGTACCAGCATGATGTGACTTAACTTATGGATTGCAGCCTCGGCAGATGACATATGGCCAAGGTATTTGCACCACCACTAATGTGTCTACACTTCTCTTTCCCATAGGTATGGAATCATGCGGCATTCACGAAACCACATTCAACTCAATCATGAAGTGCGACGTAGATATCCGTAAGGACCTGTATGCCAACACTGTGCTGTCTGGAGGTACCACCATGTACCCTGGCATCGCTGACAGAATGCAGAAGGAAATCACCGCCCTGGCCCCTAGCACAATGAAAATTAAGGTAAGAGTTTGCAGAATTTGGCTCCTGCCATGGGGATCTTGGTCTGGCTATGGGGCTGGTACTCTACTTTAGAGGGGTTTGGTCCTGCCATGGGGAGCTGAGTCCTGGAGGGAGGAGCTTGCCACTGGAAAGGGATCCTGCTGTAGGGTCTTGGCCCTGCCATGGGGAGATGGGCTTGTCATTGGGTGCTAGATGGGCTTGGTTCTGTCATAGGGAGCAGGTTTCACTGGAAGAGGCTTCTGCCATGGGGCGCTACTGTCACTAGATGGTCTTGGTCCGGTCCTGGGGAGCAGGTTTCACTGGAAGAGGCTTCTGCCATGGGAAGTAAGGGTTGGGATCTTGGTTCTACTATGGGGGAAGCAGTGTTTGGCTCTTGCAACAGGTACTAACCAACCTTTTCTTTTTCTGCTTCAGATCATTGCACCACCCGAGCGCAAATACTCCGTCTGGATCGGTGGCTCCATCTTGGCCTCCCTCTCCACCTTCCAACAGATGTGGATCAGCAAGCAGGAATACGACGAATCCGGCCCATCCATCGTCCACCGCAAATGCTTTTAAACGGACTGCTAGCAGATGCGTTGCATTTGCTGCATGAGTTGTTCAAAGTGTTAAAAAAAAAAAAAATTTGCTTCGGCAAATGTGTACGCCTCATGCTAGCCTTGTGAAACTGGAATAGAGCCAACATCCAAACGAACTTGCCCTCAGAATGTGAGACACTCTAAAAGTCACCTGTTGGGGATTCATTTTTCTTTTTGTAATGCAAGACTTTGGAACTGTCTCTCCCCCCAAATATCCAACTATTCCTGTGGTGTCAGTGCTAGCATATCATACCCTGTACACACCTCTGATACAAAACTCCGCTTGGCATTCCGTCTTGGGTGTCTCCTTTTTAAGCTATAAAACGTCTAAGAAATGCATTTCTGTGAAAGGCTGCCGATGTGCGACAGTATTGTGAATGACACTTCTCTGGGAGGGTCCCGGGGGAGTCGAGGTGGGAGATGTGTACAGGGTATCTGAGGTTTAGGCTTCCAGATAACCAATTTTTTTTTTTTTAGCGCTTAATATTCCAGAATTTCATGTCTGAGGCTGGTAGGAGTTCATGAAGGAATTATCACTTGTTTTTTTGCCACTTTTTTTTTTCTAGTACAGAAAGAAATGGCATCCAGGCCTTAGAACAGGTTCTTGTTTTTTCTCTCTTAGCCCAGTTTGTATTCCCATCATTTGAACGGGTCTGAAGAAGTTACAACTTATTGCAGTTACACCTGTAAATTTATTCATCCGAGTTAATTTATGTAAATTTTTTTTGTATGTTGCCTTAATGTTCTCACATGACAGTAGAAGAACCAAAATTTGTAAGTCATCCTGAAGTTGAGAAGAGAAAATTGTAACTCCCGGAAAACACTTCATTGTGTAAGGAAAATAAAGCGCTGCAGTAAAATAGAAATCTATGTGTGCTTGTTCTGTGTTGCAGATCTTGGGGCATTGGGTGGGGGTGTTGACAGGGTCATCCTGGTGGGGTGTTCTTTGCAGGGGGTCCTCATCACAGAGGTCACTGGACCAGGGAGCGGATCTTTGCATCAGGGTCATCATGGGTTGTTTGACAAGGGATGGGATCTTTGCATCAGGGTCATCATGGGTTCTTGGACAAGGGATGGGATCTCTTTGCACCAAGCTCATAATGGGCTGGTGGACCAGGGAGGAGATCTTTGAATCAGGTCATCATGGGTCCTTAAACCAGGGAAAGGTATCTTTGCACCGGTGTTGTTGGACGAGGGAGATCTTTGCATCAGGGGCATCATGGGTTGTTGGACCAGGGAGGGGGATCTTTGAACCAGGGTCATCATGGGGTTGTTGGACCAGGGAGGGGATCTTTGAACCAGGGTCATCATGGGGTTGTTGGACCAGGGAGAGGATCTTTGCACCAGGGTCATCATGGGGTTGTTGGACCAGGGAGGGGATCTTTGCACCAGGGTCATCATGGGGTTGTTGGACCAGGGAGGGGATCTTTGCACCAGGGTCATCATGGGGTTGTTGGACCAGGGAGGGGAATCTTGGGTCTGAAGACCCATGATGCAAAGATCTCCTCCCTGGTCCGATAACCCTGATGCACATTCCACTATAGTGGTTGGGTTTGCTTATTCAAGGTGCACCCTCACACAGTTCCAAGGGGGAGAAATAAACACCTTTCCTTGCACATGGTAGAGCAGGCATCCTCAAACTACAGCCCTCCAGCTGTTGCGGAACTACAAATCCCATGAGGCATTGTGAAACTCTGACATTCACAGACATGACTGAGCATGATGGGAAATGTAGTTCCTGAACAACTGGAGGGCCATAGTTTGAGGACCCCTGTGGTAGAGTATATGACGGCTGACAAGATCCTGGGAAATCTGAGTAGCCCAAAGCTCCCAATATACAACAATGCAGGGTAATCTTGCAAGGGTTGGCTTACCCAACCTTCTCAGATCTGGCTGATGGTGATTTCACCCCCCCCCCCCCATGCTGATTAGATTTAACTATTTTTTTATCTAGATTCTCTAATCAGAAGGGCAACTTGAATAAGCTTGACTTCAACTCAGGTGAAGGGGGTTCATAACTGTACTGAGCCCTTCTGCAACTTCAAATCTGACATCACATTATCACGGCCTGCATACAACTTCACCAGAGGTCATGTTGAAGTCTCGCCAAAAGTAGTGTAACCTTTTGTCTGAGATGGTTCAACTGCCATTAATGGTGTAACTGACTTGTCATGTGACTTTGACCTCAAGCTGCCCTGTGGACCAGACATCTAGTGTAGTGATTGTTCACATGGCTTCCTTTAAAGAACCAAAGTGAGGTGCCAGAATCCTAATTATAGAATGGGGGAGAATTCACATCTGAGGTCATGATCTGTACGTATGAGACAAAAGAACTCCTGAAGGCTTCCAGCAAAAGATCTTGGCATTGGTCCTCATGCCTAAAATTAAAGGTCCTTTATCCTGATGGTACTTCATATACACGGTGGGTAAAACAAGAGTTCAAACTTGGATGTCTTCTAAAAGAATGGACCAAACAACTATACACAACTTGTTTTTATTTTGGATGGAGTGTGGGAGGGTCTAACCCCTGTAAGGTTTAACCACATCTGTCCCATTGGGGAGGTTTGCCTCACTTCCGGTAGCCAAACAGGAAGTGAGAGTAAATCCCTGCAAATGGCATTCCCTCAGGGACCCATGGCTCAAACTTGTATCCTTTGGGGACAACCCAAAATTTGGACTTCTTTCAAAATTGGTAAATGGCACAACTGGGGGAATCTCCCTTATAAAGATAGTGATAAAAACCTGATGGGGCTCTCGCCCATCTCCATTCAACACTAAAGATTTGCCTCTATAGTTGTACTTTTAGCTGCAATGGATCTGTATCCTCTTAATTTCCCAAAATTCTCAATCAGATGAACATGCATGTACAGAGCCGCCTCTGGATAATCTGACTTGGAGAGAATTGGGAGACGCTAGAACTTCCTCTGCCCTGCGGGGAGGTGACAAAGTTGGGGTTTTGGTTAGTAAGACCAATTCCTGGTGTAGCCAGCTGGTAATGTCACCTGCACTCCATAGATGGTGGGGGGCAGCTCCGGAAAGTGTTCCCTTTCACTAATAACATGCTGAAACATTGTAACCGATCAATTCCTTCACTGCTGGCAGTCATCCTAGGAGGCAATGATGGAGGATCCTCACTTCTGTCCCAGTTGCCATGGTCCTCTGTCTAGGAAGTGATGAGGTGGATCCTCACTTCCTGTCCCAGTTGCCATGGTCCTCTGTCTAGGAAGTGATGGGGTGGATCCTCACTTCCTGTCCCAGTTGCCATGGTCCTCTGTCTAGGAAGTGATGGGGTGGATCCTCACTTGTTGTCCCAGTTGCCATGGTCCTCTGTCTAGGAAGTGATGGGGTGGATCCTCACTTCCTGTCCCAGTTGCCATGGTCCTCTGTCTAGGAAGTGATGAGGTGGATCCTCACTTCCTGTCCCAGTTGCCATGGTCCTCTGTCTAGGAAGTGATGGGGTGGATCCTCACTTCCTGTCCCAGTTGCCATGGTCCTCTGTCTAGGAAGTGATGGGGTGGATCCTCACTTCCTGTCCCAGTTGCCATGGTCCTCTGTCTAGGAAGTGATGGGATGGATCCTCACTTCCTGTCCCAGTTGCCATGGTCCTCTGTCTAGGAAGTGATGAGGTGGATCCTCACTTCCTGTCCCAGTTGCCATGGTCCTCTGTCTAGCAAGTGATGGGGTGGATCCTCACTTCCTGTCCCAGTTGCCATGGTCCTGTCTAGGAAGTGATGGGGTGGATCCTCACTTGCTGTCCCAGTTGCCATGGTCATCTGTCTAGGAAGTGATGAGGTGCATCCTCACTTCCTGTCCCAGTTGCCATGGTCCTCTGTCTAGGAAGTGATGGGGTGGATCCTCACTTCCTGTCCCAGTTGCCATGGTCCTCTGTCTAGGAAGTGATGGGGTGGATCCTCGCTTCCTGTCCCAGTTGCCATGGTCCTCTGTCTAGGAAATGATGGGGTTGATCCTCACTTCCTGTCCCAGTTGCCATGGTCCTCTGTCTAGGAAGTGATGGGGTGGATCCTCACTTCCTGTCCCAGTTGCCATGGGCCTCTGTCTAGGAAGTGATGGGGTGGATCCTCACTTCCTGTCCCAGTTGCTATGGTCCTCTGTCTAGGAAGTGATGAGGTGGATTCTCACTTCCTGTCCCAGTTGCCATGGTCCTCTGTCTAGGAAGTGATGGGGTGGATCCTCACTTCCTGTCCCAGTTGCCATGGGCCTCTGTCTAGGAAGTGATGGGGTGGATCCTCACTTCCTGTCCCAGTTGCCATGGGCCTCTGTCTAGGAAGTGATGGGGTGGATCCTCACTTCCTGTCCCAGTTGCTATGGTCCTCTGTCTAGGAAGTGATGGGGTGGAGCCTTCTCATTGGGGTGAACAATGATGGCCGAATTCCACTTTCCAAGAACTTATTTGCTGGCTTGTTAAAGTGGAACAAAACCTCTCTATGGCAGGGGTCTCCAAACTTCGGCCCTGGGGCCAGTTGCGACCCTTGAGGTATTGTTCCTAACGCCAATAATGGGGCACACTTTCTTCTCGCTGATAGCAACTACAATAATTCTCCCCCTCATACCAAAGATCAGGCACTGGGCACAGTCCGGCCCTCCTAAAGCCTGAAGGATCATAATCTGGCCCCTCCTCTTAACCACTTCCTGCCGGGAGGATGTCCTCGGGTTGCAATGGGTATACCGGGATGGCACCTTTAGGCATTATCCCGATATGAAAATTTTCACCCGGTGATTCCATTTGAAGCCGAAGTGATTTGACTTCTGCCACTCTCCTGCCGCTGCATTTCCCGTGATCTGACGATCGCAGAGCCCAAGAGTAATCCAACCGTTGGTGATGGCTGCATTTAAAGGGTCACTAAAGGAAAACAAATGTTTTTGCTGAAATGACTGTTTACAGGGTATAGAGACATAAAAATTAACTGATTCCTTTTCAAAATGATTAAAAATAGATAAAAATCAATCATGTAATGTGCCTGCAGGTTAGTTTCACTTTTAAATTGGTTTCATGTTTCTGTGAAGTAGAAAGAGACACACAGAACAAAAACAATCAAATCCAGGGCAGTGTTTTGTTTTTAAAATGAATCTGATTGGTTCTGGGAAGTTTTAGACACACAGTAATGACAGCTCAGACCACCGTGAGAAAGCTCCCAGCACTGTGGTTATAAAAAAACAGACAAGCAGGAAGTGTGGAGAACAGAGCAGGATTACAGCAACTTCAAAGCAAAAACGAACAATAAGGACATGAAACCAGTACTGCAGTAAGGTAAAGGAAGCTATTTAGCTAAAAAACAACATTTTCCTTTACTTCTAGTGCATAAGACAGGGGTCTCCAAACTGCGGCCCTTTGCTAGCCTTTATCAAGCCCTTGGGGCAGTAATGCTCCCAATGATGCGAGGCACTATTCCTCCCGACGACGCCAACAATTGCAGAGCCTGGGAGCAATGCAACCGGCAGTGATGGCCGCACAGAACAGAGAGGAACTGACAACGTTCCTCCCTCTCTCTGACCCCCAGAAACCAGGAGGTAAGTGTATGTTGTTTGTCACTTCCGGTTCCACCTCTTTCTTTACCTGGCTGGTAGCGGGCAGGAAAGCAGCCAATTAGACCGATCTCTGTCTGATTGGAGGCCAGAGGAGAGATTTAGGGCCAGATTCACAGACAGAGTACGCCGGTCTATCTCCTGATACGCCGGCGTACTTTCAAAGTTCCCCCGCGTCGTATCTTTAGTTTGAATCCTCAAACCATGATACGGCGGCTTCTGGGTTAGATCCGACAGGCTTACGTCCTCGTACGCCTTGCAGATGCAATACTTCGGCGCCCGCTGGGTGGCGTTCACGTCGTTTTCCCCGTCGGGTATGCAAATTAGCTATTTCCGACGATCCACGAACATACGAGCGGCCGTCGCAATCTCTTACGGCGTCTCTAGTCGTCCTTTTTCCGGCGTATAGATCGACTTGGCATGTTAAGTATGGCCGTCGTTCCCGCGTCGAAATTTGAATTTTTATTTGCGTAAGTCGCCCGTGAATAGGGATGTACGTAACTCACGTCTACGTAAAAAAAATGACGTCGTTGCGACGTCATTTAGCGCAACGCACGGCGGGAAATTTAGAAACGGAGCACGCGCAGTTCATTCGGCGCAGGGACGCGCTTCATTTAAACGAATCACGCCCCCTAATCGCCGGTTTGAATTCCGCCGCCGGAGATAGACTGCGCCGCCGTAACTTTCGGCGCGCAATCTTTCAGGATTCGAAATTACGCCAGGTAAGGTATGGCGGCGTAGTGTATCTCTGATACGCTGCGCCGATCTATTTCTATGTGGATCTGGCCCTTAGGGTCTATTAGACTCCAGATTCCTCCAGTCTCTCTGTCAGAACACAGTAGAACAGCAGGGGAGATCGCTGCACTAACATCAGATTATTAGTACAGTGGCCCCCACCAAAACTTGTCATCAGCGGGTTGGAAAAAAAAAAAAAAAGCTAGTGGTGTGTACCAGGCTTTAGGTAATGATGCACCAAAATTTCTGCTGCAGAAAGTAAGGCGTTCAGCTTGGTGTTGATAATGGCTGCCCGAAAACGCCCGCAATTTTGCAGCGGTTTGCCGCGTTTTTATCGTGCGTCTCATAGGTCATGTGACTCAATAATGCAACACAGGTGCGTTTTTGCTGCGTTTTTCAATGGGGAGGTGCATTTTTTTTTATTTTTTTTTTTAACTGACCAATAATGCAGCAAGCAGGATTTTTAACCACTTCCATACGGGGCACTTAAACACCTTCCTGCCCAGGCCCATTTTCAGCTCTGTCGCTGTTTAAATGACATTTGCGCGGTCGTGCTACACTGTACCCAGACACAATTTGTATAATTTTGTTCCCACAAATAGAAGCTTTCTTTTGGTGGTATTTGATCAACTCTGCGGTTTTTATTTTTTGCTAAAAAAAAACAGAATATTTAGAAAAAATATAAACTTTTTAGTTTAATTCGGTTATAACATTTTGTAAATAAGTATGTTTTCTCCTTCACTGATGGGCACCGATAAGGCGGCATTGATGAGATGGCACTGATGGGTGGCACTTCTATGTAGCACTGATGGGCACTAATAGGTGACACTGATGGGCACTGAAAGGCTGCGCTGATGGGTACTTATGGGTGGCACTCATGGACACTGATTCATGGCACTGGTAGGCATCCCCGGTGGCACTGGCAGTGGAAGGCATTGTGGGTGGGCACTGATAAGGAGACACCGATGAGGTGGCACTGATGGGAGGCACTTATATGCAGAACTGATGGGCATTGATCGGCAGCCTTGGTGGGCACTGATAGGCGACACTGATGGGCACTGAAAGGCTGCACTGATGGGTACTTGTGGGTGGCACCCATGGACACTGATTCATGGCACTGGTAGGCATCCCTGGTGGCACTGCCAGTGGTGGCATTGTGGTTGGGCACTCATAAGGCAACACCGATGAGGTGGCACTGATGGGAGGCACTTATATGCAGAACTGATGGGCATTGATCGGCAGCCCTGGTGGGCACTGATAGGCGACACTGATGGGCACTGAAAGGCTGCACTGATGGGTACTTATGGGTGGCACTCATGGACACTGATTCATGGCACTGGTAGGCATCCCTGGTGGCACTGCCAGTGGTGGCATTGTGGTTGGGCACTGATAAGGCAACACCGATGAGGTGGCACTTATATGCAGCACTGATGGGCATTGATCGGTGGCACTTATGGGCACTCATGGGTGGCACTGATAGGCGAAACTGATGAGTACTTATGGGTGGCACTCATGGACACCAATTCATGGCACTGGTAGGCATCCCTGGTGGCACTGCCAGTGGTAGGCATTGTGGGTAGGCACTGATTGGCAGCTGCCTGGGCACAGATTGGCATTCCCTGGTGGTCTGGGAGGGCATACCCGGTGGTCCAGTGGGGTGGCCATCCTGGTGGTCCTGGGCATGATCCGAGTGGGGGGCTGCGATCGGCTCTCCTCTACTCGTGTCTGTCAGAATGAGAAAAGGCCGATCGACGGCTCACTCTGGTTACATCGTGATCAGCCGTGATTGGACACGGCTGATCACGTGGTAAAGACCCCCTGTCGGAGACTCTTTACCTAGATCGGAGTTGCGGTGTGACTGACACACCGCAACACAGATCGCCGCCATGCGCGCCCCCCCCCCCCCCCCCCGGGGGCGTGCAGCGGCTTGATATCCTGCCGACGTCATATGACGTCCAGTCAGGATATCGCAAACCACTTTGCCGCCCGTCATTTTGCGATATGGCGTGCGGCACGCGGTTAATCCCGCTTCAACAGGCGCCGACAATAAATTCACGATATTGTTTCAAAAGTGAAATAAAAAAAAACAATTATTGATAAATATTTATATATTTTTTTTAAACCGTTGGGCGTTTTCCTCCATTCTGCGATCTTCAAGCGATCATCCAGGAAGTCGGTCACCTTTGTCACTTCCTCCTCCAGCTTCAGTTTGTTACAAAGTTTCTTCTTCATTGTATCTGATTGTCCCAATCCTGCCACACACAGGAAATGAGAGACATCTGCTTCCCCTCTGGGGTGGAGACTCAGATCATTCTATCCCCCGGGGGGGGGGGCGTATCCTCCATCCGCACCCCCACCACTGCCACCGCTCCAGGAGATCACATTACTGCTCCGCTGGATTAAACCCAAAGCAAACATTTCTCACATTGCAGATTACCAATTCTTAGATGTGACGGCTGCATTTGTTTTCTTTCTTGGGCTTGCTTTCTTCTATTTCCACCTGGCGATCCTGTCTGTTGCTTTTCAAAAGAACAAGCTGTCCTGCAGATGTAGCAGTTGGAAGGATTGAGACAAAACATTTACCACTGACAGGGGTGCTTACAATGATCGGCTTTTTAATTATTGATGTAAAAACCTTTATCCCGAAAAAGGAACAAAATTGTTACCGTAAGGCCGCGGGCGTACGCGGTTCAGCAGGAGCTGGCTGATCACAGATCGGAGTAAGGGACGGATCCTGGCACCTTACCCCCTGATCAGCTGTCAGCCAATGACAGCTGATCCACACCCACTGCTGTCTATCAATGCCCACCAGTGTCACCTATCAGTTCCTATTAGTCCCACCTCATGAGTGCAGCTTATTAGTGTCACCTATCAATTCCCACCAGTCTATCTGTGCGGCCTGTCAGTGTCACCTACCAGTGCCACCTCATTAGTGCAGTCTATCAGTGTCTCACCTCTTCATAAGTGCAGCTTATTAGTGCCCAACCGTGTCAGTCATCAGTGCCACCTCATCAGTGCAGCCTATCAGTGTCACCTATCAATGCCCACTAGTGTCACCTATCAGAGCCTCCCCTCATCATATGTGCTGCCTATCAGTGCTGCATCATCAGTGCAGCCAATCAGTGCCCACCAGTGTCACCTATTAGTGCCACCCCATCAGTGCTGCCTATCAGTGCCTCACCTCATCATAAGTGCTGCCTATCAGTGCCTTATCATAAGTACCACCTGTCAGTGCAGCCTATCAATACCCACCAGTGTCACTTATTAGTGCCACTTCATCAGTGCTGCCTATCAATGCCTATCAGTTCCCATTAGTGCCACCTCATCAGTGCAGCCTATCAATGCCCACTAGCATCACCTATCAGTTTTTTCCTCATCATATGTGCTGCTTATCAGTGCCTCATCATCAGTGCAGCCTATCAGTGCCCACCAGTGTCACTTATCAGTGCCCACCAGTGTCACCTATTAGTGCCACCTCATCAGTGCTGCCTATCAGTGCCTCACCTCATCATAAGTGATGCCTATCAGTGCAGCCTATCAATGCCCACCAGTGTCACTTTTTAGTGCCACCTCATCAGTGCAGCCTATCAGTGCCTTATCATACATGCCACCTATCAATGCCCACCAGTGTCACTCATCAGTGCCACCTCATCAGTGCTGCCTATCAGTTCCCATTAGTGCCACTTCATCAGTGCAGCCTATCAGTGTCACCCATCAATGCCCACTAGCGTCACCTATCAGTGCCTCCCCTCATCATATGTGCTGCTTATCAGTGCCTCATCATCAGTGCAGCCTATCAGTGCCCACCAGTGTCACTTATCAGTGCCCACCAGTGTCACCTATTAGTGCCACCTCATCAGTGCAGCCTATCAGTGTCACCTATCAATGCCCACCAGTGTCACTCATCAGTGCAGCCTATCAGTGCCTTATCATACATGCCACCTATCAATGCCCACCAGTGTCACTCATCAGTGCAGCCTATCAGTGTCACCTATCAATGCCCACCAGTGTCACTCATCAGTGCAGCCTATCAGTGTCACCTATCGATGACCACCAGTGTCACTCATCAATGCAGCCTATCAGTGTCACCTATCAATGCCCACCAGTGTCACTCATCAGTGCAGCCTATCAGTGTCACATATCGATGCCCACCAGTGTCACTCATCAGTGCAGCCTATCAGTGTCACCTATCGATGCCCACCAGTGTCACTCATCAATGCAGCCTATCAGTGTCACCTATCGATGCCCACCAGTGTCACTCATCAGTGCAGCCTATCAGTGTCACCTATCGATGCCCACCAGTGTCACTCATCAATGCAGCCTATCAGTGTCACCTATCGATGCCCACCAGTGTCACTCATCAGTGCAGCCTATCAGTGTCACATATTGATGCCCACCAGTGTCACTCATCAGTGCAGCCTATCAGTGTCACCTATCAATGCCCACCAGTGTCACCTATTAGTGCCTCACCTCATCATAAGTGTTGCCTATCAGTGCCTCATGATAAGTGCCACCTATTAGTGCTGCCTCATTAGCGCACACCAATGAAGGAAAAAAACGACCTGTTTGCAAAAAACGATGAAAACTTTTTTATTTTAAAAAAGGCAGTCTTTTTTTTTGTTTGTTTATCAAAAAATAAAACCCAGGCCCAAGGCCAGATCACCAGATGAAAAAAGAGGAGGAGAAAAGCTGAAAATAAAATAAAACGAATGCAGCAGCCGCCGCACCTAACGATTGGAAAAATATGACATTTCCGGTTTGGGGTGTAATATAAGAGAAGGGCGGGCACATGGGGGGGGGGGGGGGGGGGGGGGGTGAACACCTTTACTGATTCAAATTTTTGCCCCCCCCCCTCCCTGATTTTGAAGGTGGAAGTGGGTGGCGGAGTCGCCCTTTATGAGTTGAAGTGGTTGCTGCGACCAGCTGCGGCGGCGGCGGCACACGCGGGGTTAATGCCAACCCACACGCCGGCTTTTGTCTTTAGCGTCTGCCTGAGCGCCCCCCTGATGAGTCAGCACGCCGTTCCCTGGGAGGCCTTTGTCTCCAGACAAAGCATTCATGTTACCAGGTCCTGCGGATGGCAGATGTCCCTGTGTGCCCCCCCCCCTCCTCCCCCTCCCCCCCTTTCCTCCATCATGGAACTGCAGCCTTGGCATTAAATACCCCCCCCCCCCTTCCAGGATCGTTACCTCAGCAAAAACATGTTTGTACTCGCTCGGCACTTCATACAATGCCAGCCGCTGGGCGCTCCTCCTTCACCCCCCCCCCGCCACCGGGGGGTGCTAAGGAGGGCTATCCGTCCCCGCCACACATCTCACTTCCAAATTAAATCTCCGCGGGACATTTCTAGCATTCCTTCCAGTATATTTCTGAAGCCTTCGAGCTGTTCGTGGTGGCACCCCCCCCCCCCCCAGTCCCGGCGCCGCACCAGAACCAATTCAGGGCTGCCGGCTTATTAAAGCCCAACTCCAACCCCTCTTCAGGCTTACACAGGTATACCGGCCCTTTAAATCCTCTCTCCGCCCCCTCCCTTCAGTCTTCTACAGGTACGCCGGCCCTTTAAATCCTCCCCCCGCCCCCTCCCTTCAGTCTTCTACAGGTACGCCGGCCCTTTAAATCCTCTCTCCGCCCCCTCCCTTCAGTCTTGCACAGGTATGCCGGCCCTTTAAATCCTCTCTCCGCCCCCTCCCTTCAGTCTTGCACAGGTATGCCGGCCCTTTAAATCCTCTCTCCGCCCCCTCCCTTCAGTCTTGCACAGGTACGCCGGCCCTTTAAATCCTCTTTCCGCCCCCTCCCTTCAATCTTCTACAGGTACGCCGGCCCTTTAAATCCTCTCTCCGCCCCTCCCTTCAATCTTCTACAGGTACGCCGGCCCTTTAAATCCTCTCTCCGCCCCCTCCCTTCAGTCTTGAACAGGTATGCCGGCCCTTTAAATCCTCCCCCTGCCCCCTCCCTTCAATCTTCTACAGGTACGCCGGCCCTTTAAATCCTCTCTCCGCCCCTCCCTTCAATCTTCTACAGGTACGCCGGCCCTTTAAATCCTCTCTCCGCCCCTCCCTTCAATCTTCTACAGGTACGCCGGCCCTTTAAATCCTCTCTCCGCCCCCTCCCTTCAGTCTTGTACAGGTATGCCGGCCCTTTAAATCCTCTCTCCGCCCCCTCCCTTCAGTCTTGTACAGGTATGCCGGCCCTTTAAATCCTCTCTCCGCCCCCTCCCTTCAGTCTTGTACAGGTATGCCGGCCCTTTAAATCCTCTCTCCGCCCCCTCCCTTCAGTCTTGTACAGGTACGCCGGCCCTTTAAATCCTCTCTCCGCCCCCTCCCTTCAGTCTTGCACAGGTATGCCGGCCCTTTAAATCCTCTCTCCGCCCCCTCCCTTCAGTCTTGCACAGGTACGCCGGCCCTTTAAATCCTCTCTCCGCCCCCTCCCTTCAGTCTTGAACAGGTATGCCGGCCCTTTAAATCCTCCCCCTGCCCCCTCCCTTCAATCTTCTACAGGTACGCCGGCCCTTTAAATCCTCTCTCCGCCCCTCCCTTCAATCTTCTACAGGTACGCCGGCCCTTTAAATCCTCTCTCCGCCCCCTCCCTTCAGTCTTGTACAGGTATGCCGGCCCTTTAAATCCTCTCTCCGCCCCCTCCCTTCAGTCTTGTACAAGTATGCCGCCCCCTTAAATCCTCCCTCCGCCCCCTCCCTTCAGTCTTGTACAAGTATGCCGGCCCTTTAAATCCTCTCTCCGCCCCCTCCCTTCAATCTTCTACAGGTACGCCGGCCCTTTGAATCCTCTCTCCGCCCCTCCCTTCAGTCTTCCCCAGGTATGCCGGCCCTTTAAATCCTCTCTCCGCCCCCTCCCTTCAGTCTTGCACAGGTATGCCACTGCCTGTATTTGTCAGATTTTCCCTGGCCCCACCCTTACATTCATTGGATTTCAGTTCTGTCAATCATGGAGGTTCAGTGCCACATGTGGGCGTTACCTATGCAAAAAGAGCCCACCTAGGAACGCCCACTTTTCCAGACTGACACCCACTCATCAAGGAATTCTGATATTTGCATAACTCCTCCCACTGCTTGTATTTTTCAGATGGTCCCTGGGATAGTAACAGGTTAATCATTGGCTTTGGCATGCTATTGGTTCCTCCTGTCTTCCAATCAGGCTCCTGTGTTGTCACCCCCATCACAAAGGGGTCCCTAGGGGGGCTACGATTAGCTGATTAAACCAATCCCATCACAAAGGGGTCCCTAGGGGGGCTACGATTGGCGGATTAAACCAATCCCATCACAAAGGGGTCCCTAGGGGAGGCTACGATTGGCGGATTAAACCAATCCCATCACAAAGGGGTCCCTAGGGGGGCTACGATTGGCGGATTAAACCCAGACACAGCCCGCTGGTGTCACCATAAGAAAGGTCACGCCGCCATTATAGGAGGAGTCAGTGGAGGAGTCGGGAATTATGGGAAGGAGATCTCACTGTGTGGAGCATAAAGATTTAGGAATGTTGGGAGCTGCCAGGCTCCGCCCACAACTAGAATATCACCTTCAGGCCTATAGTGGGAGGAGTCGATCGATCGAAATACAATATGGCCACCGGGAGGCGCTCTCTACACAGAGGGTATACAGAGCACGCCCACCCCCCAGAAATACAATATGGCCACCGGGAGGCGCTCTGTACAAAGATGGTATACAGAACGCCCCCCCCCCCAGAAATACAATATGGCCACCGGGAGGCGCTCTCTACACAGATGGTATACAGAGCGCGCCCCCCCCCCCAGAAATACAATATGGCCACCGGGAGGCGCTCTCTACACAGATGGTATACAGAGCGCGCCCCCCCCCCAGAAATACAATATGGCCACCGGGAGGCGCTCTCTACACAGATGGTATACAGAGCACCCCCCCCCCCCAGATATGCCATTTACAGCTGATTAGCTCACTGATTTCCCCAGAAGTCTGCACTAAAATACAAGTCAGATTTTGGGCATCTCCTGTAATAGGGATTTAATTTTTAGTGAGAAACTCCCAAAGGGAAATCACATCTAAAGGGATGCAGACCCCCTGCCACTTTCCTCATTAGAGCCCTGTAGGTGCAGCAGCTGATTGATAATGACTCCACCCACAACTAGAATATCACCTTCACGCCTATAGTGGGAGGAGTCGATCGATCGAAATACAATATGGCCACCGGGAGGCGCTCTCTACACAGATATTATACAGAACGCCCCGCCACCGGAAATACAATATGGCCACCGGGAGGCGCTCTCTACACAGATATTATACAGAACGCCCCGCCACCGGAAATACAATATGGCCACCGGGAGGCACTCTTTACACAGAGAGTATACAGAGCGCCCCCCCCCCAGAAATACAATATGGCCACCGGGAGGCACTCTGTACAAGGATGGTATACAGCATGACCCCCCCCCCCAGGTATGCCATTTACTGCTGATTGGCTCACTGATTTCCTGCACTAAGATACAAGTCAGATTTTGGGCATCTCCTGCAATAGGGATTTCATTTTTAGTGAGAAACTCCCAAAGGGAAATCACATCTAAAGGGATGCAGACCCTCTGCCACTTTCCTCATTAGAGCCCTGCAGGTGCAGCAGCTGATTGATAATGATAAAGTCACTCCCATTCACAGTCACTCCGCACATGGACACAGAGAAACAAAAGTAACAAAAGGTCGGAATCTGCTACAAAGTTTGTTACAATCCCTGCAATGTACAGAGATCACCGAGGGGGGGGGGAGGGGGGAGGGGGGAGGGGGGAGTTACTCTTTAAAAGATAAGTACACCTTTGTGAACAGGTGACATGTTATATCCCTATTAGCATGTTCAGAATCTACCCCCCCCCCAGGTGACATCACGCCGGGTATCTTCTCCCCGCACCCCCTTTAATGAGACTCTCCGCAACATTCTTGACGCAACACATGATAAAAACCGACTCGCCGCAACATTTGTGACACAACACATGATAAAAATCGTTGCGTCACGAATGTTGCGGCGAGTCCAATTTTTATCATGTATTGCGTCACGAATGTTGCAGGGAGTCTCATTTTTATCACGCGTTGCGTCACGAATGTTGCAGCAAATCTAATTTTTATCATGCGTTGCGTCACGAATGTTGCGGCAAATCTAATTTTTATCACAGTTGCGTCACGAATGTTGCGGCGAGTCCAATTTTTATCACGCGTTGCGTCACGAATGTTGCAGGGAGTCTCATTTTTTTTTTTTTTTTTTTTTTTTTTAAAGTGTATTTTTGTGCGTGAACTCGAGAGAGAGGAGCTGGACTGCAGGAGTTGGGAGTAGGCAGACCCTCCCCCCGGAGGCAATCGCCATCCTTCTCCATGCCCCCGGTGGCAATGGCGGGTGTGAAGGGGGGCCTCCCACTCACCCCACCCTGCCTGCTCCTCTTGGGAGCCCAACTGGGGCCCAACGGGACCCCAATGGGGCAGAGGGACTCCCCCTATGAGGGAGTGAGGGGGCCTAGTCCACCCAGCCAGCCCCGTAGGTCCTTCGCCTCTCTTTATTTAAGAGACCGCATGGCCAAAGTGCTTGTGTTTTAAACCAATTTCGTGTGCGTGCAAGTGTGGTGGTTTTTGTGGGGGGGGGGGGGTGGGCGTACTAAGCACAGGCGTACCTTGCATAGCACACCCACCGGGAGCCGGGCTGAGACCACCAAACTCAATTCACATGTAGCCGAGACCGGGATCCGAACCCTTGGCTGCAGAGGTGAATGGCTTGTCAGCGCAGTGCCAATCACGTTGAGCCACCACAGCTCCCTGATAGGGAGTCTCATTTTTATCATGCGTTGCGTCACGAATGTTGCGGCAAATCTAATTTTTATCACAAGTTGCGTCACGAATGTTGCGGCGAGTCCAATTTTTATCACGCGTTGCGTCACGAATGTTGCGGCAAATCTAATTTTTATCACAAGTTGCGTCACGAATGTTGCGGCAAATCTAATTTTTATCACAAGTTGCGTCACGAATGTTGCGGCGAGTCCAATTTTTATCACGCGTTGCGTCACGAATGTTGCGGCGAGTCCAATTTTTATCACGCGTTGCGTCACGAATGTTGCAGGGAGTCTCATTTTTATCATGCGTTGCGTCACGAATGTTGCGGCAAATCTAATTTTTATCACAAGTCGCGTCACGAATGTTGCGGCGAGTCCAATTTTTATCACGCGTTGCGTCACGAATGTTGCGGCAAATCTAATTTTTATCACAAGTTGCGTCATGAATGTTGCGGCGAGTCAGATTTTTATCGTGTGTTGTTTCACGAATGTTGCAGGGAGTCTCATTTTTATCATGCGTTGCGTCACGAATGTTGCGGCAAATCTAATTTTTATCACAAGTTGCGTCACGAATGTTGCGGCAAATCTAATTTTTATCACAAGTTGCGTCACGAATGTTGCGGCGAGTCCAATTTTTATCACGCGTTGCGTCACGAATGTTGCGGCGAGTCCAATTTTTATCACGCGTTGCGTCACGAATGTTGCAGGGAGTCTCATTTTTATCATGCGTTGCGTCACGAATGTTGCGGCAAATCTAATTTTTATCACAAGTTGCGTCATGAATGTTGCGGCGAGTCAGATTTTTATCGTGTGTTGTTTCACGAATGTTGCAGGGAGTCTCATTTTTATCATGCGTTGCGTCACGAATGTTGCGGCAAATCTAATTTTTATCACAAGTTGCGTCACGAATGTTGCGGCAAATCTAATTTTTATCACAAGTTGCGTCACGAATGTTGCGGCGAGTCCAATTTTTATCACGTGTTGCGCCACGAATGTTGCGGCAAATCTAATTTTTATCACAAGTTGCGTCACGAATGTTGCGGCGAGTCCAATTTTTATCACGCGTTGCGTCACGAATGTTGCGGCAAATCTAATTTTTATCACAAGTTGCGTCATGAATGTTGCGGCGAGTCAGATTTTTATCACGTGTTGCGCCACGAATGTTGCGGCAAATCTAATTTTTATCACAAGTTGCGTCACGAATGTTGCGGCGAGTCCAATTTTTATCACGTGTTGCGCCACGAATGTTGCGGCAAATCTAATTTTTATCACAAGTTGCGTCATGAATGTTGCGGCGAGTCCGATTTTTATCGTGTGTTGTGTCACGATTATTGCAGCGAGTCAGATTTTTATCACATGTTGCGTCACCCCGAACCCCCTTTACCGATTGAAGAAGAACCATCAGCCTTTGAGGGTTTCGGCATCTCAATAAACTTCCAGGGCGCTGCTGATTCCCGTCCGCTGTACAGGGAGCCTAGAATTGCACCCTCCATCTGCTGATCACGGGGCTTCACAAGGTCAAAACACCCCCCCCCCCCCCCCCCCACACACACACAGCTTCACCCTAACTTCATCACTCTGCTGCAGGCAGGGGGCAGCATTTCCTCAGTCTCCCTTCCCCCCAGTGATCAGACTGTACAATGTAACTTTGTAGAAGGAGGAGGAGGCATTTCCTCAGTCTCAATACATCTCTGAGCCACCATCCCAGTCTAGGACATAGATGGTGACCCCGGGTGATGCCTGTACAGACTGGCGCTGTGCTTGTGGAGAGGAGATCAGATGAAGGCAGTCGTGATAATTAAAATAATAAAGGGAGATATAAGTTGGGGTGACGCGGTCGGTGTCGGGATTGGACGGTGTGTGACACCCGGAGGGGGAAATATTTGGGGGTCACCGGTGACCAGAGTCAGGGAATGTGATCCGGTTTATCAGGATTGTGACCCCCCCTTCCCTCCCCTCCCCCATCACATTGCAGAATTCTGTTCCTTGGGATGGGACGTTGCGGTGCGACACCCCTAAGTGATCAGCAGAGGGCGCTCCAGGCTCACCGGCAGACCTCGGGTCACTTAACCCGTTCCTGGCCGCGTTCCCGCTTTATTCAGATCAGCAAATTCCTGGAGAGTGATGAGAGGGTCAGCAGAGCGGCCAGGCAAATCGCATTTTCAGGGAGCCAGAAATGACAGCCCCCCGTATGTCTCCTGATATCAGGATATTTACATTGCGTCGCGAATGTTGCGGCGAGACTCATTTTTATCTCGCGTTGCATCACGAATGTTGCGGTGAGTCTCATTTTTATCACGTGTTGCGTCACGAATGTTGCGGCGAGTCTCATTTTTATTTTGCGTTGCGTCACAAATGTTGCGGCTAGTCTCATTTTTATCACGCGTTGCGTCACGGATGTTGCGGCGAGACTCATTTTTATCTTGCGTTGCGTCACAAATCTTGCGGCTAGTCTCATTATTATCACGCGTTGCGTCACAGATGTTGCGGCGAGTCTCATTTTTATCACGTGTTGCGTCACGAATGTTGCGGCGAGTCTCATTTTTATCAGGCGTTGCGTCACGGATGTTGCGGCGAGTCTCATTTTTATCTCGCATTGCGTCACAAATGTTGCGGCTAGTCTCATTTTTATCACGCGTTGCGTCACGGATGTTGCGGCGAGTCTCATTTTTATCTCGCGTTGCGTCACAAATCTTGCGGCTAGTCTCATTATTATCACGCGTTGCGTCACGGATGTTGCGGCGAGTCTCATTTTTATCTCGCGTTGCGTCACAAATGTTGCGGCTAGTCTCATTTTTATCACGCGTTGCGTCACAAATGTTGCAGGGAGTCTCATTTTTATCACGTGTTGCGTCACGAATGTTGCGGCGAGACTCATTTTTATTTTGCGTTGCGTCACAAATTTTGCGGCGAGTCTCATTTTTATCACGCGTTGCGTCACGGATGTTGCGGCGAGTCTCATTTTTATCTCGCGTTGCGTCACAAATCTTGCGGCTAGTCTCATTTTTATCACGCGTTGCGTCACAGATGTTGCGGCGAGTCTCATTTTTATCACGCGTTGCGTCACGGATGTTGCGGCGAGTCTCATTTTTATCTCGCGTTGCGTCACAAATCTTGCGGCTAGTCTCATTTTTATCACGCGTTGCGTCACAAATGTTGCAGGGAGTCTCATTTTTATCACGTGTTGCGTCACGAATGTTGCGGCGAGACTCATTTTTATTTTGTGTTGCGTCACAAATGTTGCGGCTAGTCTAATTTTTATCACGCGTTGCGTCACGGATGTTGCGGCGAGTCTCATTTTTATCTCGCGTTGCGTCACAAATGTTGCGGCTAGTCTCATTTTTATCACGCGTTGCGTCACGGATGTTGCGGCGAGTCTCATTTTTATCTCGCGTTGCATCACAAATGTTGCGGCTAGTCTCATTTTTATCACGCGTTGCGTCGCTAATGTTGCGGCGAGACTCATTTTTATTTTGCGTTGCGTCACAAATGTTGCGGCTAGTCTCATTTTTATCACGCGTTGCGTCACGGATGTTGCGGCGAGTCTCATTTATATCTCGCGTTGCGTCACAAATCCTGCGGCTAGTCTCATTTTTATCACGCGTTGCGTCACAGATGTTGCGGCGAGTCTCATTTTTATCACGCGTTGCGTCACGGATGTTGCGGCGAGTCTCATTTTTATCTCGCGTTGCGTCACAAATCTTGCAGCTAGTCTCATTTTTATCACGCGTTGCGTCACAAATGTTGCAGGGAGTCTCATTTTTATCACGTGTTGCGTCACGAATGTTGCGGCGAGACTCATTTTTATTTTGCGTTGCGTCACAAATGTTGCGGCTAGTCTCATTTTTATCACGTGTTGCGTCACGGATGTTGCGGCGAGTCTCATTTATATCTCGAGTTGCGTCACAAATCCTGCGGCTAGTCTCATTTTTATCACGCGTTGCGTCACAGATGTTGCGGCGAGTCTCATTTTTATCACGCGTTGCGTCTCGGATATTGCGGCGAGTCTCATTTTTATCTCGCGTTGCGTCACAAATCTTGCAGCTAGTCTCATTTTTATCACGCGTTGCGTCACAAATGTTGCAGGGAGTCTCATTTTTATCACGTGTTGCGTCACGAATGTTGCGGCGAGACTCATTTTTATTTTGCGTTGCGTCACAAATGTTGCGGCTAGTCTCATTTTTATCACGCGCTGCGTCACAAATGTTGCGGCGAGTCTCATTTTTATCTCGCGTTGCATCACAAATGTTGCGGCTAGTCTCATTTTTATCACGCGTTGCGTCACAAATGTTGCGTCGAGTCTTATTTTTATCACGTGTTGGGTCACGAATGTTGCGGCGAGTCTTATTTTTATCACGTGTTGCGGCGAGTCTCATTTTCATCACGTGTTGGGTCACGAATGTTGCGGCGAGTCTTATTTTTATCACGTGTTGCAGGGAGTCTCATTTTTATCACGCGCTCCGTCACAAATGTTGCAGGGAGTCTAATTTTTAATAACTTGTTGCGTCACGAATGTTGCGTCAAGTCTCATTTTTATTACGAATTGCGCCACGAATGTTGCGACAAGTCCGATTTTTATAATGCTTTGCATCACGAATGTTGCAGGGAGTCTCATTTTTATCACGTGTTGCGTCACAGATCTTACAGCGAGTGTCCCAAGCCATGCTGGGCCTTGTGGTTCAGCGGCGGTCAGAGAGTCTGGCTCATTCCACTCTGTACGCTCTACACAAAGCAATTACTGAAGTGCACCGCCGGGCCAAATCAACCGCGGTATAGTGTTACCATAGTGACCAGCTATCGCTACGGCAACGCCATAGTTCCTTTAAGTTGTGAGCGTTTGTTTTGTCTGGGGCTAGGAATCTGACTGTATAGATAAAGGATTGGTCCTTGGTGACAGCAGACCCCGCCCACTCCGTACACACGCCCTTCATTCGAGGAATATTCACGCCTGGCTTCTATGTCTGATGACGGTGACTTGTCAGCCTTGTTCCACTATGAGATTTGTTCCAGAACTAACTGCGCATGCTCAGTATTAGTCTACAGAAATAGCCGAACGCAACAGCTGATCGTCAGCTGTCTATGCGCTCGGCCACGGCGGCTGTTTAACAGATAAGTTAGCAATCAAAAAAAAAAAAAAATACATTCCTCCCCTTTCTGCCGAGCGGCAGCGTGCATTACCTGCCATCCGCACGATCGGCATCTGGCAGCTAACACACAGCTGTTCGCGCTCGGCAGTTTCCGTCGGATGGGCGTACTCAGCTGGAACAAAACAGATAGGTGGAACCAGACTGGCAGATCAACGGCTCCTCTTTAATGCCGAGGCACAAAAAACTTCATATAAATAATGGAGGGAGGGGCCCAGCAGGCTCCACCCACTAGAAGAAGGGGCAGTGACAAGACCAGTCCCCCCCACAAGAAGAAAGCAACACGGTGGGAGGGGCCCAGCAGGACCCACCCACTACAGGAGGGGGCAGAGACAAAACCAGCACACCTGCACAAGGAGAGAGAGCAGACTTGTGGGAGGGTCCCAGAAAGCTCCACCCAGTACAGGAGGGGGCGGAGACAAGACCAGTCCTCCTGCACAAGGAGAGAGAGCAGAGCTGTAGGAGGGGTCCAGCAGGCTCCACCCACTACAGGAGGGGGCGGAGACAAGACCAGTCCTCCTGCACAAGGAGAGAGAGCAGAGCTGTGGGAGGTGCCCAGCAGGCTCCACCCACTACAGGAGGGGGCGGAGACAAGAGCAATCCTCCTGCACAAGGAGAGTGCAGAGCTGTGGGAGGTGCCCAGCAGGCTCCACCCACTACAGGAGGGGGCGGAGACAAGAGCAATCCTCCTGCACAAGGAGAGTGCAGAGCTGTGGGAGGGGCTCAGCAGGCTCAACATTCTGTTTGTTTAATAAATCGACGAGCGACGTGCGGAGCCCTGCCCAGCCGGGACACCTTTCAGTTTCTAACAGCCATGCCCACCATGGACAAGGCGCCATTCACCATCAGACAATTACATCGGTCAGCATCCCCAACACCCCAAAAAATCACATCCCCTCCCCCGACAGTGGAACCTCGGATTACGAGGATAATCTGTTCCAGGAGAATGCTCGTAATCCAAAGCACTCGCATATCAAAGCAAGCTTCCCCATTGAAGTCAATGGAAACGAAAATAATTCACTCCACATTGACTTCAATGGCATGCAATACCGCATGCGGCCAGAGCCGGAGGGGGTGCCAGAGAGCATCTGGCCCGAGGACAGCTTGGCTGATCTCGCCAAACATCGGAAAGGCTCGGGAACGGCGTCTTTTCCGAAGGGCGCCAATTGGCTCCCGCGCTCCCACCTCAGGCCAAACGCAGTACTGCACAGCGCTTTGGCTTGAATCCTGCCCGTTTTGCGAGACAACACTCACAAACCGAGTTAGGATTTAAAAAAATACAGCGCTCGTATTGCGAAACGCTCGTTAACCGCGTTCCTCGCAATCCAAAGTTCCACTGTATTTTATAGAAATTATTATTTATAAATATATATAATAATATTTAACCGCTTAAGGACCCCTTCACGTCGATATACGTCGGCAGAAGGGCACGGCTGGGCACAGGCACGTACCTGTACGTCGCCTTTAAGAGCTGAGCCGTGGGTCGCGAAGGCGGGCTCGCGGCCTGGTCCTGTTCTCCGTGACCGTGCCCACAGTTCCCGCGGACCCGATCGCCGCTGGTGTCCCGCGATCGGTCACAGAGCTAAATAACAGAGAGAGGTGAGTGTATACAAAGCTTTCCCCGTCTTCTCTGTGGCTGTCACTGATCGTCTGTTCCCTGTCATAGGGAACGACGATCAGTGACATCACACGCACAGCCACGCCCCCACACAGTAGTAATCACTCCCTAGGAGACACTTAACCCCTTCAGCGCCCCCTCCTGGTTAACCCCTTCACTGCAATTGTCATTTTCACAGTAATCAGTGCATTTTTATAGCACTGATTACTGTAAAAATGACAGTGGTCCCAAAAATGTGTCAAAAGTGTCCGACGTGTCCGCCATAATGTCGCAGTCACGATAAAAATCGCTGATCGCCGCCATTACTAGTAAAAAAAAAAACTATAAAAATGCCATAAAACGATCCCCTATTTTGTAGACGCTATAACTTTTGCGCAAACCAATCAATAAACGCTTATTGCGTTTTTTTTTATCAAAAATAAGTAGAAGAATACGTATCGGCCTAAACCGAGGGGAAATTTTTTTTTTTTTTATATATTTTTTGGGGGGATATTTATTACCGCAAACAGTAAAAAATATTGAATTTTTTTTTAAATTGTCGCTCTATTTTTGATTATAGCGCAAAAAATATAAAACCGCAGAGGTGATCAAATACCAACAAAAGAAAGCTGTATTTGTGGGGAAAAAAAGGACGCCAATTTTGTTCGGGAGCCGCGTCGCACGACCGCGCAATTGTCAGTTAAAGCGACGCAGTGCCGAATCGCAAAAAGGGGCACGGTCCTTTAGCTACAAAATGGTCTGGGTATATATATAATATATAATAGAAAATATAAATTGATATAATATGATATATAATAAAAAATATAAATTGATATAATATAATATATAATAAAAAATATAAATTGATATTTGTTTATAAATAAATGGAAACATTTGTATCCGTATTTTGCACACAGGTGAATAAATCACCATCAGTCCTCCACCAGGGAGCTCCGCCCACCACCTGTGCCGCTTCCTACCAAATCATCAGCATTCCATTCCAGGTAGGTGAGCGGATCAGCAGCCCTCAGTGTTCCTCCTCTCTGGATACCTGCGATTCCCGCACCACCACATCCCAGCTTCACGTCTACTAACCCCCAACCAGAGGTAGGTCCATTAAATCGCAAAATCTAGTAATCTTAGATCTCTCTTCCAATCTTCTCAGCGCTCACCATTAATAGCGGCCATAGAGCGCAAATCTGTGATTCCAACTCCGCCTGCCACCCTCGGCCCTCGTTCACACTGGAGCGATTTGACTTGTAGAATCGCATGACCAGTTGCAGCCTATTGACGGAAAAAGCACCGCTCCAATTGGTGCGACGCCGACTTTGTGGCTCCCTCCCCGATTCACAAACGTAGTTCCTGCACTGCTTTTGGCGATTTCGGGGGCGACTTCAATAAACATCTGTTCATGAAGCCGCACAGATGTCTTTCAAGTCGCACTGACCTATGGCTTCGAAATCATGCGATTTCAGGTGAAGTCGCACGATTTCAAAGCTGCATTCAAAATGAACAAGGGCTCAGGGCCAGGACAAGGGGCGGGCAGGAGGGACGGCTGCCCTGGGCACTGTGATATTGTGTGAGATGGGGGGGCACCACAAGGAGATTGGGGGGGGGATTTGTGTTGGGGGGATTTTTGCTGACCCATAATGCTCATATATCTTGGGGGGGGGGGCAATTTGACATGTTCGCCCTGGGCTCTAGATGACTTTGTCCTGACACTGCTTTTAAATGTGCTAAACACCTACATCATACCAGAATGGATCCTTTAACCGTTTCAGCTCTGGAAGGTTTTACCCCCCCCCCCCTCCTTCGTGGCCAGGGTATTTTTTTGCTATTCAGCATTGCGCGTCTTTAGCTGGTAATTGCACGGTCGTGCAACACTGTATCCAGATTACATTTATATATATAAAAAAAATCACACAAATAGAGCTTTCTTTTGGTGCTACTTGATCACCTCTGGGCTTTTGGTTTGCGATCTATAAATGAAAAGAAAAAAATAGTAACAAATTTAGCTTTTTTTTATTTTATTTATCTGCTAAAAAATTATCCAATAAAATCAAATTTCTTCCTAAATTTAGGCTGAAATGTTATTCTGCTACATCTCTTTGATACAAAATTAATCCCAGTGAGTGCATATTGATTGGTTTGTGTGAAAGTTTATGTTTCTACAAATGGTGGCATATATGCTGGATTATTATTATTATTATTATTATTATTTAACCACTTGCATACTGGGCACTTACACCCCCCTCCTGCCCAGGTAAAATTTCAGCTTCCGGCACTGCGTCGCTTTAACTGACAATTGCGCGGTCGTGCGACGTGGCTCCCAAACAAAATGTACGTCCTTTTTTCCCCACAAGTAGAGCTTTCTTTTGGTGGTATTTGATCGCCTGTGCGGTTTTTATTTTTTGCGCTATAAACAAAAAAGAGCGACAATTTTGAAGAAAAATACAATATTTTTTACTTGTTGCTATAATAAATATCCCAATTAAAAAAAAAACAAATTTTTTTCTCAGCTTAGGGCGATACGTATTCTTCTACATATTTTTGGTAAAAAAAAAAAAAAATCGCAATAAGTGACTGGTTTGCGCAAAAGTTATAGCGCTTACAAAATAGGGGAGAGAATTATTATTTTTTATTATTTTTTTTTTACTAGAAATGGCGGCGATCTGCGATTTTTATTGGTACTGCGACGTTATGGCGGACACATCGGACACTTTTGACACATTTTTGGCTCCATTCACATTTATACTGCGATCAGTGCTATAAATATGCACTAATTACAGTATAAATGTGACTGGCATTGAAGGGATTAACACTATGGGGTGAGGAAGGGGTTAAATATGTATGCTAGGTGTGTTCTAACTGTGGGGGGAGGGGGAGGTGACTGGGGGGGGTGACCGATCTGTGTCCCTATGTAGGAAGGATCACAGATCGGGCTCCTCCCCTCCAGAGACAGGACGCTGTCTCTGTGTAACACGGTATGAGAGATGATCTATGAGAGATCATCTCTCATTCGCCCACAGATCGCATCGCAAACGGCCGCTCTGATTGGCCGTTTGCCGCGATCTGTGATTGGCCGTGTCCAAGGGACACGGACAACACAGGGCTTCCCCGCAGCGCGCACTACAGCGCACGCTGGGAACGCCAGAATGACATGCCGTCAAATGACGGCATGTTGGATATTCAGGCCCGCGCTGTTGCCGTCATACGACGGTAGCGCGGGCCTGAAGTGGTTAAAAAAATATTATTAATATTTAATAATAATTATAATATTATTAAAAAAATATTTATTATTAATAATACTTAATTATTATTATTGTATTTATTAATTATTTTTTTATTTAAAAAATATTTATCAATAATAATAATATTTAAATATTATTATTGTTATTTAAAAAATGTTTTATTATTATTTTTATATATACTACTGACGCTAACTCTATACACAACTGGTCTGTACCCATTCTGTGCCCATTATGAGGGGTTCCCACCATCCCTGTGCTGAGTTCCCGGGTCTGTCCACCTGCTGTGCCCATTATGAGGGGTTCCCACCATCCCTGTGCTGAGTTCCCGGGTCTGTACCCCCGCTGTGCCCATTATGAGGGGTTCTCACCATCACTGTGCCGAGTTTACGGGTCTGTACACCTGCTGTGCCCATTATGAGGGGTTCCCACCATCCCTGTGCTGAGTTCCCGGGTCTGTACACCTGCTGTGCCCATTATGAGGGGTTCCCACCATCCCTGTGCTGAGTTCCCAGGTCTTTAAACCTGCTGTGCCCATTATGAGGGGTTCCCACCATCCCTGTGCTGAGTTCCCGGGTCTGTACACCTGCTGTGCCCATTATGAAGGGTTAGACCATCTCCAAGGTGGACATTGGAGATCTCATTGGAATACTCAGTAAAATCTATAAAGACTGGTGCAGAGAATGTGTGAAACTGAGTTCCCGGGTCTGTACACCCGCTGTGCCCATTATGAGGGGTCCCCACCATCCCTGTGCTGAGTTCCCGGGTCTGTATGCCTGCTGTGCCAAGGGCCAGCTCTGGTCAGTGCACGACGGGCCGGCGGGCCCGAGTCGGTCCGCGATGGGTCCTGGGTGCCGCCTGGAGCCGGATTACCGCCAAAGACATGCCGGCCAGCTTGGGTCGGTCAATGAATGGCTCTGGAGCCGGGCGACCGCTGGCCAGTTTGTGTTATTCTTCGACTTGTAAGACCCCCTCCCCCTCCCCTCTCCCAGCGCCCGTGAGCCAGGCCCCCTGGCCTGACTCCAATACAGAATAACACTAGAAAAGTGGCACAGCAGCTTTATTGAACCCCAAAGTATACAAAGTCAGGTTCCACCAAAAATTAAAATATTAACCCTTCAATGTATGCAGAATTGTTTCTGTTGATAATTGGGGATCCACTTATCTCACTGCTGATTGGAGACACCGGGAACTCCGCAGTAATGATTGGCAGCCGGGGATCATGTGATCTGAGCTGCCAAGGCTGGGACCGGGGGAACAGCAGAAATTCTCCAAAAGAGAATTTCACGTAACCGGCGCGTCCCGACAATTCCTGTGAAAATGTAAATTTTAATGACAGGTCCACTTTTAAACGCAATTCATTTTTTTTTTTTTTTTTGTGGGTGGTCAGTGCCATACATTCGGGGTCATTTCCAGGGTTTGGGGTAAACGGGGGACCCCCCCCCCCCCCGGAAGCCCGGGCGCAGTTTGCGTTTAGTTCCTGCGGTCATTAAGCGGCAAAGTCTTCTTAGATTTCCTCAGGGGCCGCAAACGCACGCCGGCTTAAATGCAGATAAAAAACTGGCGGAGCCATCTCTGGCCACAGGAGCTCTCAATCTGAATGCCCAGGCGGCCCGGCTGGTTGTGTTCCATTAGAGCCGTGCCTGTCTGCATTTCTTGGTTGAAGCCTCACCGCTTCCCCATAGAGAACAGTTAACAATGCAAGGCCAGGCAGAACAAAAGGGAAAGCCCGCGCCCAATCAGAGGGCCAAGCCAAGGTCTGACGCAGCCTGATAGGCCGAAAGGGGGCCCAATAGCCCGCCGGCGTTTCTTGGCTGTCAAAAGCACGTGGGGGGAGATGATTAGAAGCTTGTAGTTATTGGCTGAATGGGATCCCCCTTCACCCCCCCTCCCCCTCCCCTTCAGCCTCTACACCTCCTCTGCATCTTACACACTGAGGCTGCTTCCAGTCTCTCTGCTCTGCTCTCCATTAACCCTGAACGCGCCGCTGTGCGCTCGCCAAAAGGGCAGCCTGGCTCGAAGCGCGGTCCTAGGTTCTCACCGACCCGTCCGAAGAAAACGAACAAGACGCCGTCGGAAAAGAACCAATTCCCATCCCTGCAAAAGCCAACCGCACAAATCGCCTATCCGGTCGGTTTTCGAGGTCAGCGACGAGCAGCTAAAACGCCAACTTGCGCTCTCTGCCCCCCCTCCCCCGAGCAGCTCCATCAATAGTCCAAACCGAGGAAGGTCAGAAAGATATCGGACCTTCACTCAAACCCCCCCCCCCCAAACAAATTCATAAAAAGGGGCCACGGGGTGCTTCGGGCCAGACATTTATTAATCCGACCATTTCGTTATTCTGGTGGCACCAATAAAATTTTTTTTAAAAGGTTTTGCTCATTAGTTTTTATTATTATCATTATTATTATTATTATTATTATTATTATTATTATATTTGGGAAATAAGATTAAGTACTGCCCGTTCCGTGATACTTTTTTTATTTGCTCTAACATACAACTTTTGTTTAGGACAAGCTTTCGGGGTGTGTGTCCCCCCCCCCCTTCTTCAAGGTCCAAGCAGTACTATTTTTGGGGGAAGATTTTAGAGGTTTAGAAATGTTGGGTTGGTTTTTGGTTGTAGCGTGCGCGCCGGTGTGATCGTACGACTATTTCAAAAGACTTACAAATTTTCCGAAAAATTTATTAAATTTTTTGCTTTTTTTTTTTTTTTTGCTGTTGCGTGGGCGCACATGGAGGCACTAAAAGAAAATGCGTTCTGATGTATGAAAAAATTGTAAACTGATCTAAAAAATAAATTGGTGTCCAGAGTTATGCATGTTTGTGTCCTGTAAATGTCAGAAGGAAAAATATATACAGTTACCTGGGAAAATTATTAAAAAAACCAACCACCTTGTCTTTTGTTGTTTCGTCGTATAATGTGCGTGTGCTTTCACTTAAGCCAGGATATGCCCAATAGGCTTTGTTTTGTATTTCAATTTTATATTTTTACAATCAAGAAAAAAAATGCATTGACCAAAAAAAATTCTAAAAATTTTAATGTACCTGGAAAATGAGTAATAATAATGTATTGACCAGAAAAAAATGTACCTGGAAAATTAATAATAATAATGTATTGACGAAAAAAAAAAAATTTACATGGAAAATTAATAATAATAATAATGTATTGACCAGAAAAAAATGTACCTGGAAAATTAATAATAATAATGTATTGACCAAAAAAAATAAAATTTACTTGGAAAATTAATAAAAATAATGTATTGACCAAAAATAAAATATAAAAATGTACCTGGAAAATTAATAATAATAATGTATTGACCAGAAAAAAATGTACCTGGAAAATTAATAATAATAATGTATTGACCAAAAAAAAAAAATTTACATGGAAAATTAATAATAATAATGTATTGACCAAAAATAAAATATAAAAATGTACCTGGAAAATTAATAATAATAATGTATTGACCAAAAAAAAAGTACCTGAAAGATGAATAATAATAATGTATTGACCAAAAATAAAAATAAAAAATTTACATGGAAAATTTAATAATAATGTATTGACCAAAAACATTTATTTACATGGGAAATTTATAACAATATATTGAGCAAAAAAAATAAATGTGTGTATAGAAATACTGTATTAGGCCCCTTTCACACTGGGGCGTTTTTCGATAGTTATCCCAGCGTTTTTCGAGTGTTATTCCAGCGTAGCCTCATCTGAAATCCCAATGTTACTGGTAAAGCACCGCTAAGACCCTAAAGTTTTAGGGCGTTTTTGCAGTGCCTTGGTGTGAAAGGGTAAGGCGTTTTTACAGCGCTTTTCAATTCGTTTCAATGGAGAGGGGCGTTTTTGGAGCGTTTTTTTTTTCAGCGCTCAAAAGCTGCTCCAAAGATGCTGCTTGCAGGACTCAGTGTAAAAGGGTCAATTGAGATGCATGGAGAGCGTTTTATGAGCGTTTTAATAGCGCTATTTTAAACGCTAAAATGCTGTAAAAACGCTTCAGTGTGAAAGGGGTCTTAGTTGCAGCACACTTACTTTGTATCCCAAGTGAATTAAATAGAAAGAAGTGTGCTGCAACTAACTAAGACCCATTTCACACTGAAGCGTTTTTACAGCGTTTTAGCGTTAAAAATAGCGCTCTTAAAATGCTCATTAAAAACGCTCCCCATGCATCTTAATGGACCCTTTTACACTGAGTCCTGCAAGCAGCATCTTTGGAGCAGCTTTTGAGCGCTGAAAAAAAAACGCTCCAAAATCGCCCCTCTCCATTGAAATGAATTGAAAAGCGCTGTAAAAACGCTTCAGTGTGAAAGGGGTCTTAGTTAGTTGCAGCACACTTCTTTCTATTTAATTCACTTGGGATACAAAGTAACACTTTGTTTCCTATGTGGACTGATATATAATATTGTATACAGACAGTCTGTAAGAAGCACTGTAACCTGTAAGGGTCATAGGGGCTGATTTACCAAGCCTGTGCGCCAAGACTCATGGTGCACAAGCAGGAGTAAACCTGTTTTTGACATTTACCAAAGAAACACGCTGCTAGTGCAGCGTGTTTCCTCATTTACTAAAGTGCCTAATGCGCCCAGAAGAGGGCGCACAGCACGCCAGTACAGAGCTGGCGTGCGGCATTTAGTTATGTAAACATCGGGGATTCGGGCGGGAGTTTATGAGGGGAGGGAGGGGGGTGATGCAGGGGAAGTGTGGTGACATGTGTTTCAACTTGTGTGGCGGGCCGATTTGAAAGGGAAAGTGACTTTTGGGACCCGATCCCCGGGCGCTTGCAAAGTACGCTAGAACCTCGGAAGGTTCACTTGCATACTGGGCATGCGCAGAGGGAAAAATCGGAGCTCACCGCGCGCCTCTTCAGAACGCCGGGAAATCCTTGGTAAATACCAGGCGGCGTAGCAGTGTTTGCACTGCCTGGAGCGGCGTACGGCAAGCTCCGAGCTGTTCTCGGGCTGCGCTGACACTGAAGGGGAACTCCGCGCCAAATTTCAAATGTGAAACCGGCGCGGCTTCCCCCCCAGGGGTACAATAGGCTCTCCGGCTTGGTCCGGAACGTGAGGGGTTAACCCACGCCAAAATCGGCGTGGGGTTCCCCCCCAGATCCGTACCAAGCCCTCATCCCAGGCATGCAGTCTGGCCGGACAGGAATGGGGGTGGGGACGAGCGAGCGGCCCCCCCCCTCCTGAGCCGTACCAGACCACATGCCCTCGACATGGGGGAGTGTGTGCTTTGGGGGAGGGGGGCGCTGCCCCCCCACCCCAAAGCACTCTTGTCCCCATGTCGATCGGGACAAGAGCCTCTTCCCGACAACCCTAGCCATTGGTTGTCGGGGTATGCGGGCGGGAGCCAATCAGAATCTGGGAGCCCCGTTTAATAATGTGGCCCCCAGATTTCGGGCCCCCACCCTATGTGAATGAGTATGGGGTACATCGTACCCCTACCCATTCACCTGGTGAAGGTGGTTTGAACTTTGAGGGTCTTCTGCCGCCGCCCCCTTCGAATTTTTCGGCCTGGACGGGGGTCGCACATCCCATCCAGGACTTGGACGTGGCGGGCTTCTCGTCGCTGTCTTCTGCCGCTGCCCCCTTCACCACGAAGCTCCGTGCTTGTTTGATGAGGGCAGCGGGCTTCCGTCGTCTTCTCCGGGGCGAGGGTCGTACATCCCACCCCGGATTTCCTCGCCGGCTTCTGCCTGGCTCCTACTGGGGGCCAGGCCTTCTTTTGCCGTCTTCCGCCGGAGGGCGCCACTCTCCGGGCTTCTCGACGTTGTCTTCCGCCGCGGGGGCCAGGCCTTCTTCTTTGCCGCCCCCTTCGATTTTTTCGGCCTGGACGGGGGTCGCACATCCCATCCAGGACTTGGACGTGGCGGGCTTCTCGTCGCCGTCTTCTGCCGCTGCCCCCTTCACCACGAAGCTCCGTGCTTGTTTGATGAGGGCAGCGGGCTTCCGTCGTCTTCTCCGGGGCGAGGGTCGTACATCCCACCCCGGATTTCGTCGCCGTCTTCTGCCGCTGCCCCCTTCACCACGAAGCTCCGTGCTTGTTTGATGAGGGCAGCGGGCTTCCGTCGCAGTCTTCCGCCGCGGGGTGACACTCGCGGGCTTCTTCTTCCATTCGATGTTGACACGGCGAGGTCCGGCGCTGAAATGCCTTCTGAGCGGCGGGCAAGGACTTATATTGGCATTGGGCGTGGGCGTGGTTATGCCAACATGTGACCTTAACCCATGTGACAGTGATGTCACGTCACATCACTGTCACATGGGTTAAGGTCACATGTTGGCATAACCACGCCCACGCCCAATGCCAATATAAGTCCTTGCCCGCCGCTCAGAAGGCATTTCAGCGCCGGACCTCGCCGTGTCAACATCGAATGGAAGAAGAAGCCCGCGAGTGTCACCCCGCGGCGGAAGACTGCGACGGAAGCCCGCTGCCCTCATCAAACAAGCACGGAGCTTCGTGGTGAAGGGGGCAGCGGCAGAAGACGGCGACGAAATCCGGGGTGGGATGTACGACCCTCGCCCCGGAGAAGACGACGGAAGCCCGCTGCCCTCATCAAACAAGCACGGAGCTTCGTGGTGAAGGGGGCAGCGGCAGAAAACGGCGACGAGAAGCCCGCCACGTCCAAGTCCTGGATGGGATGTGCGACCCCCGTCCAGGCCGAAAAAATCGAAGGGGGCGGCAAAGAAGAAGGCCTGGCCCCCGCGGCGGAAGACAACGTCGAGAAGCCCGGAGAGTGGCGCCCTCCGGCGGAAGACGGCAAAAGAAGCCCTGGCCTCGGGAGGAGCCAGGCAGAAGCGGAGGAGCCCGAGGTGGGGCGACACCCCCGTTGTTCTCCGCTGTTTTCGGCCGGCCCCCCCCGGATGTAAAAGAGCTTCATTTTGGGGTGGGGGCACAGTCGAGCATGGCGGAGAGCATGGGTGGGTGTTTCCCCCCCCCGGCAGAAGACGGCTAGAAGACCGAGGAGACCGGGAGTGGCGACGCCCCCGTTGTTCTCCGCCATTCCCGCCGGCCCCCCCCGGATGTAAAAGAGCTTTGTTTGGGGTAGGGGGCCTGGCCGAACATGGCGGAGAGCATCGGTGGGGGTCTCTCTCCCCGGCGGAAGGCGGCGGCGAAGACCGGGGGGGGGGTAGGTGTACCCCCGCGGCGGAAGACAACGTCGAGAAGCCCGGAGAGTGGCGCCCTCCGGCGGAAGACGGCGAAAGAAGCCCTGGCCTCGGGAGGAGCCAGGCAGAAGCGGAGGAGCCCGAGGTGGGGCGACACCCCCGTTGTTCTCCGCTGTTTTCGGCCGGCCCCCCCCGGATGTAAAAGAGCTTCATTTTGGGGTGGGGGCACAGTCGAGCATGGCGGAGAGCATGGGTGGGTGTTTCCCCCCCCCGGCAGAAGACGGCTAGAAGACCGAGGAGTGGCGACGCCCCCGTTGTTCTCCGCCATTCCCGCCGCCCCCCCCCGGATGTAAAAGAGCTTTGTTTGGGGTAGGGGGCCTGGCCGACCATGGCGGAGAGCATCGGTGGGGGTCTCTCTCCCCGGCGGAAGGCGGCGGCGAAGACCGGGGGGGGGTAGGTGTACCCCCCCGGCGGAAGGCGGCGGCGAAGACCGGTGCGGGGCTGGAGCCCCCCCGGCAGAAAACGTCTGGAAGACCGAGGGGCTCCGCCCCCGTTGTTCTCTGCTTCTTTCGGCCGGCCCCCCCCGGATCTGAAAGAGCTTATTTTGGGGTGGGGGCCTGGCTGGACATGGCGGAGATCATCGGTGGGTGTCCCCCCCCGGCAGAAGACGGCGAAGCCCGGGGCCCAATGGGCTGGTGGTGGGGGGTCCCGGCAGAAGACCCCGGAGCTGACTAATAAATTATTTTTTTCTGTGTGTTTTTTTTTGTTTACACTTTTCCACCCGGTGAATGGGTAGGGGTACGATGTACCCCATACTCATTCACATAGGGTGGGGGGCCAGAATCTGGGGCCCCCCTTAATATAGGGGGCTCTCAGATTCTGATAAGCCCCCCGCCCGCATACCCCGACAACCAACGGCCAGGGTTGTCGGGAAGAGGCTCTTGTCCCTTTCGACATGGGGACAAGAGTGCTTTGGGGTGGGGGGGCAGTGCCCCCCTCCCCCACAGCACACACTCCCCCATGTCGAGGGCATGTGGTCTGGTACGGCTCAGGAGGGGGGGGGCGCTCGCTCGTCCCCACCCCCATTCCTGTCCGGCCAGACTGCGTGCCTGGGAGAAGGGTTTGGTCTGGATCTGAGGGGGAACCCCACGCCGTTTTTTGGCGTGGGTTTAACCCCTTATGTTCCAGATCAAATCTAAGAGCCTGTTGTGCACCAGAAGGGGGACCCCCACGCCGTTTTTTTTGGTAATTTGGGGTGGAGTTCCCCTTTATCCCGGTCCTGTCAGGGGGGGGGGGAATGCCTGCTCGTCTGTCCCTACAATGTATGAACAGCGATCTGTCATTTCCCCTACACAGTCCCACCCCCTTTACAGTTAGAACACACCCAGGTAACATAATCAACCCCTTCCGCGCCCCTAGTGTTAACCCCTTCCCTGCCAGTGTCATTTTTATAGTAAGCAATGCATTGATATACCATTGCTCGCTACAAAAATGCCAAATCTCACAAAAATGTGTCCGCCACAATGTCGCATTAGACAGAAAAAACAAATGATAGCCACCATTACTAGTAAAACAAAAAATTATTCAAAAAAAAACCCATAAGACCAACCCCTACTTAGAACTTTTGCCCAAACCAATCAAACGCTTATTGTGATTTTTTGCAACCAAAAAGATGTCCAAGAATACTTATCGGCCTAAACTGAGGGCAAACATTTTTTGAATATATTTTGGGGGAGATTTATTATAGCAAACCGTAAAAAAGATGTTTTTTTAGTTACCAAATTGTCGCTATATTTTTGGGTCAAGCAAAAATATGAAAAAAAAACGCAGAGGTGATCAAATACCACCAACAAAAAAAAAAAAAAGAATTTTTAGGGGGGGGGGGGGAGGATGAGGACGCCCAATTTTTTGGGGGCCACGTCGCACAACCACGCAATTGTCAGTCAAAATGACGCAGTGTTGAAATGCAAAAAATGGCCCCGTCAGTGACCAGTAATATGCTCTGGGGCTCAAGTGGTTACAAATTAAGAATACACTAAAGTTAGCCCAATTTATGGCCATAATGTGAAAGATGATGTTACACCGAGTAAATAGATACCCAACATGTTACACTTTAATATTGCACACACTCATGGAATGGCGCCAAACTTCAGTACTTGAAAATACCCATAGGCAACGCTTTTTTATGTGTTTCAGGTTACCAGTTTAGATTTACAGAGGAGCTCTAGTGCTAAAAGTATTGCTCTCGCTCTAACGTACGCTATGATACCTCACATGTGGGGTTTGAACGGGGGTTCAATATGTGGGCGGGGCTTACACATTTAAGGCCCGCCCCCATATATGGAAACATTCTTCAAACCACACATGTGAGGTATCATAGCGTGCGTAACAGCAAGAGGAATATTTATAGCACTAGACCTCATCTGTAAATCTAAACTGGTAACCGGAAACAATAAAAATGCTGCTTGTTCCCTTCTGACTGCGAGCTACTAGGGACAGGGGCGTTTAAATTATTACTATTTAGGTTTGTTACGTAAAAATTCTATAAGACCTCCCGTTCAGCTTGTAAAGCATCACTTCATGGGGACCAAAAAAAAAATTTAACACCTCTAATGCTTTCATCCGCCATTGCAGATTTGATTCTGGTACTGCATTTCGAGTGTGAACTGGGCATGCTCGAACAGTTAGAAAAAGAAGTTGGAAGTTTCATCCTGAAAATGACTTGCATCTTTCTGAGCATGCTCAGAAAGCTCTTTTTTTTTGGCTTAGTAATTTAAGGACATCCTTAACAGGTGTAAGCAGTTACACCAAGTGCACACAAACTAGAGGCTGACATTTCTTCATGTGTTTCCAATTGGTTCATTAGCACACATGTTATAAAAAGCGTGGATACTGCACGTGTCAGCTGCCCCTCAGAGGGGGCAGATTTGCTGGCTGGAAGGAATGGCGGAGTGAAACAGAGATGTTTTGGGAGCAAGTTTTGTATTTTTTGATGTTTTCTCTGCTACATAATTTTGCTAAATGTTTCTCAAGATGTTAATGACTAATGTTTTAATCCTGTGGGTCTATCCTGTTATTTCAAAAGCATGATTTATTTTCCAATGACTGTGAAATAAACGTTGGTCTTTTTTGTTTTTAGGTGTTTGTATATATTTTTGGTGTGTTTATTTGTAATTTTTTTTTTGCTTTCCTTGTTTTGTGGACCAATAAAATTACTTTCAAATTTTGAAGTTTGTTTTGTGATATTTTTTTCATGCTATGGATTTCAACCGCTGCAGCTGAAATAGTTTGGGCCTAAACCATCAAGTGTGATTTGTCTCTAAGATCTTTCCTGGTGTGTATGCATGAAATGTTTAGTCACCAGAAAAGGAAGGACAAAGCGGTAAGTATTGTTTCCTAGAACTGATGTCCAGACTGACTTTTTAAAGTAATGTGCAAGATGTAGGAAAAGCTGCAAACAGGGCCTGTTGGAGGGGGGGGGGGGGGGGGTGGTGTTTGTTTTTTTTTTTTGGACAGGCTTGAAGTGCTGATTTACAGCGCTGTGCTTGAAACTAGCACAAGACAATCCTATTCTAATTGTGGGTTGTTTGAGGGAAGCCAATTGAGTGTTAGAACCCCTGCTAGTGTTTTTAGGTTGGGCTTTGTGTCCCTTTTCCTAAAATTGGCTTCACTTCCTGTCACACAGCTGAACAGGAAGTGAGGTTAAAACCCTACCAATGGTCTTTTCTTCGGGGCACAGGTCAATCTAACTAGTGTCACCATTAAGCAAATTGCACTGCAGTGTACACCCCAAATGATTAGTTACTTTGGGGTTTAGTAAAGGCAAAGCCGCTCTGCAGTAGAAGCGTAGGCAATGAAAATCAGAAGGGAAGCACTGATGGTTTTTACTTCCAATCCCGCCAAGTTTTGAGTTTTCTTCCTTGCTTGTCCACTTGTAGTGCAAAGTGGATTTGCCTTTAGTAAATGGACCCCAAAGTCCAAGATTCCTACTAATTTGGGGTGTACACAGCAAAATGCCATTTCCAAAATGGGAAACTATTTATATTGATCTGTGTGTCCCCAACAAAACATTACTCAGGTGTTTCCCTCACTTCCTGTTTGGCTGTGTGGCAGGAAGTGAATGAATTAAGTAGAAAGTGACAACATTTGTGAGGTGTCTTTACCCTATCAGGGGTGCAGGCATCCCCAAAACAAACATGAAAATAGTTGATTTAACATTGGGTGGTGTTTGTGGGGGTCCCTAACACACATTCATACATATTAGCAACGCTGGATCCTGGCCTATTGGCATGGTTATATTTTCTTAAGCCTCTCAATAAAATGATCTGAAATTTGGGGTTAAACTGGAACAATAATCATCACTTTTATTTTTTGGATTTCTTTCATTTTGGATAGAGTTGGGGGGGGGGGGTTAGAAGCTCTGTCAGTTTATTTTGTATTATCCCTGTCCGTTTGGGGAGATTGGCCTTCACTTCCTGCCCCATAGCCAAACAGGAAGTGATCGAAAAACTAGGCAAATTAAGGGCCCCCCCAAGTCCCCCCCCACAGAACTTGTGTGTGTCCCCTGAAAATTCCTGGGTGGGTCATAAAAAAACAGGGTGTGGCCTTGACAGGAAGGGTGGGTCATTTTTCTATTAGGGGGGTATTAGGGGGCACAAAACCTAAATATCCTACTACTGTGCTTATTTAGACAAAATTTACAGCATGTTTTTAGATTGTGGGAGGAAACCCACACAGGCACAGGCCAGATAGTGTAGGATTCGAAGCACCCTTTTGCTGCAAAACCTAAATGAACAAACATGATCCTACTGTTTTTTTTTTTACCAACATTGGAGGACAGAGGGCTTATTTAGACAGGATCCTTGTAATAGGAAGAAAATTTACAAACAAGGGACAAACAGCAAAAATTAAAATATTAAGTAAAAAAATAAAATATAAAAAGGAATTTAAATGTTTTCAGAAGCGAACACGCATAGTCCCACCCACATATTAAAACATCAAACCCCACATGTGGGAGGAAACAATAATTTTAGCCGCACAGTGGGAGAGAACATGATTTTTAATAACAAACTCCAGGCAGATAGTATCTATTTACTGTTAACATCATCTTTTTCACTAAAAATTGGCGGCTTTCTTATTTTGATTCATGAAAAATGGGAAAATTGAACCATTTTCCTTTCCTGGTGCAACCCTTTTGCTCCAACCCACAGGACCAATTATAACTCTAAAAGAGAGCGACAGCCTCCCCTCTGACATTCTTGTGAACAATTAAGGATAAGAAAGGGAGGGCTACACACAGGAAAGGAAAATTACAGAAAGGTAGGTATTCTACTGTGCTGAACGAACTTATAGGGATGATTGCAGCTGAAAGACTTTTCCCCCTACATCACATGAGATGTTTTTTTTTTTGGCAGGGCGCTTGGAAGATTCAGTGTTGCTGTATCCAGGAAGCCGCCATTCCCCGCACAGTCTTCTTTGCTTTGGAGCGGAGGACCCAGCGGTATGTTGTCTGGAGGAACCATCCAACAGTTTCCTTGGTGACTTTCTCCCCCCCTCTTTTTTTTTTTTTGTGGGGTCTAATTGTCTTCTTCTAACTGGTTGCCCAGGAGTTGTTGGCCTGAAAGATTTTCTCTATAATTGGCTCGCAGAGGACCTGTCACACACTTGTTTTATGTTAGAATCCTAAATCCTATGAAACGGATACTTAGAAGTATGGAAAAAAGAAAATTGCTTCGGATGTTTACATTGCAAGGAAAGACCTTGTAGCAGAGGCAATCCCCCTTTAGGAATCTGGGAAAAAAAAAAAAAAAAGTGAAAAATAGGTTCCCTCTGATACAAAGGCTTTTCTTCCTGTCAAAGGGACAAACAAGTGCCATTTATCAAAAAGTTTTTTTTTTTTCCCCTTCTCCATTTCTAAAATCCAGGGGACATCCGAAAGCGGATAAGTAACTCTTTCGGAAAAATAAAATAACAACGGGGCCTTGCTCGCCTGGCAGGAATTTAGACCAACCGAGGAAATGCTCCTGTCCCTAGTAGCTCGCTTGAGATTGGGAAATTGTGTGAAGGAACTCAGCCTTCCGTGTAAAAACAAAAGCAAAAGGAAGAACACGCATGCAAGTCCCTGAACCAGCTGCGTATTGGAGTTGGTATTTTCCTTCCATATGATTTATTCCCTTCCCTTTTTTTTTTTTTTTAAACATCCTTCAATCCTCTTGGCCTTGACATATCCTTTTGAAGAATGACACATGTGCGTGTGTTCGTCCTTTGTGAGGTATCATAGCGTGCGTTAGAGCGAGAGCAATAATGTTAGAACTTTCCTTATTTAATACCACTAGACTAAGGTTGCTCAGAAGAACCCTCTGTAACTCAAAAGTGGTAACCTGAGTACACTTCTAAAAAAAAAAGTCAAGCGAGGTGTAGGGATGTTAATGTTCCCACCATTGCCTCCAGGGGGGAGGATAAGAGGACCCCGGAGATTTTTTAGCTTAGGCTGTGGGTGGTGACTTTCTTCTCTTTAGGGGAGAAGTTAGGGGGGGCCCCCCCCCCCGCGCGGAGATCGCATGCGCCTTCGAGAGTCATGCCATAACCCATGAGTCTGCTGGCTAAGACGGCAGTGCGCAATATGGTCTAAAGTAATCGCCCTTATGACAGATTTTTTATTTATTTTTTAAAGTTTGAACAAGACGGTATCTATTTAAGCCACAACTCAGTGAAAAATAGGTGTAACATCATCTTTTACCGGATGGAGGAAAATTATCCCAGAAAAGATCCACAGAAAAATGGGCTCCCAAACCTTTTTTGGCGCATTGCCTGCCTAGCTTTACTGCTTGGCCAACACAGTCTTATTTTGTCATTCAGAAAAAAGAATGAAAGGCTGTCGCTCTCAGGTTTTTTTTTGGAAAGCCAAAAAAAAAAAAAAAACGTTTTTTTTTTGAAAGCCAAAAAATAAAAAAAACGTTTGAAATTTTTGGCACAAATACTGTTGGAAATGTGTCCGAAAAAATGGCCGCCACTTTATTCCCTAGGGTGTTTGTTAATAAAATATATATAATGTTTGGGGGTCCTGAGTAAGTTTCAAGGAAGAAAATATAATTGTTACATGAAGGAGAGAAGTGCCAGAATAGGCGCGGTATGGAAGTGGTTAAAGTGCACCAATAAAAGTGAAAAATTCCTTGAAATTTCGTACCATGGGGGGGGGGGGAGGCAATTAGGGGCGCCATCAGGAATTATGGGGCCCCTTACACAGCTTCAGGCATGGGCCCCCTGGAGCAGAGAATAGGGGGGGGGGGGGTGCCGCCTGATATTAAGAAGGGGGGGGGGGGCTGCCGCAATTTGATAAGCGGGGGGTTCCTTTACTAAAAAATACATATAGAAAAATATATATTAAAAAGGGTGGTAGCCATCCGGGGGCCCTGGGGACCACTGGGCCCTTTAATAAAAAGAAACTTCTGGGCTCTTTAATGAAAAATAAATTACAATATCTACATATATAAAATAATAATAAAAAAGGGTGGTTGCCTTGGGAGCTCTGGGCCCTTTAATAAAAAATAACTACCAAAAATCTAAAAAAAAAATAACATTGGGTGGGAGCTGCGGTGGCTCAACGTGAATGGCACTGCGCTGACAAGCCGTTCACCTCTGCAGCCAAGGGTTCGGATCCCGGTCTCGGCTACATGTGAATTGAGTTTGGTGGTGTCAGCCCGGCTCCCGGTGGGTGTGCTATGCAAGGTACGCCTGTGCTTAGTACGGGGGCCCCCCCCCCCCCCCCAAAAAAAAAACACCACACTTGCACACACTTTGGCCATGAGGTCTCCTAAAATAAAGGGAGGCGAAGGACCTACAGGGCTGGCTGGGTGGGCTACACTCCTTCATAGGGGGAGTCCCTCTGTCCCATCGGGCTCCCAAGTGTAGCAGGTGGGGTGAGTGGGAGGCCCCCCTCACACCCACCATTGCCACCGGGGGCATGGAGAAGGATGGCGATTGCAAGTCCAGCTCCTCTCTCTCGACTTCACGCACAAAATACACTTTAAAAAAGAAATTAAAGTAAAAAGTAACAAACCTGGGGAAAATGTTTATAACATTTTTAGAAGCAAAAAGGTTGTCATCTGGGGCCCTCTGGGAGCTTTCAAAATTATATTATATATATATATGTTTAAAAAATAACCAAAAAATATATAATTTGTTTTTTTTTTTTTTTTTTTTTAAAGGTGGGGGGTTGTCATCTGGAGCCCTGGGGATCTCCGGGCCACTGGGGGCCACTGGGGACCTCCAGACCCCTAAAACAAAACATTGGCCCTTTAATAACAAAAAATTTGGGGGGTTGCCACCGGGCCCTGGGGGCCTCTGGGCCCCTGGGGACCTCCAGACTGCTAAAAAATATTAAATTCCAAAAATTGGCCCTTTAATAAAAAATCCTACAAAAACCAACTAACAAATATATATACAAAAAAAAAAAGAGGGGGGTTACCATCTGGGGCGCTGGGGGGCCTCCAGGCATCTGGGCACCTCCGGACCCCCGGGCCCCTTACAGGTGTACAGGGCCGCCATCATGAATTTTGGGGCCCCTTACACAGCTTCAGGCATGGGCCCCCTGGAGCAGAGAACCGGGGGGGGGGTGCTGCCGCATGAAATTGAGAAGCGGGGGGGGGTGCTGCCGAAATTGGGGGGGGGGTGGTGCCGCAAATTGAGGAGCGGGGGGCCCTTTACAAAAATTTTGACAGAAATAAGAACTAAAGAAAAATATATATAAAAAAGGGGGGTAGCCATCCGGGGCCCTGGGGACCTCTGTGCTCTTTATAAAATAAAAATAAAAAAGAGAGAAAATACATATATATATATTTTTTAAATATAACATTTATTGAAAAAAATTAAAAAAACAAGGGGGTAGCCTTCCAGGGCCCTGGGGACCTCTGGGCCCTTTCATAAAAAAACAAAAAAAAAAAATATAAAAAAAATATATATCTTTTTTTAAATATATATATTTTATTTAAAAAAAAGGGCTTGCCATCTGGGGCCCTTAGTGGCCTCCGGGCCCCTGGGGACCTTCGGAGCCCTTAAAAAAAAAAAAATAAAAAAAAATATTTTTTTTGGTTTTAGAGTGGTTCCCATCCGGGCCCCTGGGGGCCCCTGGGGACCCCCGGGCGGTGTAATGCCTGTACCCCCCTAATGGCGGCCCTGCAGGTGTACTGCCTGTACCCCCCTGATGGCGGCCCTGGGTGTAATGTCAGCATGTGAAAAATGACATTCTGAAGGAAAAAAGCCATTTAAAACTGACTCGCGGCAATAATGAATTGTCAGCTCCTGGAAATTGCAGGAGAATTCATTCATTAAAAACACCAATAAAAAAGCGTGGGGGTCCCCCCAAATTCAATAACCAGACCCTTTAGGTCTGGTATGGATATTAAGGGGAACCCCGCCATCAATTTTTAAAAAAAAAAATGACGTGGGGTTCCCCCCAAATATCCATAACCAGACCCTTCGGGTCTGGTGTGGAATTTAAGGGGAACTCCACCCCAAATTAATTAAAAAAAAATGGCGTGGAGTCCCCCCTAAAATCCACACCAGACCCCTTATCCGAGCACGTTGACCTGGCCGGCCGCAGAAAAGAGGGGGGGACAGAGCGCGGCCCCCCCCCTCTCCTGAACCACACCAGGCCACATGCCCTCAACATTGGGAGGGTGTTTTGGGGTGCCCCCCAAAACACCTTGTCCCCATGTTGATGAGGACAAGGGTCTCTTCCCCACAACCCTTGCCCGGTGGTTGTGGGGGTCTGCGGGCGGGGGGCTTATCGAAATCTGGAAGACCCCTTTAACAAAGGTGCCCCCCAGATCCCGGCCCCCCCCCTGTGTGAAATGGTAATGGGGTACCTTGTACCTCTACCATTTCACGAGAAAAAAAAATGTAAAGGGTTAAAAAAGACAAGAGCCGGTTTTTGACAAGTCCTTTATTATCTTCTTTCTTCTTTCCTTCGGGTTTCTTCTTCCTCCTTCTTCTTCTTCCTCTGCTTCTGTCTTGGGTCTTCTATTCCCGCATCTTGCCCGGCGTGTTCTTCCATCTTCTTCTCCTTCCGCTGTCCTTCTCGTCCGCATCTTCTTCTCCTTCTTCTTCTTCGCCGGAGGCGCCGCTTCCAATTGAAATCCCCGCTGTCTGCCGGACCACGCCCCCCCCCTCTGACGCCACGGGCAAGCTCTTAGGAGTGTGCTGCCAGTGCGTCAGAGGGGGGGCGTGGTCACAAGTGAGAGGGCGGCCAATTCAATTTGAAGCTTGTGCGCGGCTTTTTCTTTGCCAGAGTCGCCGCTTCCAATTGAATTGCCCGCTTTCTGGAACATGTGACCACGCCCCCCTCTGACGCACAGGCACCACACGGGGACTTTCCTAAGAGCTTGCCCGTGGCGTCAGAGGGGGGGGCGTGGTCCGGCAGACAGCGGGGATTTCAATTGGAAGCGGCCGCTCCGGCGAAGAAGAAGAAGGAGAAGATGCGGACGAGAAGGACAGCGGAAGAAGATGGAAGAACACGCCGGGCAAGATGCGGGAATAGAAGACCCAAGACAGAAGCAGAGGAAGAAGAAGAAGAAGATGGAGGAAGAAACCCGAAGAAAAGAAGAAAGAAGATAATAAAGGACTTGTCAAAAACCGGCTCTTGTCGTTTTTAACCCTTTACATTTTTTTTACTCGTGAAATGGTAGAGGTACAAGGTACCCCATTACCATTTCACACAGGGGGGGGGCCGGGATCTGGGGGGCCCCTTTGTTAAAGGGGTCTTCTAGATTTCGATAAGCCCCCTGCCCGCAGACCCCCACAACCACCGGGCAAGGGTTGTGGGGAAGAGACCCTTGTCCTCATCAACATGGGGACAAGGTGTTTTGGGGGGCACCCCAAAACACCCTCCCAATGTTGAGGGCATGTGGCCTGGTGCGGTTCAGGAGAGGGGGGGGGCCACGCTCTGTCCCCCCCTCTTTTCTGCGGCCGGCCAGGTCAACGTGCTCGGATAAGGGGTCTGGTGTGGATTTTAGGGGGGACTCCACGCCATTTTTTTAAAAATTTGGGGTGGAGTTCCCCTTAAATTCCACACCAGACCCGAAGGGTCTGGTTATGGATATTTGGGGGGAACCCCACGTCATTTTTTTTAAAATTGACGGCGGGGTTCCCCTTAATATCCATACCAGACCTAAAGGGTCTGGTTATTGAATTTGGGGGGACCCCCACGCTTTTTTTTCCCTTTTTTTAATGAATGAATTCTCCTGCAATTTCCGGGAGCCGACAATTCATTATAGCCGCGAGTCAGTTTTAAATGGCTTTTTTTTTTTTTTTTTTTTTTTCAGAATGTCATTTTGTGCAAAGACATATTTCTAACCACATGAAAAGTGCGCTTTATTCCCCCCCCCCCCTGCTGACATCCCCCCCCCCCCCATGGTACGAATTTTAAAATAATTTTTCAAATGACGTGGGGGTCCCCCCAAATTCCATTACAGGCCCTTCAGGTCTTATATGGATATTAAGGGGAACCCCGCCGTCAAGTTTAAAAAAAAAATGACGTGGGGTTCCCGCCAAATATCAATAACCAGACCCTTCAGGTCTGGTGTGGAATTTAAGAGGAACTCCACCCCAAATTTAAAAAAAAATGGCGTGGAGTCCCCCCTAAAATCCACACCAGACCCCTTATCCGAGCACGTTGACCTGGCCGGCCGCAGAAAAGAGGGGGGGACAGAGCGCGGCCCCCCCATCTCCTGAACCGCACCAGGCCACATGCCCTCAACATTGGGAGGGTGTTTTGGGGTGCCCCCCAAAACACCTTGTCCCCATGTTGATGAGGACAAGGGTCTCTTCCCCACAACCCTTGCCCGGTGGTTGTGGGGGTCTGCGGGCAGGAGGCTTATCGAAATCTGGAAGACCCCTTTAACAAAGGGGCCCCCCAGATCCCGACCCCCCCCCTGTGTGAAATGGTAATGGGGTACCTTGTACCTCTACCATTTCACGAGTAAAAAAAATGTAAAGGGTTAAAAACGACAAGAGCCGGTTTTTGACAAGTCCTTTATTATCTTCTTTCTTCTTCTTTCCTTCGGGTTTCTTCTTCCTCCTCCTTCTTCTTCCTCTGCTTCTGTCTTGGGTCTTCTATTCCGGCATCTTGCCCGGCGTGTTCTTCCATCTTCTGTTCCTCCCGCTGTCCTTCTCGTCCGCATCTTCTTCTTGTTCTTCTTCGCCGGAGCGGCCGCTTCCAATTGAAATCTCCGCTGTCTGCCGGACCACGCCCCCCCTCTGACGCCACGGGCAAGCTCTTAGGAGTGTGCTGCAAGTGCGTCAGAGGGGGGCGTGGTCACAAGTGAGAGGGCGGGCAATTCAATTTGAAGCTCGTGCGCGGCTTTTTCTTTGCCAGAGTCGCCGCTTCCAATTGAATTGCCCGCTTTCTGGAACATGTGACCACGCCCCCCTCTGACGCACAGGCACCACACGGGGACTTTCCTAAGAGCTTGCCCGTGGCGTCAGAGGGGGGCGTGGTCCGGCAGACAGCGGGGATTTCAATTGGAAGCGGCCGCTCCGGCGAAGAAGAAGAAGGAGAAGAAGATGCGGACGAGAAGGACAGCGGGAGGAAAAGAAGATGGAAGAACACGCCGGGCAAGATGCGGGAATAGAAGACCCAAGACAGAAGCAGAGGAAGAAGAAGAAGAAGAAACCCGAAGGAAAGAAGAAGAAAGAAGATAATAAAGGACTTGTCAAAAACCGGCTCTTGTCGTTTTTAACCCTTTACATTTTTTTTTCTCGTGAAATGGTAGAGGTACAAGGTACCCCATTACCATTTCACACAGGGGGGGGGCCGGGATCTGGGGGGCCCCTTTGTTAAAGGGGTCTTCCAGATTTCGATAAGCCCCCCGCCCGCAGACCCTCACAACCACCGGGCAAGGGTTGTGGGGAAGAGACCCTTGTCCTCATCAACATGGGGACAAGGTGTTTTGGGGGGCACCCCAAAACACCCTCCCAATGTTGAGGGCATGTGGCCTGGTGCGGTTCAGGAGAGGGGGGGGGGCCGCGCTCTGTCCCCCCCTCTTTTCTGCGGCCGGCCAGGTCAACGTGCTCGGATAAGGGGTCTGGTGTGGATTTTAGGGGGGACTCCAAGCCATTTTTTTATAAATTTGGAGTGGAGTTCCCCTTAAATTCCACACCAGACCCGAAGGGTCTGGTTATGGATATTTGGGGGGAACCCCACGTCATTTTTTTTTTAAATTGACGGCGGGGTTCCCCTTAATATCCATACCAGACCTAAAGGGTCTGGTTATTGAATTTGGGGGGACCCCCACGCTTTTTTTTTCCTTTTTTTAATGAATGAATTCTCCTGCAATTGCCGGGAGCCGACAATTCATTATAGCCGCGAGTCAGTTTTAAATGGCTTTTTTCCTTTGAAAAATGACATTTTGTGCAGAGACAGTTCTAACCACGGGAAACATGCGCTTTTTCACATGCTGACATTAGAGACCCCCATAGTACGAAATTTAAAGGAAAATTACACTTTTATTATTGCACTTTTAGCATTATTAAAATCACTGCTCCCGAAAAAACGGCCGTTTTAAAAAATAAAAAAAGCATTGGTACATGTCCCCTGGGGCAGGACTGAGGTCCCCAAACACTTTTTAGGACAAAACTTGCAGATTAGCCTTTAAAATTCACTATTAAGATTTCCCCCCATAGACTTATATAGGGAGTTCGGCGGCGGCTTTACTTATCAATCACATCGCGCTGCTGCTGCCGCTGGTTCATGCGCCTAATTAGGGATTCATCCAGCGCACTAATTAAGGCATGTACCGGCGCAGCGCAGATTCATTAGTAAATCAGCCCCATTGTCTTTTAAGTCAATAAGTGGTGAGTTATAAACTGACCCTAACTGTTTGTGTGTTCTATCCCATATCCTTAATGCTATCCGTGTCATTTCATGGGTGGTTGTGTGTAACTTTCTGTACTGTGGTGGATTCCATATCATTCTACCTAATTGTGTATTTGCAAGTGCACACTCGATCTGAACCCATCTTTTATCGTGCTTTTCTTTGGCCCACTCTATTATACGGGATATTATTGAAGCGGTGTAATATTTTCTAATGTCCGGCACTCCTAAACCCCCCAGTTTTTTTCCCTGTTTTAAAACTTGGAGGGAAATCCTATGTTTTTTTTTATTCCATATAAAATTCAGTAGGAGGGAGTTGAGTATTCTAAAGTATCCTTGGGGTACGTAGATTGGGACCATCTGGAACCTATACAGGATTTTCGGGACTCATATCATTTTTACTAAAGTTACCCTACCAAACCAGGAGATCGGTCGATTCTTTATTTTTCTGATTTCTCCTTTTATTTCCTCTAGTAGGGGGATATAATTTGATCTATATATGTTTTTTAAAGATCTTGCTAGCTTTATTCCCAGGTATTTGATCTCTTTCTGCCAAGTAAAATTGTATTCCTTTTTAAGAAATCCCACTTCGTCTTTATTAATGTTTACATTCAATATTTCTGTCTTGGCGGTGTTCATCTTGAAATTAGAAATTTCTCCGTATTGTTTAATTTTCGCTATTAAATGGGGAGCGTGAATCTTGGATTTCTCACGAAGAACAACACATCGTCAGCGAAGGCTGACAATATGTGTTCCTCATCTCCTGCTCTGACCCCTTTAATATTGGGGTCGTTCCGTATCATAGCCAAAAGGGGCTCGAGTGACAGCACAAAGAGAAGGGGGGACAAAGGGCATCCCTGCCTAGTCCCATTCCCCATCTCAAAGGATGACGATAGGGATCCGTTGATCTTAACTCTTGCTCGTGGGTGGCGGTATAATGTTTGAATTCTCTCTCTCATCCTTGGGCCTATCCCTGAATTTTCCAGTGTTAGCATCATGAACCCCCAGTCTACCCTATCAAAGGCTTTCTCAGCGTCTACTGAGAGGAGTAGACTGGGGGTTCGGTTTTCTTTAATTTGCTCTATGAGTAGGAGGGCTCTGGTTCCATTGTCCTTGCCCTCCCTACCTGATATGAATTCCACCTGGTCCGGATGAATAAGGAACGTCATTATCTCCTTCATACGATCTGCCAGAATTTTAGCATAAATCTTTATATCGACGTTCAACAATGAGATTGGTCTAAACCCTGAGCATAACGTGTTGTCTTTCCCCTCTTTTTCTATGACCGTGATGTTTGCCATGGCAGCCTCTCTACTCAGCTCATAGTCACTCCCAAGTCCATTATAATACTGGCAGAGTCGTGGTATTAATATAGTTCCAAACTTTTGTATATATCTGGTCGTAAAGCCATCAGGGCCGGGGCTTTTCCCTTTATTGGAGTTTTTTAAGGTTTTCCTTATTTCCTCCTCAGTTATGGGCTGGTCTAGAATTTCAGCTACCTCGTTATCTATTCTGGGGAGTTTGCCTTTTCTCAGTACCTCCTGAATATTAGCTTCTTTCTCCCCCGGTTTACAGTTTTTTTGTTTTACATTATATAGGCCCTCGTAATAACTTCTAAACTCTTCTGCAATGTCACTGGTTTTATAAGCTAGGTCCCCATTCTTTTTCCTTATTTTTTCTATATAGTTCCTGCCTTTTTTTTTTTTTTTTTTTACCATTCTGGCCAGGGATTTACCAGGTTTGTCTCCCCAGATATATCTCTCTCTTTCGATAATATTTAGTTCTTTCTTAATCTCTTGTTCTATGAGCGCTCTGTACTCGTCCCTTTTCATTTTTACTTTGTGCCATGTTTCTATTTGTTGTCCTTTATTTTTATGTTCTTGTTCTAATAATGAGATATCTTTCACTAATTCCTTTAACTCTTTTGTTTTTTCTTTCTTTTTCCTTGCCCCCTCCATAATAAATATTCCTCTTATGTAGGCCTTATGGGCTTCCCACAGTGTGGCCCTAGAGATCCCCTCCGTGTCGTTTTCTCTGAAGTATCTTTCTAGTTCTTCTTGCACTCTTTTTACTATTTCTTCATTGTCCAGTAGGCTCTCATCTATTCTCCACTCTGGGGGGTTTGTTTTCTGGTCTGATACATTAAGCTTCATAGTTATGGGTGTATGGTCGGAGATCGTCATAACTTCAATACCGGTCTCAACTACCCTTTCCAGGAGTCTATGATCCACCAGGGCATAATCAATCCTAGAGTACGTCCCTTGCACAGAGGAGTAAAACGTATAGTCTAATTTTTTGGGATGTTGCAAACGCCATATGTCTACCAACTGAGCCTGATGTAATCTTTGTTTTACTAATTTCAGCTGATCATTTCTCGTCCCCTGTCCACGGGACGTACAATCCATTGCAGGATCCATGCAGAAGTTAAGGTCTCCCATTATTATCAGAAGCCCAGTCTTAAATTGTTCAAGTTTTATCAAGGCTTTAGTCACATAGTTTGCAGAATTATCATTAGGCGCATATATATTTGCTAGCGTATATTCCTCCCCTCTTAGTTTTCCTTTTAAAAAAAGGAATCTACCTTCGGAATCCGTTAATCTGTCTCCCAGCTCGAAGCGTATGGAGCCTCGGATGCCGATTGCGACACCTCTGGCTCGTTTTGTAATTGTATCCCCGTAGTACCATATAGGGTGACATCGAGAAGACAGTCTTATATTAGATTCCAACGTTAGGTGTGTCTCCTGCAAAAAGACTATGTCCGCTTTATAAAGTTGTAGTTCCTTAAGGATTTTATGTCTCTTTGCAGGAGAATTTAACCCCTTAACGTTGTATGATAGTAATTTAATTTCTGTCATCTATACTTATTACATTTTTGTTTACTTGTCTAAACCCATCCTCCTTTTCTTGGGGTCTTGCTTGGGTGTAAAAAATGGATCGATGTGGAATCAACGAGATGTCCCCCCCTCCCCAGCCTCCCCTCCCCGCCTCCCATCCTTCCCTTCCCCAACCCTTCCTCCCTCGTCACCCCTCCCTCCCCTCTCCCCCGTTGGCCTATTAGAGGCCTGGAAGCCGTTCTTGGTCTCCTCCTCTCCCTTATCCTCGGCTCCCCTCCCTAAGGTTGAGCCTAGGGAATGCTCCATGGCTGTCTAGTCTCCCTTCATGGTCTACCCCTCCCCACGTCCCCCCCCCGTCCTGTTCTTCCTTTAAACTACCCAATCTGGGAGATCGGGTGCTGGAATATCCATTTTTTGGCAGAACCTCTCTAGTTCTTCCGGGAATCTTAATCGGGCGGAAGTCCCCCCCTTAAACCCGATAAGGCAAGCCGGGAATCCCCATTGGTATTTGATGTTCTCCGTACGCAACCGGTCCAGGAGGGGTCTCAGATGTCTTCTTCTTTCTAGGGTTTCTCTTGATAAGTTCGAGAATATTTGAATCTCCTTTTATTTATATTTGATGGGGGCTAACCCCCTCAAGCTTCCCCAGATTGCAGCCTTATCCTCGTAGTTCCGAAAGCGTACTATAATGTCTCTGGGTCCCCTTTTCTCTGCCTGTTTGGGGTTCCCTATCCGATGTACCCTCTTAATTTTAATGTGCTTATCTTCTGATGATTTTCCCAACAAGGGTTTAAAGAGCGTGTTTATGATCTCTCTTAAGTCCTCCCCCTATACTTCCTCTATTGCGCGTATTCTAAGGTTCTGTCGCATGTTGCGATTTTCCTGGTCTTCCAGTCTGTATGCCAGGATTTTTTTACTCTCTGTCATCGCCTGTACTTGTGATTTTAATTTAACCAGTTCTTGGTCTTGTTCTACTATTCTTTTTTCTGCCCCCTCCACTCTTTCAAATAGACCCCCTAATTCTATTCTTAAACTGTTGATTTCTGTTTTTATTAGATTTTCCATCCTCAGGAGCATCACGTTCATCTCTGCTTTTGATGGTGGTTGTGCATCTTGGCCCAGGTCGTCCAGCCTGCTTTGCTCAAGTTCCCCTTCAAGGGTCGTCTCGCCTTTAGACTGATTCGCCATGGCTTCTCCTGTTCTTTTCTTATCCATTTTCTTTGCAGCGCCTGGGCTTTTAGCAGAAGATTCCTGTGTCATATACTGCTGTATCGAGCTAATACCAACATTGCTTTTAGGGGGTTTTGAGGCGGCACCTCTTGTTGACCTGCTCATTTTAAATCTATTGTTTGGTCTAATTCTTTTCCCCAGTTTGGTGTTTTGAGAGAAAGAAGGGGGGTGCCCGATCACTTTACTGGATCTTCCCGGGTTCTGGAGGGTTCTTGCTGATATAATACTGGCGCTACCGGCTCTTTAATTCTGTTGATCAAATGTTTACTGATGTGGGGGTTGTTTACCTTTTTTTTTATATCCCCCCTTTATATGGGGTTCTCACATTTGCTGGTGATTTTTAAATCACCTACTTGCCCCCGGCCCCCAATCTTTTATATCACATTCATAGGGATCTGTTGCTTGGGGGTAGGTGTTTTTTTTTTTTACCAGATAGGCCTCCCCCTCCCCATCCCTCGGGTACTTAGATACTTTTCCTAATAATTTTAGGGCTGGTCTCTTAAGTCCTGTTGCCTCTCTATTGAGTTACCCCAATACGTGGACCAAGAACACACTACTAGTCCCCTAGGGGGGCACACGGGCACATGGAGGTGCGATTTTCTGTCTTTCTGTCTATCTGCTTTTACCCTCTTAGTGTCCCCAATCAAAGGAGTTGGCTGAAAACCCTGACTCAAAGCCGCAGGATATTCAGCACAGGCTTACTGCGAGATCGTACTCTGAGTCGCATTGAGTCGCATGGTCGACATTGCAAAGGCCACAGACTCTAAATCGCCAAGTCCTCCATCACCAGATTCTAAAGACATCAACCTTTAAGATTACAAGGCCATCCGACTCGGATTGCACTGCCCTGCACAGGCTTCAAAGTCACATTTGTTATGGCCAAGACTCATAATTCCATAACCATCCTGGTTTCAGTAGTTTTTAAACTCAAGGTTGCAGTGGCGGCTCCCTCAAAGTGGCAGATACATCATGACTGAGCCAGGGATGCAGTACCCTCAGACTTAACAGCAGAGTTTATAAAATTCGCCAAAGTTCTTCCCCTGCTTTACTTGATAAGACCAGTCATCAGAGGTTAAACATGTAATATTATGCAAAGTATTACGGGCATTTTTACCTTACCCTGCCGCAAGCAATAATTTCTCCACAATAGGGGGGGGGGGTAGTTTCAGGGGGGGGCTCATCGGACCCTGTCTGTTCTCGGCTCCTAAGAGCGCCTCACCCAAACCTTGTTTCGCCTCCCGTTGATGCTGTGGCACATGCTGTACGGTTGTCTCTCTGGCTCCACAGGGGGCTGCGTGCACCTTCGCCACAGTGCCTTTACGCCCTGCGGACTCCAAGCGTTGCGGTTAAGATCCACATCCAGGCGGATCGCGGGTCGCGGTGTTTCCGGGTGGGTTCCTCCTCGTGGACCGGATCCAGCCCAGCCTCCCACGCCGGGTCGGTCACCTCGAGTCTCACTGAGCTTCGCCGCACCGCTCACAGCCACGGAGCATTCCTGCAGCCCCTCCCTCCTACACGCATCATGTCCTCATCACGTGACCAGTGAGGGCAGGGTGTGCTTTTCATGTCTCCATAAGGCTTCCTTAAATTGGTGGTATATCTGCTCAAGGTACAATATTACCGAGCTAGTGAAGGAAAAACCGTGAGGCTGAAGTGTGCATAGGGGGGTCCCTGTTCCCCAAGAGTTTACATGTTTCGTTCCGTGGGTATCGGAACTTGTTCAGAACTGGGGAGCTATGGATCAGTGCTTCCTAAAAAAGGGAGCCAGAGCTATCTGTAATCAACCAAAGTGTCATTCAGCTGTATCCAACCTATTATCTGGTTAACCGTTTCATGAATTACCTGATGCTCTACAAATTCAATTAAAGACTCACATTTAAAAACCCATAACTAAAAAAACAATGTCAGTGTGCGCTGCCCAGCATAATGTATAAACATTTTCACCCAGTAAGGGTGCATTCATATCATGCATTCATGTATCTATATAGCATGTGTCCATTACTTTTATCTAAAAGTGTCACTATTGTAGACCGATAATGGTTATAAGTTTCTCCACACACCATCCAATCACACTAAGAGATACAATCCAAACAGCAGTGTAGTTGCAACATCCAATTGTAACTGATATTGCCCACTAGATAGGGCACTGTCATAGAGTACTATGAATTCAAATGAATTCAAATGAATGTAGGTTTATATAACAGGTAAAACAGATAAACCCATGGTATCTATAAAACAGATAAACCCATGGTATCTATGCAGTCAAGGTGACACCTCGCACGATATATATAATTTTCAATGCAAGTATGGTTAAATGGAGTCTTTTGCTCATAGGCCTGTACTAATGGCTCATACATAATCAAGTTATATATCTATATGTGATCTATCGTGTCAACAGGCAATACACATATATATATACACAACTTGTATCTTACAGAAAGCACTGCAAGGATGAGTCACTGTTTAACCCCTTGGGGGGTCATACAATCTAAAAGGAATATCCATTTGGCTTCCTTTTGCTGTAGGATTTTATCCCAGTCTCCTCTTCTATTAGATAATTCCAATTTGTAAATCACCATGCATTGCATTCCAGTAGCCACTGATTTATGATGGTCTAAAAAGTGCATAGCCACAGGTGATGTATCATCTTTATTGACTATGCTTGATATGTGCTGGCCCATTCTCTTCCTAAATTCCCTAATAGTTTTGCCTACATAAATTTTGCCACAAGGGCAAATAATTTGGTAGACAACAAAGGTTGTAGAGCAGTTTACAAAGGGTTTAATTTTGTATGTATGTTTGCCAGAAGAGTTTTTAAATGAATTGTTTTTCATGACATACTTGCATATTGAGCAATGTCCACAGGGGTGCATCCCTCCAATATGCTTAGCAAAAGATAATGTTGTTTGACCCTTAGTATTTGCTCAAGTGTATTCACTATGAACTAAAGTGTCACCAATGGTAGGTGCACGCTTAGCTATCATGTTAGGGCGAGCACCCAGTATTTGTTTTAATCTGTTATCCAGCATAAGCAGATGCCAGTGTTTACCTAAAGTTTGTTTGAGGTAGTCCCAATGAGTGCCATAGGTGGTCACCAGACCTACCTTATCTGTATTTATTTTTTCTTTTCTTTTATCGTCTACTGCTAGGCCCAGAATTTTTCACGTGTTTTCTTCCCTGCTTTCAACTTAGCTTGTTTGATTGTGGAATTAGGGTAACCTCTTTTTCTGAATCTTTGACCCAATTCTCTACTTTCTTTATGAAAATCTTTTAATTGGGTACAGTTTCTACGAATTCTGAGAAACTGACCAGTGGGAATTCCTCTGATTAGTGCCCATGGGTGGTGGCTGGTGGCATGGAGGAGGGTATTTCCTGCTGTAGGTTTTCTAAAGGTGTTGGTCACAATCTTTGTTCCTTCTTTTCGGATCAATAGGTCCAGAAATTCAATCTGTTTCTCGCCTACTTTGAAAGTGACCAGAATGTTTCTAGTGTTGTTGTTTATATCACTCATAAACTTCTCAAATTCGGAACTAGACCCTTTCCATACCACCAGGACATCGTCAATAAATCTTGCCCAAAGGGCTACATGTTTCTCAAAATCAGGGTGATGGTATACCTCCTGTCGTTCCCACCATCCCAAATGTAAACAGGCATTGGATGGAGCACATGAGGCTCCCATCGCTACCCCACGTTTTTGGCGATAGTATTTACTATCAAAAATAAAAAAATTGTTATTGAGTACCAATTCTAAAAGTTCAATCAAAAATTAGTTTTGTGGGCCGGCAAGTGGATGTCTCATATCAAGCAGTTGTGCTACCGCATCTATTCCAATTGCATGAGGGATGGATGAGTAGAGGGATTCCACATCGATGCCTGCTAAGAGGCAATCATGTGGTATTTCAAGGCTATTTAATTTCCGTAGGATATCAGCAGAATCCGGTACATATGATGGCAATTCTTGGTTAAGATGTTTGATTCGTCTGTCGATATATTTACCAATCCTCTCTAGTGGTCCACCCATCCCTGATACAATCGGTCTACCAGGCGTTTTTTTGAGGTTTTTATGTACCTTAGGTGTAATATAGAATGTAGGTGTATTGAAATTTACTACTTTAAGGAATAGAAATTCTTTTTGAGTTAATAACCCTACTTCCAAGGCTTTAGTGAGACGATAGTTAATTTCTGTGACAAGGTTAGGAAATGGGTTCTCTGGCCATTTTTTATAGCATTTATTGTCCTTTAATTGTCTACAGATTTCCTCCAGATATTCATTTTCTGGCCATAGAACTACATTTCCACCCTTGTCACTAGGTTTGATAATACAATTGGGTAGTTCTTTAATTCCTGAAGTTCTTTTCTCTCTCTCTGCGATAGATTATCTACCTTTGGTTCTATTTTATCCCAATTTATGGACCTGATGTCCTCCGTAATTGCTTCCAGAAACATTTGAAGATATTTGGTATTTGAGAAATTAGGGAATCGTTGGGATTTATTTGCCAAGCCTGATGGTGGTGGGGGGTCCAAGATTTCTGAGCTTATCCATGTATTTCCCTCCAAGAAATCCACTAACTGGGATTCCTCCATTTCTAACATTTCCATCCCACCTGTTGGTTCCTTGGTTTTACCAAAAAACATGAGTTTAAAATTAACTCGTCGTAAACATAGACATATATCTTTATATATCTCAAAGGGATTTCCTTTATTACATGGTGAAAAGCCCAGACATTTACTTAACACAAATACTTGGTCCTGATTTAATGTATGCTCAGTAAGATTGATAATATTCATATCTGTGTCTTCTGTAATCGTGTGGTTACCCTGTTCCCCTGTAAAGTAGAGTTGCCTGTCTTGGATGAGTTCTGTTCCTGAGTTGTATGTGTATCTATTCTTTCTATTTCTCCTTCTCCTTCATTTCTTTTTTCTACCATTATTCCCTTGGGGGTAGTTTTGTCTGTTTTCTTTAAAAAGGTCACGTTTTTTCCCCCCTCTCTACTATTGTTCCTGGGGTCATGTTTTTGAGATCTAATACCTGATCTACTTCTGCCTCTTTTCCTTTCTAGGTCTAGGATATTCCCCGTTTCAAAGTCAGTGGTATCACGTTGGAACTTTTTTTGTTTACCTATCTTTTGTTTTTTTTTGAAAGTCCTCAACTTCCTTTTTTAGTCTCTCATTGAATTTTTTAAATTCCTCAAGGTCCTGATATTCATGAAGTAATTTGACGCTGTCCTTTAGTTGTATTTCTATGTCCTGTAATTGTATTTTTTCCTCTTCCACAATCAAACCAATCATATGTAAACCATGTTTCACAAATTCTTCTGTCCATTTTTTTAAAAATCTCTCATTGTGTAAGTGGTCAGCAGGCATAATACGTTCCCTTAGGCCACGTGGTATCATATTGCTCTCTATATAGGCCTCTAATGAAATAATATTCCATTTTCTTTTCAGATGTTTGATAGTTAGATTGCTATGCTTTCTAAAAAGCTGTCTAAATTCATTCTGACGCTTTGGTACTGTCTGTTCATCTTTATTGAATACTGCTCTAATCTCTTTTTCTATTCCACTATCAATACAGAACGCCATTTCTAGTGGAGTCAAATCATGTATCCACACATGCACAATTAATACAATAACATATATATATATACTGGGCAGTACACACAAGCACCAATTCACTATGCAGAGGGTGGGCGCACTTATATATAGTAATCAGACAATAACGTCCCGGATTGTCACTATGCCGTTAATGAATGGGGTTTTATGGGGACATGTAATCACTACGTATATATATTTTTATATCTGGAGTGAGTATACCCTATACAGTAAAGGTGTCTAATCCAATTTCTAAGGGTCACCTTAGTATATAAGGCGGGGCTCAACCATAGGTAGGTTATACAAAACCAAGAGACTATAGTAACCAAAGAGAGAAAATATGGAATGCCCACCTAGTTTTGAAAAGACGTAGTACTCACCGATATTATTGGGGGGTGCAATCCAAATTTCAATGTAGCACAACAATAAAAAACAAAAAAGAAAATAGACTACTGCACACCCTTAAGGCCTCGTACACACGAGCAGACAGATTTGTTCAAATCTGTCCGTCCGACAGATTTGAACAAATCTGTCTGCTGGGATTTTAGTTTGCTCGCGTGTACACACGAGCAAACCAAAATAATCACCGCCAGAAATCTTGGACCCCCCACCACCATCAGGCTTGGCAAATAAATCCCAAAGATTCCCTAATTTCTCAAATACCAAATATCTTCAAATGTTTCTGGAAGCAATTACGGCGGACATCAGGTCCATAAATTGGGATAAAATAGAACCAAAGGTAGATAATTTATCGCAGAGAGAGAGAAAAGCACTTCAGGAATTAAAGGAACTACCCAATTGTATTATCAAACCTAGTGACAAGGGTGGAAATGTAGTTCTATGGCCAGTAAATGAATATCTGGAGGAAATCTGTAGACAATTAAATGACAATAAATGCTATGAAAAATGGCCAGAGTACCCATTTCCTAACCTTGTCACAGAAATTAACTATCGTCTCACTAAAGCCTCAGAAGTAGGGTTATTAACTCAAAAAGAATTTCTATTCCTTAAAGTAGTAAATTTCAATACACCTACATTCTATATTACACCTAAGGTACATAAAAACCTCAAAAAACCGCCTGGTAGGCCGATTGTATCAGGGATGGTTGGACCACTAGAGAGGATTGGTAAATATATCGACAAACAAATCAAACATCTTAACCAAGAATTGCCATCATATGTACAGGATTCTGCTGATATCCTACAGAAATTAAATAGCCTTGAAATACCACATGATTGCCTCTTAGCAGGCATCGATGTGGAATCCCTCTACTCATCCATCCCTCATGCAATTGGAATAGATGCAGTAGCACAACTGCTTGATATGAGACATCCACTTGCCGGCCCACAACAATGCCTGTTTACATTTGGGATGGTGGAACGACAGGAGGTATACCATTACCCTGATTTTGAGAAACATGTAGCCCTTTGGGCAAGATTTATTGACGATGTCCTGGTGGTATGGAAAGGGTCCAGTTCCGAATTTGAGAAGTTTATGAGCGATCTAAACAACAACACAAGAAACATTCTGTTCACTAGACGAGAAACAGATTGAATTTCTGGACCTATTGATCCGAAAAGAAGGAACAAAGATTGTGACCAACACCTTTAGAAAACCTACAGCAGGAAATACCCTCCTCCATGCCACCAGCCACCACCCATGGGCACTAATCAGAGGAATTCCCACTGGTCAGTTTCTCAGAATTCGTAGAAACTGTACCCAATTAAAATAAAGGAGAAGACCTGCGCTTAGGATGATAGAAATAGGGGTATGGGGGTATGCAACTGCAGCCCCCCCTAAATATAGCTCCCCTAGGAGAGTATAATAAGAAAAATAAACAGGATGTTGGGGGTCGTGGCGCTGTTGCTGGTAAGTTGTATTAATGAGCCGATAGTCACCTTTCCAGGTTTAAATGATAGGCTCTGTTAGGGCAACTGTCCCTTAATGTGTGATATAGAGGTGGCCACCCTGGGCAGTGTAGATCTAAGTGTACAAGAATAGTGGTGGTACCCTCTAGAGGCCACTAGAGGCGGTGGTGCTCCTGGTACTATGTGGCATATGTTCTAATAGTGATCTACAATATATCAAGTCCACTAATCACATTACACATAACACAGTGTAGATATAACAGGAATAAGCCTTATACACCAACTTCTATGTACATACAGACAACATAGTATTCAAGGCCAAAGGTCTAAAAAATATATATATATAAAATAATTAACATGCAGGAGTCCATATGGCAAAAATACAGGCTGGTAGGTAAAAGTGATGTGAGGATCAGGGTGCACCTAGCTAGGTAGGTGGTCTTTATACTGTACAACAGGTGTTGCTCGCTGTGGTCCCGGTGCTCCCCCTTATGGGTCCCCACTCACCAGAGGCAATCACCCCTGCTGGGGTAGAGTGCGTGTCAGACGGACTGCTGCTCCTTCGTACCGTGACCTTTTCTCCTGGTATGTCTCCTGGGTTCCTGAGGTATATCCTTGGTGTGGATGGTTTGGAATTTAATTGTTTCTGAGTTCCTCCAAGGCAAAGAAAAAAGCTTCCATAGAGTAGTACGTTTAAAATATAAAAAAGTTTTATTGGCACTACCAACAGGTGTGCATTAAAACATAAGCAGAAATACAAAAAAAAAATAAAAATATAAAATATGACAGCAGACTGTGTTGCTAAACTAGCACAGCTGACAGTCAGAAAAACCACAACTAGATGAATGACAGCAGTCTATATAAAACGGAGTATAGGTCCTGCATATACACTGCACTATGATGCCCGATGACTGTTCGTACCAGCGTGGGAACGGCGTGCGTTCCAACCACAGTCAGCTGGTGAACCGGAAGTGCGTGTGGGTGTGCGTGTGTCCGCTTTACGCACGTTTCGTATTGTATTACGTCTTCTGAAGCGGGTACACGCATACCCTATCTTGCTGCATATAAAGAGGACGCTACCATAGCAACAAACAGACGCTCGATGACGTTGGCCAGTCAGGTGACACATAGGCGTCCTATCATATGGATAGACCTGACGGATTAATGGGGCGTGATAAACAACTGCTGTCACCCAATCAGGCATCACAGGAGGGATGTGTTTATCCTATTGTGTGAGGCCAGTTACCAGATGGCTGTGTTATTTGCCATGCTAGCATCCTTACAGCAGCGATAGTAACAGGAAGTATGATCAAAAAAATATATCAATAATAATCAAAATGAGAGTCTAGCTTTCTATAAGGAACAGGAAATGACTCAATGTGTTACGGTATGGGGTATCTAGCCCGATCTGATCGTGAACTAGTTTACATTAGTAGTAGAATGTAGTTTTTAAGATTTCTCGCAGAAAAGGCGTTACATAGTGCACATAATTCAACTTAACATTAATACCCGCACTTGGTAAAGCTAAGTGTGCTCAATACTGTGACATACCGTGTTTCCCCGAAAATAAGACGTACTCCGAAAATAAGCCGTAGCGGGATTTCGACGCAAGATAGAAATATAAGACACCCCTCCGAAAATAAGACGTAGCGATGTAGTGTCGAATCTCCGAAAATAAGATGTAGTGTCGAATCCCTGAAAATAAGATGTAGTGTCGAATCTCCGAAAATAAGATGTAGTGTCGAATCTCCGAAAATAAGATGTAGTGTCGAATCTTGTAGTGATATCTTGTAGTGGTACAACCAGACAAGATGAGTGCAAAAAGAAAGAGTTATTCTGTTGAGTACAAGAAAGGAATTGTGGAGGACTCCCGAGGCAAGAATCTTACGGCTTTTTGCAAAGAGAAGAAGTTGGATATCCGAATGGTCCAAAAATGGCGTGCAGAATATGATAATCTCAGTCTACAGATGGACAGAGGAAATGCTAAGAAGCGCAAGTGTGGTTCAGGTAGGCAACCTTTATTTTCTGTAATAAAAATAAGACACCCCCCGAAAATAAGCCATAGTGTGATTTCTTGAGGAAAAAAAAATATAAGACGGTGTCTTATTTTCGGGGAAACACGGTATATGATAAAAAAGGTAAATAATAAGATCAGACTGTATGCTACAGTGAGATGATCTAAAGTGAGATACAAGTGATCTATGTTAGTTACTGCACATATGTGCACACTTGTGCATCAGTATATGGCAGTGATGTGAACTCAGTGGTATGAAAAATGTGCACACTTGTGCATCAGTATATGGCAGTGATGTGAACTCAGTGGTATGAAAAATACTAAATAAATTATGTAGGAATACACCGATGTGTATCTGTATATATAAAAAGTAAAATAAAATACTAATACGTGAGTGTGTGTACTAGGGCTATTATCTCATGCCCTTAATAGGTTTTCATATAGGGATGCAAAATAAATGTGCACAGGGAAATAATATGAGGAAGTGTTATGACAGGCAGTCTCATTGTGTGAGGAAATTTCATATTATAGTTAATTGTGAAGGAATAAGCCAGTGTGTATCTCCTATGTATAAAAAAGATAAGTGTATTATGTACACTGGGCTTCTTGACTGATGCCCTAAGCAAGTATCTGCAGTGGGAATAGGGGGTATGAAGGGCAGAGGGAGATATTATGAAGAGGTATTGTCACACAGATGTCACTGTGTAAGTGAAATACAGTATAAATTGTAGAGGAGTCTACCGGTGTGTTCACTGGGGTTCCTATCTAGTATCCTAAGTAGGTTTCCATATGGGGTTCATATGCAAAAGAGAATGGTTGTAAGGAAATATGGAGTAGGTAAAGAGGTATAATGCCTAAAGTATTAGGTATAGGGCATAAATGGTGCCAGTTGGAGGCCATGGGCTATCAGGTGGGCGAGTCAGGGGTTTGCTAGAAAACAGTTAAGATCTATATCAACGTTTAATCCATGCCGCCTTAAGGACCCCAAACGATAGATCCAACTGGTTTCGTTCTGGGAGATGGCTGTAGTCTTATTCCCACCCCTCCAGTTGTCCTTAACTAGGTCTATGCCGTAGAAAATAAGGCCCGTCGGGTCATTCTGATGAAATTTTTTGAAATGGCGTGAGAGGTTATGTTTGGTAGATCCCTTTTTAATCCTATTGATGTGCTCCCGTATTCTGACTTTGAGAGGTCGTGTAGTTCGGCCTACGTATTGTAGATGGCAAGGGCATTCTTTTTTTTTAAAGTTTAATCCTTCTTTTCTTTTTATTTAGGAAATATTGGTTTTACAACAGAAATTTCTTATTCACCATATTTTAACAAAGCATATATACCGGACAGTAATCTTATTGTCTCGTAGTCTCTTATATTATTAGAGCTAGAAAGGAAACTTAGAGGAGACAGGGTAGGGATGAATGGAGGCTAATTGTTTACATCTGGGGTTCCCCTAGCTGCAAGGCCCTTGGGCTTCTCCTCTAGGTTTCTTCCCCCTCTATTTAGTAGGGTGTTATATTCCCCTGTTTTCTCCAATCCTACCCTATTTGTCTATCCTTAATTGTCCTTTTTACCCCAGCCCCCGCCTGTCCTTACTTCCATTTATAATTCTCGTATTCTCTTATGTTATGGCAAGGGCATTCTATAACGTAAGTTACGTGAGTGGAATGGCATGTGATGAGTTCTTTGATATTGTATTCTTTGAAGTCTACCCTTGACTTAAAACTCGTATTTTTCCTGGGTTGTTTCTTGCTCACCCTGCATGGCAAACATTTTTGGCATTTGAAAAAGCCCTTCAGCTGGGGGCAAAGATTGATCGGTTTGGGCGGGTCGATCACATTATGTACAAGATGGTGGCGTAAGGAGGGGGCGCGTTTGTAGATGAAGGTAGGTTTTTTCTTTAGAATTTTATTCAAGGTGTGGTCTTCGTGCAGGATGGGCCAGTATTTTTTGACTATTTGTTCAAACTCCTTATACTGTGAATTGAACCCAGTGATGAAAGCTACGTCTGGTGCATTCGATTTGTTCTTATCTTTAGGTGTTAACATGTTGTTCCTATCCATTTTCTGAACCTCCTCTTTGGGTTTCATCAGGTTGTTTTCTTTGTACCCTTTCTCCTCTCAATGATTACATCGGCTTGATTTCTATAATCTGCGATGGAGTTGCAGTTTCTACGAAGTCGCATGAGTTGCCCTTTGGGTATATTCGCCTTCCACTTCGGGTGGTGGCAGCTGGTAGATGGAATATATCCATTACGATCCGTAGATTTAAAGAAGGTCTTTGTATGCAATTCGGGTCCTGCTTTAAAGATCTGGAGGTCTAGGAAATCTATACTTTCCATGTCACACTTCCCCGTGAACGTAAGACCATATCTGTTGGTGTTCAGATTGTGTAAGAACTCCTGGAAGGAGTCAGTGGATCCGTCCCAGAGGATTACGAGATCATCAATATATCTTCGATATAGTTTGATCTGGGGGATGTTAAGGTTATACACATATTCTTCCTCCCAACAATCCATCAGCAGGTTTGCGACACTGGGGGCATAACGAGCCCCCATCGCCACTCCCTTTGTTTGAACATAATAATTATTTTTATACCAAAAATAATTACAGCTCATCGCCATTTGTAGTCCTTCAATGATGAAATTAATCTGTTCCTGTTTTAGCCTTGTATTTTGATGAAGGGCTTTTTCTACCCCATAGATGCCATCTGTTTGTGAAATGCTGGTGTACAGTGAGTCGACATCAATTGTAGCCAGCAATAGATTTTCCACTCCTACTACATGTTTAAGTTCGTTAATGAGCTGTACGCTATCTCGTAGATGCGATCTACCCTCTTTAACAATAGGTTTAAGGAATGTGTCCAAGTACTCTCCTAGCCTGGAGAACACAGAGTTAATCCCACTAATAATGGGTCTTCCTGGGGGCTTATTAATTCTTTTATGTACCTTGGGCGTATAATAGATCACCGGTGTTTTGGTGGAATTTGACACCAGGTATTCAGCCTCACTAGGGCTCAGTATGCCCATGGTTTTTCCTTTTTTGACATATTTGGACAGTTTCTTGTTAAACCTGGCTTTTGGGTTGCCGTTTAACTTTTTATAGGTATTAGGGACCTTGAGTAGATTGTCCATTTCTTCTTCGTAGTCTACCTTGTCAAGGATAACAAGCCCCCCACCCTTATCTGCTGGCCTAATGATGACTTCATTTTTCTTCCCAATTGCTTTAATAGTTTCCCAAACGTTCTTGTTTTTATTTTTAAATTTTCTCTGTAGTTTCCTTAAGTCATTTTCAACCATTTTCTTGAAAGCTGTTATGCACTGATTACCTGGGGTATTGGGATTGAATACTGAGTTGTTCCTTAAATTGGTCTGTGTGTATTCCGAGGGTTCTGTAATCCGTTCCTCTGTATTATTCGCCAAAAATTTCCGCAAATTCAATTTTCTTAGAAACTTTTGAAGGTCTATGTATGCTTCAAATTGGTCTAGGGTCTTTTCAGGGGCATATTTGAGACCTAGGTCTAGGATCTGTAATTCATCTTTAGTAAGTTGGATACTACTAAGATTGAAGATGCCTCTTCCTAGTATTGTCTGGGGCGCTTTCTTCTGCCCTCCCCTACACCCTCTGGTGCGTTTTCTCTTTGAATGTGTTCCTCTTCTCTCTCCTGATTGTATGTACCCAATTAAAAGATTTTCATAAAGAAAGTAGAGAATTGGGTCAAAGATTCAGAAAAAGAGGTTACCCTAATTCCACAATCAAACAAGCTAAGTTGAAAGCAGGGAAGAAAACACGTGAAAAAATTCTGGGCCTAGAAGTAGACGATAAAAGAAAAGAAAAAATAAATACAGATAAGGTAGGTCTGGTGACCACCTATGGCACTCATTGGGACTACCTCAAACAAACTTTAGGTAAACACTGGCATCTGCTTATGCTGGATAACAGATTAAAACAAATACTGGGTGCTCGCCCTAACATGATAGTTAAGCGTGCACCTACCATTGGTGACACTTTAGTTCATAGTGAATACAATTGAGCAAATACTAAGGGTCAAACAACATTATCTTTTGCTAAGCATATTGGAGGGATGCACCCCTGACATTGCTCAATATGCAAGTATGTCATGAAAACCAATTAATGTAAAAACTCTTCTGGCAAACATACATACAAAATTAAACCCTTTGTAAACTGCTCTACAACCTTTGTTGTCTACCAAATTATTTGCCCTTGTGGCAAAATTTTTGTAGACAAAACTATTAGGGAATTTAGGAAGAGAATGGGCCAGCACATATCAAGCATAGTCAATAAAGATGATTGATTGATTGATTTTAATATTTCTTTACAGCGCCACATACACCCTGAAGGGTGTGTCTAAGCGCTGGAAGGAGGTCCGCTGGTCTATTCTGGACCAAAAAGCAATCCAAGAAAAGAAAGAAAAAAAGACTAAACAGACGAACTGATAGCTTGTGTACATACAAGAAAAGAGAAACCATGTAAAATATCAACAATAAAAACAAACAGTAGCAAGGGGGTTTGGAGTGAGGGGGACATAGGACAAGGGGAGGGTCAGTTTAATTAGGCGTGGTCATAATCAACTTGCCCCAAAGAGGAAAGTTTTCAGAGCCTTTCTGAAGGTAATAAGAACAGTAGACTTCCTCAAAGGCAACGGGAGAAGGTTCCAAAGCGAGGCGGCTCTGGCTCTGAAGATGATACATCACCTGTGGCTATGCACTTTTTAGACCATCATAAATCAGTGGCTACTGGAATGCAATGCATGGTGATTTACAAATTGGAATTATCTAATAGAAGAGGAGACTGGGATAAAATCCTACAGCAAAAGGAAGCCAAATGGATATTCCTTTTAGATTGTATGACCCCCAAGGGGTTAAACAGTGACTCATCCTTGCAGTGCTTTCTGTAAGATACAAGTTGTGTATATATATGTGTATTGCCTGTTGACACGATAGATCACATATAGATATATAACTTGATTATGTATGTGCCATTAGTACATGCCTATGAGCAAAAGACTCCATTTAACCATACTTGCATTGAAAAGTATATCTATCGTGCGAGGTGTCACCTTGACTGCATAGATACCATGGGTTTATCTGTTTTATAGATACCATGGGTTTATCTGTTTTACCTGTTATATAAACCTACATTCATTTGAATTCATAGTACTCTATGACAGTGCCCTATCTAGTGGGCAATATCAGTTACAATTGGATGTTGCAACTACACTGCTGTTTGGATTGTATCTCTTAGTGTGATTGGATGGTGTGTGGAGAAGCTTATAACCATTATCGGTCTACAATAGTGACACTTTTAGATAAAAGTAATGGACACATGCTATATAGATACATGAATGCACGATATGAATGCACCCTTACTGGGTGAAAATGTTTATACATTATGCTGGGCAGCGCACACTGACACTGTTTTTTTAGTTATGGGTTTTTAAATGTAAGTCTTTAATTGAATTTGTAGAGCATCAGGTAATTCATGAAACGGTTAACCAGATAATAGGTTGGATACAGCTGAGTGACACTTTGGTTGATTACAGATAGCTCTGGCTCCCTTTTTTAGGAAGCACTGATCCATAGCTCCCCAGTTCTGAAGAAGTTCCGATACCCACGGAACGAAACATGTAAACTCTTGGGGAACAGGGACCCCCCTATGCACACTTCAGCCTCACGGTTTTTCCTTCACTAGCTCGGTAATATTGTACCTTGAGCAGATATACCACCAATTAAAGGATGCCTTATGGAGACATGAAAAGCACACCCTGAGGACAATTACAACACTTGGCTTCCAGCCATTGCCTTTGGAGATTGAATAACTTTACTTTTATTCTGGACATTGCAATCAACAACTCACTATCAGAGACGCTGTATTACCACTGTCCTACCTTGGATACTATCATACCGATTCACCTGATATTTCTGCCTTTAGGAGTAGCGCTTCAAGCTTTATCTAAATGCATAAATGGATGGCTTGGCTGCAATCCCTTTAAGCAGTGCGTGATTGGAGAAAATAGCTACTACTTTGAGCTATGAATGACAGCAAAACCGTGAGTAAACCCTGCACTAACACTGCTGAGGAATATTACTACAACACTGTCATCTACCAACTAGCATATTATATGCCCAATCACCTATCATCCATCCATTATGGCTGATACAAATCTCATGGAATGTGAGCTGCCTAATAGGATTAATAAGCACTATATGGATATATTTGCTTTGAAGCTTTGAATGGACGTTACCCATATGCTATGGGAACTTGCCCACTATCTATGGCAATATCATTGTATTTCAGGTGAATTCTATTGTGAAGATTAATATTACAGTGTCTCTGTTTGAATATCTCCTTTACATCTATCTACCAATGCAATTATACTTATAATGAAATAATACTAAGCCTGAGACGGTGAGTTCAACGGGAGAACTTTTTCTCAGTGAGCTATTAGGCTCAATATCCTTCTTTTTGTTACATTGATTTTTTGTCCATTATCAGTTTCCATTGGATCAGTGCTACTATTACCACTAGCTAGTGGATTTTTTCATGTCCCCTTTTCCAGGTATTTACAATGTGGTATTCCACCATCTAGCCAGTGATCTTTTCACCTGAATTACAGGAAATCACTGCTATTTGTGGGAACCATTAGGAAATATTGCCAATAGTTGGGGCTCGGGTGTGCTATTTAGTGTGGGGGGGGACTTCTGTGTGTTATGTGGAGGGTGGGGGCGCTATTTTTTGATCTCCCCTTGGGATGATCGAGCATTAATTACAGGTATAAGCCGTTTTTGAGTGGGCATCCAGGGGGACCATCCCTGGGTTGGTCTACCATATCATAGTGGACCTGAGTTTTTATACCTGACATACATGTGTGATTTTTTGATACTTATTCTAATACATTTTTGTAGTTAACTCTTAAGGGTGTGCAGTAGTCTATTTTCTTTTTTGTTTTTTATTGTTGTACCACTAGGAAGTCGGGAACTTGGTGGTACTAGATATGAGAAGGGCAACCCAAGGTCACGTTATGGGTATATGGGGTATCTCAGCCAAGGGGCAGTGGTTTTCTTTAATCCTTTGGCTTGCTGGGAGAACCTATATATTCAGATGAGGTCAGGTGATCTATGTTCTGGGCCATCTATGTTCTGTCTGGGTGGACGTGTGTTATACACCCCTAGGTTCTAGGCCAGAAATCCCGGGAGCATCTGGTTGCCAGGCTGTGTGAGGGCCTATCCAGAATTCACAGGGCAGCGCAGGGTTGAGACTGCGGCTTGCAGTCCAACCAAAAGTGACGGTTCTGTTGGCCAGAAAACCTGTCGTGGTCAGAGGTAGAAGGAAAGCTGTCACCACTAAGGGACCAACTACCTTTACCTGCGACCAAAGTGAGTAATTGAAGCAAGTCCTGAAGCAGTATTCTCACCGAAAGGGCACGTGGAGAATAGGGAAACTTTAGGCGGTGATCAAGTCAGCCCTAACCATCTTTCCCTTTAAAATATAAATGGACTGTTAAAAGAAATAAAATCTCTTTTGCATCCAAGAAGTGTCTGGCGCCCAATGACTTTCACCATCTTTGCGCCCACTATGCCTCGCAACCCACTACATATGAAAGGATGTCAGCTGACTTTGCTACATAAGTAACCACTGGCCTTGCATATTGGTGGTTAGTGTGCCCCTGTATGCTGGTACTACATGCAGGGTTCAGGAGGATGCTATGTGCAGAGCTTAGGAGTAGGGTTGAGCGAACCCGAACTGTAAAGTTCGGGTTCGTACCGAACTTTATTTTTTTTTTGACCCGAACAATTTTCTGAAAGTTCGGGTTCGGTGTTCAGCTATGTAACGGCGCGCTGCAGGGTAGCCAATCAGCATTTCTTTTACATGTGTGACCTAGAAGCCATCACAGCCATGCCTACTATTGGCATGGCTGTGATTGGCCAGTGCAGCATGTGACCCAGCCTCTATATAAGCTAGAGGCACACAGCACAGCTCGTCTCTCTGCTTTAGCTAGGGTAGGGAAAGGCTGCAGCTGCTCTCAGGGACAGATTTAGATAGGATTTTCCTGCTTCAGAAATCGAGTTACAATACTCAGCAATCGATCTACATAGCATAGCTACATTAGGGAAAGGTTCCCTGATTGTGCTTATAGGGAGAGAATTCGTTAGGGGTCAGTCCTACTTCACATATCTAATTGCAGCAGCACTCCATATGTTCCTGTCAGATACTCTGCATATTGCACCAGCAATGCATATGTTCCTGTGAGATACTCTGCATATTGCACCAGCACTGCATATGTTCCTGTAACATACTCTGCATTAGCTACATTAGGGAAAGGTTCCTGATTGTGCTTATAGGGAGAGAATTAGTTAGGAGTCGGTCCTACTTCACAAATCTAATTGCAGCAGCACTGCATATGTTCCTGTCAGATACTCTGCATATTGTACCAGCACTGCATATGTTTCTGTCAGATACTCTGCATATTAGGAAAAAACAGAATATCCCCCAAAGGGTGGGACTTTACAAGTGACCATAAACGAAGTAACAACTGTATAAAAAGTAGCACATTTTATTAATTATACATAGTATACCAAGTATATCAAATATATGTACATCATGAATACAAATCATTCAAATACGTAATTGAACAGGAAACATAAGGCTGCTTAGAGTCACACCCAACAGCTGTTTTGGAAATTCTCCCTTCTTCAGGGGATTTATAGACAATAAGATCAAAGATATCTAAAAGATAAATACACAATTTACATTAATACAGATCATTTCAAATACACTCAACAAGGGGGAAAAAAAAAAGGAAAAAAGAAAAAAAAAAAAAGGAAAAAAGGGGGGGAAAGGGGGGGGGACTTACTTAAAAATAAAAATAAAAGTATTCCATGTGTCCAAGAATGTGTGTGGCTCAAGATGTATTTGAGAAGCAACAAGAATATGGCTCGCTGTCACAGGGCCAGGTCAAAGGCAGAAATCCACAGAGGGTCCAATTCAAGTGAAAGCAATCAAGCTGACAATCATATCCACTCCCATCGGAATCTGAATAGAGCATAATGGGCAAAATTGCATAAGGCTAAAATATAAGCCAAAAACATATACTATACATATACTAAGCTTGTCCCTTAAATCTGAGAATAATATCTCATGTAAATCTTACTTTCTCTGTATAGATTGCTATGTGTATATAGTGCATGAATTAGCAAAATACTCTGCATATTGCACCATCACTGAATATGTTACTGTAACATACTCTGCATTAGCTACTGTAGGGAAAGGTTCCTGATTGTGCTTATAGGGAGAGAATTATATAGGAGTCAGTCCTACTTCACAAATCTAATTGCACCAGCACTGCATATGTTTCTGTCAGATACTCTGCATATTACACCAGCAATGCATATGTTCCTGTGAGATACACCCTACATACTTTTCTTCTATTGTGCTATTCCAAAAACAACCATTTAGGTAAAAAATTAAAAATTTGCAGTGTTTCCTCCAGTGTTTCTCAGTGTTTCCTGCATATCTGTAGGTGTAAAATAACACCTTAGTTAGTGTTCTTCTATTGTTGTATTGAAAAAACAGCCATTTAGGGCAAAAAAATATATTTTACAGTTTTTCCTCCAGTGTTTGCAGTCTTGCCTGCATATTTGTATATGTGAGATACACACTTTACATACTGTTTTCTATTGTGCTATTCCAAAATGCAATTATTTTGGGCAAATAAATATTTATTTGGAACGTTTCCTGCATATCTGTAGGTGTGAGATAAACACCTTAGCTAGTGTTCTTCTATTGTTGTATTAAAAAAACAGCCATTTAGGGCAAGATCCTATATTTGAGAAATATGAGAAATATGAGAATAAGGGACATAGCGCAGTCGTGGTGCTACTGGTGGAGCTCCTGTTGCAGGGAGAGGATGTGGTCGATCTTTGCCAGCTACACGCACAAATGAAACACCTTTCTCAGGTGCGAGTAGGCGACATAGCCTGCAGCGGTATTTGGTGGGGCCTAATCCGTCTCTACGAATGTTGAGGCCAGGAGCAGAACAGGCGATAGTAGATTGGGTTGCTGACAGTGCCTCCTGTTACTTCACATTGTCTTCCAACCAGTCTTGGGCTGAAAGATTGGAGTTGGCACCTGCAGCCGATGTCCATCAGTCTTTCACCTCACCCCCTTGCAAATCATGCCAAGCAGTCTGAGCCCCAAATCATGCAGCAGTCTCTTCTGCTTTTTGATGACTCTGTTAGCATGTTTTTCCAGGGCCATCCACCTAGCCCTGCTCCAGAAGTAGAAGAGATTGAGTGCACCGATGCCCAACCACTTATGTTTAAAGATGAGTACATGGGGGGACCATCACAGCATGTCTCGGATGATGAAGAAACACATCTCTTGCTCCTCCTGCTTCCTCTTCTGCTTCAGTCTCGGGCCTCTCGGCCTCTGTAGTGACAGTGCCACCTGCCACCCCACAATTAGAGGACCGGCAAACAACACTACCACCTGGGTCACCAAACATCTCCACAATGTCCCATGGAAGCGTTCAGCTCTCTATCTCCCAAACACTGGAGCGGAAGAGGAAGTACCCCCTATCCACCCACGATCCCTGGCCCTGAATGACAGCATTTCAAAATTCCTGGCCTTTGAAATGCTGTCATTCTGTCTGGTGGAGACGCAGAGTTTTAAAAGCCTGATGGCATTGGCTGTCCCACATTACGTCATGTTGCTAACTCCTCCTACTCCGCTTCCTCATCCTCTACCGCCTCATCATCCGGTCAGCGTAATGCATTCACCACCAACTTCAGCACAGCCATGGGTAAACGCCAGCAGGCAGTTTTTAAACTTTTCTGTTTGGGGGAAAAAACCCACACTGCGCAGGAGTTGTGGAGGGACATGGAACAGCAGACCGATGAGTGGTTGGCATCAGTGAGCCTCAAGCCGGGCCTGGTGGTGTGCGATAACGGGCAAAATCTCGTAGCAGCTCTGGGCCTAGCCGGTTTGACGCACATCCCTTGCCTGGCGCATGTGCTGAATTTTTGGTGGTGCAGAGGTTCCTTAAAACTTACCGCGATATGCCACAGCTGCTGCAAAAAGTGCGGGCCGTTTGTGCGCACTTTCGGCGTTCTCACCCTGCTGCTGCTCGCCTGGCAGCGCTGCAGCGTAACTTTGGCCTTCCCGCTCACCGCCTCATATGTAATGTGCCCACAAAGTGGAACTCCACCTTGCAAATGCTGGCCAGACTGTGCGAGAAGCAGCAGGTGATAGTGGAGTTCCAGCTGCAGCATGCACGTATGAGTCGCTCTGCGGAACAGAACCACTTCACCAACAATAACTGGGCCTCCATGCAAAACCTGTGTGCCTTGTTGCGCTGTTTCGAGTACTCCACCAACATGGCCAGCGTGACTATCCCAGTTCTATGCCTCCTTGAAAAAATGCTTCGGGCGATGATGGAACAGGATGTGACACAGGAGGAGGAGGAATCGGGATAATTTCCAAGGCTTTTAGGGCAGTCATTCACAAGTGGCTCTGATGGTAGGTTCCTGCACCAACAAAGGCCAGGTACACAATTGTCCAGCAAGGGCACAGTTCTGGAGGATGACGAGGTGGAGGATGAGGGGATGGAGGAGGAACCATGTTCACAGCACGGTGGCACCCAGACCAGCTCATGGCCATCACTGGTGCGTGGCTGGGGGGATACAGAGGACACAGATGATACACCTCCCACAGAGGACAGCTTTTCCTTGCCTCTGGGCAGCCTGGCACACATGAGCAATTACATGCTGCAGTGTCTCCGCAACAACCACCGTGTTTCGCACATTTTAACAGGTGCTGATTACTGGGTGGCCACGCTGCTGGATCCCCATTACAAGGACAATGTACCATCCTTAATTCCCTCACTGGAGCGTGATCGCAAGATGCGCGAGTACAAGCGCACGCTGGTAGACGCGCTGCTGGTGGAATTCTCACCTGACCAGTGAAAGCACAAGGCGAAGGCGGAGAAGAAAGAGGTCACCAAAGCAGCCGGGGCACCGCCAGCACCTCAGAAGGCAGGGCTAGCATGGCCGAAATGTGGAAAAGCTTTGTCAGCATGCCACAACAAACAGCACCACCAGCTGATATGGAACGTTTTAGCAGGAGGCAGCATTTCAGCAACATGGTGGAGCAGTATGTGTGCACACGCCTAGACGTACTGAGTGACGGGTCTGCCCCCTTAAACTTCTGGGTCTCCAAATTGAGCACATGGCCTGAGCTTGCCTTTTACACCTTGGAGGTGCTGGCCTGCCCTGCAGCCAGTGTATTATCTGAACGTGTATTTAGCACGGCAGGGGGCGTTATCACAGACAAGTGCAGCCGCCTGTCCAGAGCCAATGTGGACAAGCTCACGTTCATTAAAATGAACCAGGCATGGATCCCACAGGTCTTGTCCGTACCCTGTGCAGAATAGACAAGTATACCGGCCTTACCCAGCCATTCTTGTATTTCTGATCTTTCTAGGGTTGCCACCTCATCCCTTTAAAAGTGAAAACATATTAATTACACAGGTTCTCTGGCTGATTAAGGTGCTTAATAAACTCACTTGGTGCCTTATCGACATTAAATTAGCCCCAGAACCTGTTTAATTACTAATGTGTTCGGGTTTAAAGGGATGAGGTGGCAACCCTAGATCTTTCTCACTCTTTTGGGGTGTACCCTAATTTAAAAAATAAATAAATTAAAAACAAAAAGCTGTGTTGGCTACCTCGTCCTCCTCCACCGCCGCGTCCACCTACACCGCCACCTCAACCTCCTACTCCATATGGACCTCGTCCTCCTAGGTCAAGATTTTTTTTTATGTTATTTTTAGTTATTTCCCTATCCACATTTATTTTCAGAGTACTCGCCATGCTCTTACCGACATTTTTCTGCCATTTGCAGCCCTCTCCCTTAGTCTTTTAGAGACATTTTAGTAGTCAAAAGCCCGGGTCCCTATTGACTTCATCCAGGTGTCCGCTCAACTCTATTCAGGAGGATGCTACATGCAGAGTTCAGGAGGATGCCAAGTGCAGGGTTTCGGGAGGATGCTACGTGCAGGGTTTCGGGAATATGCTATGTATCGAGTGCAGTGTTCATGAGGATGCTACGTACAGAGTGCAGGGCTCAGTTGGAAGGAGAGCGCACAGCCACCCTTGTGTTGTACTTGGTTTCTGAACTGCTTGAGCCCGGCCCGCCGTCATTTTACTGCGGGACAGTGGCTCTCCTGGGCGAGAGCCCGTAGCTATACGTCCGCATTATAGCGGCCATTACTAGTAAAAAAAAAAAATTTTTAAAAAAAGACCATAAAACTACCCCCTATTTTGTAAACGCTATAACTTTTGCGCAAACATTTTATGATTTTTTTTTACAAAAAATATGTAGAAGAATACGTATCGGCCTAAACTGAGGAAAAAATTTTTTTATATATATATTTTTGGGGGATATTTATTATAGCAAAAAGTAAAAAATATAGATTTTTTTTCAAAATTGTCGCTCTATTTTTGTTTATAGCGCAAAAAATAAAAACAGCAGAGATGATCAAATACCACCAAAAGAAAGCTCTATTTGTGGGAAAAAAAGACGCCAATTTTGTTTGGGAGCCACGTCGCAATTGTCAGTTAAAGCAACGCAGTGCCGAATCACAAAAAGTGCTCTGGTCATTGGACAGCAATATGGTCCGGGGCTAAAGTGGTTAACCACTTGCCTACTGTGCACCTACACCCCCTTCCTGCCCAGACAAAATTTTAGCTTCCGGCACTGCGTCGCTTTAACTGACAATTGCGCGGTCGTGCGAAGTTGCTCCCAAACAAAATTGGCGTCCTTTTTTTCCCACAAATAGAGCTTTCTATTGGTGCTATTTGATCGCCCGTGCGGTTTTTATTTTTTGGGTTATAAACAAAAAAAGAGCGACAATTTTGAAAAAAGACACAATATTTTTTGCTTTTTGCTACAATAAATATCCCATTAAAAAAAAAAAAAAAATTATCTCAGTTTAGGCCGATACGTATTCTTCTACATATTTTTGGTAAAATGTTTTTTTTAAATAAAATCGCAATAACCGTATAGTGACTGGTTTTGCGCAAAAGTTATATTGCCTACAAAATAGGGGACATAATTATGATTTTTTTATTTTTATTTTTTTACTAGGAATGGCGACGATCTGCGTTTTTTTCAGGATTGCGACATTATAGCGGACACATCGGACACTTTTGACACATTTTTGGGACCATTCACATTTATACAGTGAACAATGCTATAAATATGCATTGATTACTGTATAAATGTGACTGGCAGGGAAGGTGTTAACCACTAGGGGGCAGGGAAGCGGCTTGAAGCGGCCACCTAGCGGCTTGAATTGACATCACGTCAAATGACGTGATATCAGAATAATGGAGTATCCCGCCCGCCGTAATTTCACCGTGGGCGGGTATTAAGTGGTTAAAGGAGTCAGGCCAGGAGTGGAGCACTATCTGGGAGAGATTTTGGGTTCCCCATATAGAGCGCAATGTTTGAGGAAGGGGTGTGACCTGATGAAGGAGGGCGTGCCTCCGAAACATGTTGTCATAGCACTTACGCATATGAGACGTAAATTACTGGGCAAAAATGCAAATTTTTCAATATTTTTTTTACTGAACAATGCACAGTGCTTGTTTATGCACCTGTATGCATAGACACATTGCAATTTATGGGCTGTATTTTAGCTCAGTAAAAAAAAGAAAAGAAAAAAAAAGCTGGACAGATTTTTCAAGCTGCGTGCAAGAGGCCTTAGAAAAACACCAGAGGATACACCTTTTTTTCAATCTATTTATCTTGTACTGTGACATTAACAAAGTTTATGTCAAAGACAAGGGAAGCAGATGGAAGAATGGATAGGCAGAATACACAGAGATCCAGCATAGATCTCTGCCATAATCTCTGTAAGAGCCATGAGCCTTGTGACGGCAGAAAGTAATGCAGGATGTGTGTGCTCTGTCTGCTCCATGGTGGAGGACCTTTACCAAAAGCATTGCTGGTGTCAGAATAAAGCCTGGATGGTCTTGTTTTATGGAGCTGCCCTATGAACTGCCATACTGCAGAAACAAGCCTGTGCTCTTCATGCTGACAAAAGCTGTTCCTCTGTCTCTTTAGACCAGTGGTTCTCAACCGTTCTAGTGCCGTGACCCCTTGATAAAATTTCCAAAGTTGTGGGGACCCCTAACAGTAAAGATTTTCATAGCGTGGGTTGTCAGCACCCAAGGCAAAACAAGTAATTTGCACCCTAACCCTTACATTTGTGAAGTATTAAAACCCCGTGTTTCTTGCTCTTTCTCTTAATCTTTCTCTCCCTTTTTATTTGTTGTTCCCCCCTCTTTTCCTTTCCTTTCCTTTCCACGTAATCTCTATTTTTATTCCTTCCCTCCTTGGGGGTGGGGAGTTGGGATTAGTGGCAGTGGGGGTGGGTGAGTTGGGATGAGTGGCAGTGCTGGTGGGAGAGTTGGGATGAGTGGCAGTGCTAGTGGGAGAGTTGGGATGAGTGTCAGTGCTGGTGGGAGAGTTGGGATGAGTGGCAGTGCTGGTGAGAGAGTTCTGACCAAGCCAACATAGGTGCTCTTGATCAAGGTCATTTGCTGATCTGAGAACTGTAGTGGGGACTTTTAATGGGAACTATAATCACAGGTAGTGTTACTCACTATGGGCCAGATTCTCATATATTTTCGGCGGCGTATCGTAAGCCATTTACACTACGCCGCCGCTGCGTACTAGAGCAAGTGCTTTATTCTCAAAGCACTTGCTCCGTAGTTTTCGCTGGCGTCTCGTAAATCGCCAAGCGTAAACCCGCGCAATTCAAATGGTGCGGCTTGTATTTAAATTAAGCGCGCCCCCGCGTCGAACGAACTGCGCATGCGCCGGCCGGGGAAAAAGCCCAGTGCTCATGCTCCAGCTCACGTCGGGAAGCGTAGTTGAAACCGACGTCAAAACGACGTGAGCGTCATTTACGCAACTCCCTATTCGCGAACGAGTTAGTAAAACGACGTAAGCGACGGAAAAAGCCGAAGCTGACCCGACGCCATACTTAACATGGCGTCCGACGGCACCCGACGGCATCCGACGGAACTTTGTAAGGTTACTCCACATAGAAGCTGGGGTAACCTTACGAGTCCGTAAACGTCGTACGCGACAACGGGGCGGCGTAAAAGCGTTCGGGAATCGCCGTACTAGCCTCATTTGCATATGCAAATGAAAAAACAACGTGAAGGCCACCTAGTGGCCGGAGTTGTCATTACACCTACGATCCGAAAGTGTAATGCTTTTACACTTGTCGGATGTAGAAGCGTATCGATGCAAAAGTGATGCTAAGCATCACTCGCATAGATACGAGGACAAAAAAAAGGCGATACGACGGGGTATCTGAGATACTCCGTCGTAACGCCTCTGAGAATCTGGCCCTATGTCTCCCACTTCACATTCCTCACCAGTCAGCTGACCTAAAGTCTCTGCCATGTTGTGAGCTGAATGGGCGGCTGCAAAGAGGCTGAGTGGGCGGCTGTGGGTTTCAGGGACAGCCCTGCTGGGTGGCTGCAAAAAGGTGCAGGCTTCAGGAACAGCCCAGGATTTGGTGACCCCTGGCAAATCATCATTTGACCCCCAAGGGGGTCCCGACCCCAGGTTGAGAACCACTGCTTTAGACCAAATGTAGGGAAAACTCACTCACTGCAGCCAGGAGCTGAAGAATCTCTTTGTTCTATTCCATCCCCTATAGGCTGAGCTAAGCTGGGCTCTATCCTTTCCCTCCAATTTAGTTGCCGACATGTCCTGTCCTCTGTACATCTCAGAACTCAAAGTAGGTGGGCTGGAGATTGGGGTGGGTTCAGCACTTTCCTATTGGCTGAGAAGGCAGCAAAGAGGCTGTGTATCAATCCGCCTTTGAAATCTGCCTGCCAGGTCTAGCTAAAGATCATTGGCTTATGCGGCAGGAAAAAAGTGTTCCCGGGTTCCTGGCATTAGTACAGGATTTATAGGTAGAATAACATTTAAAAAAACACTGTGACACATACAAAAAAAACGTAATGATAACTGTAAGCCCAATTACAATAGTGCACAATGTGATTATAATAGAGACTAGCTGAATGATTGGTCAATATGAAAGACTCAAATAGTTCAAGGGTTAAATAGTAAGGCAATGTCGGCTGCTGTCCTTTAGAGTGCTGGCTCTGTTAGTAGACAAAAAAGGGTAGAGAAAGGAAGCGCCAAGTGTAGTATTTAACCACTTGCTTACTGGGCACATAAACCCCCTTCGTGCCCAGGCGAAATTTCAGCTTCCGGCACTGCTTTGCTTTAACTGACATTTGCGCGGTCGTGCGACGTGGCTCCCAAACAAAATTGACTTCCTTTTTTTCCCCCACAAATAGAGCTTTATTTTGGTGGTATTTGATCGCCCGTGCGGTTTTTATTTTTTGCGCTATAAACAAAAAAAGAGCGACAATTTAAAAATATATATATATTTTTTACTTGTTGCTATAATAAATATCCCAATTTTTTTTTTTAAAACAATTTTTTTTCTCAGTTAAGGCTGATACGTATTCTTCTACGTATTTTTGTAAAAAAAAAAAATCGCAATAAGCGACTGCTTTGCGCAAAGTTATAGCGCCTACAAAATAGGGGACAAAATTATGATTTTTTTCTACTATTTTTTTTTACTAGTAATGGCGGCGATCTGCGATTTTTATTGGGACTGCGACATTACGGTGGACACATCGGACACTTTTGACACATTTTTGGGACCATTCACATTTATACAGCGACCAGTGCTATAAATATGCACTAATTACTGTATAACTGTGACTGGCATTGAAGGGGTTGAGGAAGGGGTTAAATGTGTATCCTGGGTGTGTTCTAACTGTGGGGGGAGGGGGGGTGACTGGGGGAGGTGACCGATGCTGTGTCCCTATGTACAAGGGAAACAGCATCTGTCTCCTCTGCCTGACAGATGCTTACACACAGAGCTCCACGTCCCCGCTCTGTCACCGCCGATCGCGTGTACCTGACGAACACCGCGGCCGCCGGGTACACGCATCGAATCCTCAGTGATGCGACGGCACTGTTTTTCCCCGCTGCGCGCCACCCAGTGGTGCGTGCAAGGAATTACAATAACAATGATGTCCAAAGACATGATCCCGGCACTTCAGGTCTGCGCTGTTGACGTCTTTTGTCTATAGCGAGGATCTGAAGTGGTTAAAACATTTTCTAATGGTAAGGTAAAAAAACACAATTACAGGAGAGAAGAAAATAAAAGGCTCATCTGTGTAAAACAGAGTCCTGGGGAGGTTCTTAAGTCCGGATCTGATTTGTGTGCACAGCTGTGTTGTTGTGTGGCTGTAGCTCAGTCTGGATCATGTTCTGTGGCCACCAGGAAGAAGGTGGGACGTCATGGGTTGCGGAAACACTTCTGGGGGAAAATACCACAGAGGGATAATGTAAAAGTCAGCAGGCAGGCAATCACTTTACCCTTTTTTGTTACACATACAAGAACTGGTATGTGAATTTTTGGGGTACTGTGTGGGCGTGCTTAAAGAGTTTGTGAGAGTGCTTGAGCAACCCCAAGTTGCTAGCTGGCACCGCCCCTAAATCCGGGGACAGATTTGGTCTGGGGACAGTGTCCTCAGTCCGGGGACTGTCCCCAGGAAATCGGGGATGTCTGGTCACTCTACCGTAGCTGGCTTCTGCTTTGTTCTTCTGACAAGGTTTCCATCACATGTGTTAAAAGCAGCCCGAGTTTGGTGTTAGGGAGAATGCTGTAAAATAGATTAGCATAGCCCTGAACGATTCAACGAACAGGGCTAAAAGTCTCTCCCTGTGTGGAGAGGGGGTCTGTGCCTTTCCTCCAAACAGCTGCTTTGGCTGTATTCTTTACTGTAGCGTTGAACAGGAAGAGAAAATCTCCTAACACAATGTGCACTTTCTGAACAGTATATAAAGTTGTAGGGATGTAGGAAAATTTGTTTCATCCCTGTTTATCACCTGGTTTATATCTACTTTAACCGATTGAGGACCGCCACGCGATATATGTCGACAAAATGGCACGGCTGGGCACAAGGGAGTATATGTACGTCCCCTTTAAGATCCCAGCCATGAGTGGTGACCAGGTTCTTTTCTCCGTGACCGTCCCCGCGGGAACAGCGGACCTGATCACCGCCGGTGTCCTGCAATCGGGTCACAGAGAGGAAGAACGGGGAGAGGTAATTGTAAACAAACCTCTCCCCGTGCTTCCTAGTCAGACTGTCACTGATCGTCTGTTCCCTGTCACAGAAAACAACGATCAGTGACGTCACACACCCAGCCACGCCCCCCACAGTGATTATAATAGAGACTCGCTGAATGATTAGGGCACACTTAACCCCTACAGCGTCCCCGCTCCTCGTTAACCCCTTCACTGCCAGTGTCATTTTTACAGTAACCAGTGCATTTTTATAGCACTATTCACTGTAAAAATGACAAAGGTCCCAAAATAGTGTCAAAAGTGTCCAATTTATTAATAAAAATGCAATACAACTATTCCCTATTTAGGTTTACCAAAAATATGTAGAAGAATACGTATCGGCCTAAACCGAGAAAAAATTTTTTTTTATAGATTTTTTGGGGATATTGATTTGGGGATTTTTTTGGGGATATTGATTAGTCGCTATATTTTTGTTTATAGCGCAAAACATAAAAAAACGCAGAGGTAATCAAATACCACAAAAAGAAAGCTCTATTTGTGGGGGAAAAAAAGACTCCAATTTTGTTTGGGAGCCAGGTTGCACAACCGCGCAATTGTCAGTTAAAGCGACGTAGTGCCGAATCGCTGGGGCTTAAGTGGTTAAAGGAAGCTCCAGAAATAGATAATCACCACGTTTTTAATATATATATATATATTTTTTTATGATATTTCAGTTGGAAAGAGGTTATTACAGCTCTTAGTTCTTGAGGCACTATGATGAGGTGTATATTGCTGATGATTTCATGTTGCACTAAAACATATGTGACTCTCTTTAGCTTGGTCTGGACATGGAAGATCTGGAGGAGATCGAAGAGGATGCTGGCCTAGGAAATGGAGGCCTGGGAAGACTGGCAGGTATGTCTATAAACATTGTGATTCTCTGCCATTTCCTACTTTTTGAAAAAACAAAAATCACTGCACTTAGTTACAAGATCTATAAGCTGCTAGCATAAAAGTGCATAGCTATAGTGAACCAGTGTGACAACCAAAACACAACCAATCAATTGTGCAAATAGTCATAAAACATTATGAGCCATATGTGAAATCATCCACATATATAACCACACATAAATATAGTAAATAATAAACCAGTTGGTCATGCACTGTGTCACGTTTTTAATGTTGTCCTTGTTTTTATAATCCAATAATGTATGTTCAAATTGCCCATTATTATGTATAATAAACGAATGTAATAATTTTTTACCTCATTTTATCCTTCCATTGTATTTTCTTGTATCCAGTACCGCTATAGTCCACTTGCCCACTCCCTCATTTCCAGGTTGCTCCTGGGCCATTTTGGGGTCCCAGGTACACTTGATCTATTTAATCGATATTTAGGATGATGGTACTTTTATGTTTATTGTTCCTGTGTTTACTTTAAGAGGCTCCAATTCAAGCACCCACAGGTGTATACATAAGATGCTTACCAAATAAATATGACCATATATAATAAATGGGCAAACAGCACTTATGGGGTCAAGTCCTCTTGGGCTCGACCACACCTCTAGACTCACAGCATATGAGTATTCTCAGATCTCCCCATATTTATGATAAGAAAGAAAAAACAAAAACAACTTGCATAGGGTAATAACGTTAAAACCACCAATTTATAGGTAAATTGACAAGGTAAAACTGTACTGCTAAATAGGCTTCCGGTTGACTGAATTCCTGCAAGAATGCTTGAGGATGTTGTGTCTTAGGTCCCCTGTCAGTTTTTTTTTATTTATTTATTTTAATTGTCATACAGTACATACAGAGAAATAAACAATTTCAATAATCCATCAATCATATGGGCTCCATCGAATTCATTTAAAATCCAATTAACAGCATTACTCCTATCTTGTATATATCCACAGAAAAATCAATAATGATTGTAGATTGCATGGAGCTCTTCTCCACTTTGCCCCACTCGTTAGACAAACAAACGATCTACTCCATTGTGTGTAAGTAGGTGTCATTCAAATCTCTCTCACTTTCACCATTAGGTCGGGATCATAGGGGTTCTCTGCTGTTACACAGCCCGTGCTGAAATGCTTGGTGAATGCATGAAAGGACCCTGAAACAGCATTGAAATATTTTATAAGATACTGTATGTTAAAAAATCTGTAAAAAAAAATTAAAGTGTACAGTAAAGGCGCTAAACTGTGCAGACATTATTTGCATACAATTGCATTTACAATACTCTATTTAATATGCATTTATTTTTAGACATTTAAAACATACAGTAATACATATCAAATACATACAGTACTGTACTGAAATATACTCTATTAAGAAAAGACAATAAAAAAAAAAAGTTAACTGGGGAATTGAACTCTGGGTGTTAAAGGCTGACACACAGCCACTGGACCACCAACAGTACAGTAGTTTTACTGATTCACACACCCTTCTTTAGCCACAGTAGTAGTGTGACGACCCACGAGATGCATCGTCATGAGCCAAAGGGCGTGTAAATACAAATAGAAACAAAGCGCACACAACACCTAGTGGTGAAAAAAAATAGGATTTTTTAATACAGCTTACCTGTAAAATCCTTTTCTTGGGAATACATCATGGGACACAGAGCCTTAATTACTTAATGGGTTATTTAGTCACCACACGTAATTGGACATTGGCAAACCCAATTGAAATTGGGTTCCTCCCCTATATAACCCCTCCCAAATGGAGAGTACCTCAGTTTTGTAGCAAAGCAATAAGTGTTCCACGTTAACTTCGAAGAGGGGTGGGAGCTCTGTGTCCTGTGATGTATTCCCGAGAAAAGGATTTTTACAGGTAAACTGTATTTAAAAATCCTATTTTCTTTATCATACATCACGGGACACAGAGCCTTAATTACTTAATGGGATGTCCCATAGCAATGCTAAAATTTGAGGGGAGGGAGACACAGTTCAGAATAAGACCACCATCGAGCCAGAGGATCTATACTGCTGCATGCAGCACACTATGCCCGAAGGCGGCATCTGCGTAACCTCTCACATCTACCTGATATCATTTTGTAAATGTAAGGACTGAAGACCAAGTAGCAGCCTTACAGATCTGAGCCATGGAGGCTTGGTGATGCACTGCCCATGAAGCACCAACTGCTCTAGTCGAGTGCGCTTTCACCTGAAAAGAAAGGATCTTCTTTTCCAAACCATAGGCCTGAATAATGACTTGTCGAATCCACCTTGAAATAGTGGATTTTGACTCTGCCTGGCCCTTTTTAAAGCCTTGTGGCAGAATGAAGAGACAATCAGTCTTCCTAATCTGAGCCGTAGCTTGCAGATAAACCCTTACCGCTCTTACAACATCTAGAAAGTGTAGACTGCGGATCTGGAAAAAAAGACGGTAGGACTATATCTTGGTTCAGATGAAAACCTGAAACCACCTTAGGTAAGAAATTCTGGTGAGGCCTCGTACATACAGACCAGAATCTTGTCAGGAAAAAATGTTGTCTTTCCTGATGAGATTCTTGGCAAGAATCTCTTGCCGCCCGAGTGTACACACACTCCTTTCAAAAGAACCGCGGTTCTTTTGAAAGGCAAGAATGCGGTGACGTCATTGCGTACAACGAGCATGCGCTTGTCACATTCGATGCCGTCGCCGCCATCTTGCTTTAACCTCTACCTAAGCCGTGGAAGCTACCGTGCATGCGTCAAAGTGATTTCGAGCATGTATGGGTTTCCACGGCGACAGGCAAGTATACAGATGCCCCCGTTTCTCGTCGGAAAACAGGCCGACAAGAATCCCGATGAGAAAATAGAGAGCAGGGTCTCTATTTTTCTCGTCAAGATTCTGGGCAGATTTCCTGACGAGAAACCTGAAAGCCTTGTACACATGCTCAGTACACCAACTGTGTGTACAAGGCTTTAGAGAAACCTGGTGTAAAGGTTCAAAAGGTAGCTTCTGTAAAACAGATAACACCAAATTTCAAATCCCATGGGCACACGGGAGACTTAATCGGCGGATTTAACTGCAGTGAACCCTGAAAGAAGCCCCTGACTAGGGAATGAAATGCAAGCGGTTTTTGAAAAAATACAGACAAAGCCGAGATTTGGCCCTTGATAGTGCTCAAGGCCTTTCTTTTTGCCTTTACCACTCGGACCAAGTCTCGTATGGCTTTTGCCTTTGGCTTGGGAAGGAATACCTTGCTTAGGGATGTGTCTATAACAGGGGTGGGCAAACTTTTTAACTCGGGGGCCGCAATGGGTTCATATATTGGACCCGGGGGCCGGACCAAGAGTAAATGGACGGTGTGTATGTGTGAATTAATATAAATTAAATTTAAATTTGTAACATTAAATGTTTAGATTAATTTAAGGTAGAAAAGCATAAAAAATTTTATTTTACAGGTGGGGTACCTGTATGGCAGGGTACCTGTATAGCGGGGCACTTGTATGGGGGGGCACTTGTATGGCGGGGTTATAGCGCACACATGGTAGTATAGTACCAATACTGCCAGTATATTTCAGTGCCTGTACAGAACATACATCCTTTTTGTACTCAGTGGAAGGAAAGATTTGGCCAAATCCTTTTTTGGAGAGTTCACTACAGATTACATACTGGCTATTTTTAAAATCAAATTTTAGCATGTGTGCTGCATTTTCATGATACATAAAAAATGTATTGATGTCTGGATGGAAGGCATGGAATATTTTTCCTGGACAAGGTCCCTGCTGAGTAATTTAATTTGCTGACAGCCATTTCCCAGTGCTTGTGTAAACAGCTTCTGCTGATTTAGGACTTGCCATTATGGAGATGTACAGCCACCATTGCATTTATATCCCTTCTATATACACAGAGTTTTTACAATGATACACAAGGTGCAGCATGTTAGTAAAAAAATAAAAACTGTTATATATAGTACCTCATCGGGTGCACGTAAAACAGATGGCAGCTGGGCTGTCACAGCTCCTCTGCCTATTGCACTCACCAATGACTGTCACTGCCATGTCCCTCCTGAGTCCTCCTGACTCGATCGGCTATTCAAAAATGGCGCTGGGTGGCGCCATTACGTAACTGCGCATGGCCCGCTCGCCCAAGTGGATACAAGCTTTCCCGAGCCCGGCCGAAACCGGCCAGGTGCAGTTACGTATTGGCGCCACCCGGCGCCATTTTTGAATAGACGATCGAGTCAGGAGGACTCAGGAGGGACACGGCAGTGACAGTCGTTGGCGAGTGCAATAGGCAGAGGAGGCGTGACAGCCCAGTGGCCATCTTTTTTACGGATACCCGATGCCCCTTATGGACTTTACGGACACCCCGAAAAGGGGGTTAAATTTACGTGTAAATTAATGGATGGTTGGCAACATTGCTCCGCGGGCCGGAATAAAAGGTCTGCCGGGCCGTATACGGCCCGCGGGCCGTAGTTTGCCCAATCCTGGTCTATAATCATGCCTAAGTACTCTAGCCTTCTTTGCTGCAAAGAAGATTTCTTCAGATTAAGGGCCCAGCCTAGGTACTCTAAATATTCCACTGTGCTGTGCACATTGTGGCCCAAGCATGCAGCGGACTGATCTATGATCAACAGATCATTCAGGTAGACTGTTATTGCTATGCCTCGTGCCCTTAGTCTTGCCAGGGCCAGTATTTTTATGAACACTCGAGGTGCTGTAGCCAGCCCGAAAGGAAAGGCCACAAACTGAAAGTGGTGCTAATCCACCGCAAACCTTAGAAATCTTTGGTGGCACATGCAGATATGCATCTCTGATGTCTATTGATGGCAGGAATTCTCCTCCCTAAAGGGTGGAAACAACTAACCAAACAGACTCCATGTGGAAGGAGCGAACGTTCAGAAACTGATTCAGACTCTTTAGATCTAGAATAAGTCTGACATCCCCGTTTTGTTTTGGAACCGTAAACAGGTTTGAATAGAATCCTGACCCCTGATCCTCTGGGGCTAACTACAAGATTACCCCTTGGGACAACAGGTGTTCTAAGGCTACCAGTAGAGGCCCTCTTTTTTTTTTGACAATTCTTGATCTCAGAAAACGGGGTGGCGGAAGTTCTCTGAATTCTAGCTTGTAGCCTAAGGACACTGTGGTGATTACCCACTTGTTCTGAACCTCATTCCGCCAGGCATTTGCAAAAAGCAGCAGCCTTCCCCCCACTTGGCAGAGCGGGGTCATCCCTTCATAGGGAAGTTTTGGGGGTCTGTTTAGACTTTGAACCCCAAGTTCTTTTCTGCCCTTGGGCTTGGCTCTGGGCTTTTCCCCTAGTGTTAGACTGGGGGCGGCCATCGCCACTGCCTGGAGACTGAGTTTCCAGGGGCTGGAGAGAGAGTACTTTAAATGAGGGATACTTACTCTTTCTCTTAACCGGCAATAGAGTAGACTTGCCTCCGGTAATCTTTTGGATGTATTTATCCAGTTTGTCTCCAAACAGGCGTTCTCCCCAAAAAGGGGAACGCTGCCAAGTATATTTTGCAGGAAGCCTCAGCCTCCCAATGTTTTAACCAAAGGGACCTGCGCATATATACCTGCAGGAGATGCTTGTTAAAAATCGCATCCATCGCAAAGCACAAGGCCTTAGGAAGGTCTTCATAAAACTCAATCTCCTCTGTAGGGAGGAGGTTAATCATCTGTTTCATCTGTTCCTTGAGAAAATGACATACACCAATGGCTGTAACTGCAGGTTGTACTACAGCCCTAGCCATGGCAGAGGAGGCTTTTAATAGGGACTCCAGAACTGCTTAGGAGGAGAAAACTGTTTATCTGGGTGAACCCAGTCATCATACATCAGTTTATCTAGCAAGGGATGAACTGGAAATGTGCATGCAGCCTGTGGGGATTTCCGGGATCCCAAAAAGAGGAAACAGAGGGCCTAGAAGCTTCAACAGGAGGCAACACGCACCAACTCTGCATAATATTGCACATGCATCTTTAGCGACTGAGAAGTCGCAGGAATCCTCTCATCCTCCGAGTCCTCAGACTGCACATGATCCTCACCTCCAGAGAGGGATTTTTTACCCTCAAAAGGCTCATCTGAAAAGAGAAGATGAAGGGGATCTACCCCGTTTTCTGCTATTTTTTCAAGGAGGTTGCGACAACATTAGCAATCCTTCCTTCCAGGCCATCCATAGCAACGTTTAAAGCGTCGTCAGTGACGTATACAGGAGCTGCCATAGGGGAGGCTGTAAAACCAGATAGGGGCTCATCCTGTGAGGCTGCTATCAGGCAGAGGGAGATGGTAAACTGGTGGCAAGCTCAGAATCCTTAGTCATACGTGGGGATTTTCTGGTGCCTCTTTTATTTGCCCTAGACCCTCTTCTCTGGGACATAGTCCTTACTGTAAAGCAAAGGTACTATACACAATATAAATGCAATCACTGTTGTGCCATAGTCTTACAATACACAAAAATATCAGCTCACTGCACAACCTGATGCTGAGTAGGAGTCTTAGGTTTGCCTGGTTCAATCCACAGGGATGATAACAGCCCACAGCTCTGTGTCCACGCCGCTTACAGAAGGCTCTGGTGTGCTGGCCTTTTGAACCAGCCTCTTGGCGCCTGCACACAGGTGTCCTGCATTGCGCATGGGCACTAGCAACCACTTTGGCCCTTGCCCCTTCCATGTCTCTGTTTGAAGAGCAAAAGCGTGCTCATGGCAGCACCCAGGGAGACGAGAAAGAGGGGGAGCATCTTGTGGACCCCTGTATGCGTATCGTGGCAGAGCCTGCAGCGGAAGGAGGTGAGTGGTGTTATATTTGACCGACTTCACTGAGCATGTTATCCTGGAAGGCTTATGTAAGAAAACACCAGGTTGCACTTACTCCCATCCTACTCACAAAAGATAATACATAAATAAAAAATTATCTTCTTACCTGATCCACGCCGCAGGAAAGCTACCAAAAGTAGTTCCAGCCCACCACAGCGGGCAAGTTGTGCCAACCTTCAGGTTTACAAAGGGTTTTATTACGGAAAACCTCATATCTGGACCTGTAGAAGACTCTGCCAGAAACTTTTCATGCCACAGATGTATTAGTACACCAAAGTTTGGATCCCTGAGCCCAGACCCCTGCAGAGAGACATTACAGGCAAACCTTGTTTCTTCTTACACGAGGCCCGGGTACCAACCATCTTAGGCCTTTGATATCAGCCCGAGGAATGGATCCGGTTATAGCTCCTAGGTCTCCGCAGCCAGACCATTAAAAGAGCATTTTTCTTCTTAGCACATGTTGAACGTGACCAAACACCTTAACACTGGCATAAAAACGGAGGTTGGTGGTCTCTTAGTGAAAAGAAGACCCCAGAATGCATATGTGTAACCACTGGAGGAAGATAGTAGGCCAGGTAAGTTGTCAATCCCCTTCAGGCTGGGAGCTCGGAACCAATTTCCAGGGAAAAGCAAAAGAGGCCACAATAGTGTAATAACGTCTTTAAAAATTTATTTAAAAAAGCCAAAGCACACTTACATAAAATCAATGCAAACAGGCATGTCAGTGATATGCTGGGACTCCGGCCGGAAGCGATCCATGCAAACACTTGACCCGTCCAAATGAGGAATGGGAAGAGGTATACAGCGGGGGATGAACCGATGAAACACACTATCCCGCCCGACCGGTTTCGCGAGAAGTCGCTTAATCATGGGGCACGGGTGACACACCGGGTCATCCTCCTTTATAGGTCTCGGTACGAACACTAAATGACGTCAGTAAGATCGTCAATAGCAATGCGCGCGCTCGAGACTAAAAATGCGTGCGCGCGTCACGACAAACAAATAATATAGTGTAGAAAACATAGCTAGAACCGCGCACGTCCAGCAGCGAGTGGAAAAAACCCTGGCCAATCAACGCAACGCTGCCAACAGGGGTAGGTCATAGTGTGGGTAATTCCAACCATAATCCATTTGTGTTTAATCGCAATTATCCAGACTCGACCAATGGGCATGTGGGATACGATCATCCTCCCAATATACCTTACAACACTTCCAACCAGAACTGGGATTTTCGCGGGGCCCCGTTCAACAAGGGAGTCACCGCAAAACGAAGAGAGGGACTAGAGGGGGGAGGAGGGCCCAGTCGGCCAAAACGAAAAAGAACTTAGGTGTGGGTATTTACAATCTCAGCCACCAATCACTATCCACGACTCAACTTAAACTGTTGGATAAGGGTTTAAAATATGCTCCCCCCAGAAACCTGAAATTTCAAACATACATGGATGTACATAAATTTGCAAGAAGACTTAGTGTTAAAAGACATTTTCTCACTAACCCTATATCTGGGCAAGGGACGACCAGTGTTTACAAACATTCAACTTTGTCGAATGCTTCCCTTTTCAATCCACCGGGCTCCTTAGCCCCCAGTATTAGGGTCTTTAGGGACGTAGTGCTTGGTGATTTGGAGGGTCTTGAGATAAAAAAACTAAGGATGAACAGGGACCTTCAGAAGGGCCTCGAGTCTTTGTGTGAAAACAAATCCTTGGTCATCCGACCAGCTGACAAGGGGGGGGGGCATAGTGGTTCTCAACCATTGTGACTATTTAAAGGAGATGCACAGGTTGGTGGATGATACCGATACCTACACCCCCCTAAACAGGGATCCTCTTAACACCTACAAAAAGGAATTAGAGGTACTGGTGAAACAGGGTTTGAAAAGTGGGATTCTCACTAACAAAGAGGCTCTTTTTCTGATACCTAGTGCCCCACGGACGCCTGTCATCTACTATCTTCCGAAGGTGCACAAGAGCCTTACTTGCCCCCCGGGTCGTCCAATCGTGAGTGGTATTGATTCCATCACGTCCCGGGTGGGCAAGTATATAGACTCGTTTTTACAACCAAGGGTACAAAAAATACCATCCTATATTAAAGACACCAAACAGGTGATTAACATCCTTGATGGGCTTGTACCCAAACCAGGGATTTGGTTGGTTACAGCAGACGTGACATCTCTGTATACGATCATACCCCATCATTTGGGTTTTGAGGCAGTACTCCTATACCTGGAGAGACAATCGGGACTCATCAAAGCACAGATCGACTTTATTATGTTGCTGTTGAAATATGCAGCCACTCATAACTATTTTTTGTGCGACAACTTGTTTTACCGACAAGATAGAGGGGTAGCTATGGGGGCCAAATATGCCCCCAGTCTGGCTAACCTCTTTATGGCCAAGTGGGAGGAGGACGTCGTTGACAGTTGCCGTCGTCCAGAGATCCTTCTCTGGGCGAGGTACATCGATGACGTCCTCCTCCTGTGGGATGGCTGTGAGGCTAGCCTACGTGATTTCATGTCAGGTTTGAACGAGAATACCAGGGGTATCAAGTTTAACTTCGAGACCAGCCAACATTCCATCCATTTCCTAGACCTTCAGATTACCGTTGAGCGAGATAAATTTGTAACATCTACTTACTTCAAGCCAACGGACCGGAACGCTTATATACCTCTTGATAGTTGCCACCTTCCAACCTGGCTGAAATCAGTACCCTTAGGGCAATTTTTGCGTCTAAGACGCAACTGTTCTGATTTCTGTACGTTTGAAAGTCAGGCATTGGTACTGTCAACCAGGTTTCAAGAGAAGGGATACGATCCACATTCGCTACATCAGTCACTGGAGAGAGCCAGAAGCACAGATCGTTCATCATTACTGGTTGATAAGAATAAGGGAGCAGTGAATGATAAATTTGCCATACCATTCATAACCACCTTCTCTGTTCAACACTACAGTGTTAAAAAGTTGATACAGAAACACTGGCATATTCTTGCAACAGACCAGGTTCTGGCTCCTATTCTCCCAACGAGACCTAATGTGATCTTTAAAGGGGTCTCCACGGTTGGTAACCGAATCGCTCCAAGCGTACATGACCCCCCTAAAACATCTAGGACTTTCTTTGACAACCTTATAGGGTACTATAGGTGTAAGAGGTGCCAAGTTTGCACCCTTAATACTTGTAGAGAAAGGAAGATCTGTTCGTTTCAGTCCACAGCCACCCATCAGTCATTTGAAATAGACCAGTTTATAACCTGCGCGTCCAAAGGGGTGGTCTACCTTATCCAATGTCCGTGTGGCTTACAAAAGGACGGACCAAAAGAGCGTTATCAGTGAGACTGAATGAACACATCTCCAAGATCAGAAGTGGTTTTGAAAAACACTCTGTCTCGAGACATTACGATCTCAAACATAACAGAGACCCTTCGAATACGTTATTCATTGGGATTGACAAATATCGCCCCCACTGGAGAGGGAGTAATCTCGTTAGAGAAATCTCCAGACAAGAAATGTCTTGGATATATCGAGCTAAAACCTTTACGCCGTTTGGTTTAAACATAGATACAGACATTAATGCTTTCATTAATAATTCCTAATTCAGGGCTCTGTTGATATGATTTGAGTGTCCTTGCTTTGAGTATCTTGGAACACACCATCTTTGATTTATATCTACCATTTAAAGATATCTGGGCATTCCTATACATATAGTCTTTGAATATTACACCTTCTTTGGGTTTGGGCAGGTACACGCTAACCATGTATTAGCCTAGGTCTACATGCCATATAACAATAGGGGGTGTCTAATGCGTGGGTATATTTATATATTTTTTGTACCTAGATTGCTGCGGCTATATAGAATGGCACTCTCACCAATCTTGTTACAAATTTATGCGAGCTTTAGTGCACATTGTTTTTATGGATGTTTTTTAATTATTCAGTTCCTTTTATGTCTATATTCTACGTTTCATCTGCTAATTAGATTAGTTTGTTAGCCTTTCAGTAATGGGATCACTCCTGGACTGGCGATCCTTGTAATGAGGCGTGTTTTTGTCCATTTTCCAGCTGATTGGCTATTCCAATGAGCTGGTTTGTGTTGTAAACTAGCGGCGCCGTCATAGAATAGCAGCGTTGTGGACGCGTGCGGACATGTGACGCGATTATCCGGGTCACGTGACTTCCCAGCCCACTAGTCATTCCATCTAGTCAGCTTGCGACGCACAACAGTGACGCCGTGGATACGCGCAGATACGTGACGCGGCGGCCCCTGTCATGTGACCTTCCGTCACACACGCTCGGCGTACACGTAGATGCGTGACGTTGTTGCTATGGTCATGTGACTCTCCACCACTCGTCTCGTGGATGCTGATTGGTGGATGGCACGAAGGGCGGGTTGGCAGCGTTGCGTTGATTGGCCAGTGTTTTTTCCACTCGCTGCTGGACGTGCGCGGTTCTAGCTATGTTTTCTACACTATATTATTTGTTTGTCGTGACGCGCGCACGCATTTTTAGTCTCGAGCGCGCGCATTGCTATTGACGATCTTACTGACGTCATTTAGTGTTCGTACCGAGACCTATAAAGGGGGATGACCCGGTGTGTCACCCGTGCCCCATGATTAAGCGACTTCTCGCGAAACCGGTCGGGCGGGATAGTGTGTTTCATCGGTTCATCCCCCGCTGTATACCTCTTCCCATTCCTCATTTGGACGGGTCAAGTGTTTGCATGGATCGCTTCCGGCCGGAGTCCCAGCATATCACTGACATGCCTGTTTGCATTGATTTTATGTAAGTGTGCTTTTGGCTTTTTTAAATAAATTTTTAAAGACGTTATTACACTATTGTGGCCTCTTTTGCTTTTCCCTGGAAATTGGTTCCGAGCTCCCAGCCTGAAGGGGATTGACAACTTACCTGGCCTACTATCTTCCTCCAGTGGTTACACATATGCATTCTGGGGTCTTCTTTTCACTAAGAGACCACCGGCTTTCTGGTAAGCAGTTACTGTTTTCCGCAAGGTGGAGGATCTACTATCAGCACTTTTCTATTGAATGTCACCACGCTTATTGTCATCATCACAATTTTCCCACTGGTGTTTTTCAAGAATAAGCTAATTTATTTACTCTGGTTCGAATAGGATCAGTCTGACATCAATTCTCTGTTTATCACTTATGGACACTATTTTGGTTTATTTTACTATGATCACCATCCATGGACACTAATACTGTTTATTTGTTAATATTTTTAGCGCATCCTGTTTTTTTGTTATTTGTTTATCTGTGTTTGTTACTACAGTCAGGTGCAGCTTTTTTTGATTTTTTAATCACCTTAGATCACTAGCACCCTGTTGCTGTGCTTTTTATTGTTCCGTTGTTTACCTTAGCGCAGTTGACTTTCTCCTTTTTTCCATAAAAACGGAGGTACTTTCCATTTGGGAGGGGTTATATAGGGGAGGAACTCAATTTCAATTGGGTTTGCAGGTGTCCAATCACCTGTGGTGACTACATAACCAATTAAGTAATTAAGGCTATGTGTCTCGTGATGTATGATCAAGAAACTCGCTCGAAGGGGCTCAATCTGGCCGATACAGAGCTGATATTTTTTAACAATCTCGCGGTCACCTACTGTATCTGGTGATTGACAACAGATAAGACAGAGTCAGCTTTGTTGCTTAACTGCAGACAGGAAACAGGTACATTATTATAGAGAATAGACATACAGCATACCATAGATGTAGCTACAAATTTATAAACACTGCCATCCACTGGTTGAAGATTATATCTCTACTAAACACTGATGTACAGTAGTTGTTGCACAAAATACAATACTATTTTACAACATCCGGACTATTGCACTGCACAAGTCATAGATGTGCAGGCACTTGACCACTATGGTAGATGGAACTATTGCTTATTTACAGACAGTTCATGGGATGAAGGAAAAAATCCTGGATCGCCGCACTCCTCGGAAAACGATGTCTTTATTTAAGCATAAGCAAACACTAAAATTTCAATAGAAACAAACAGCCAAAATGCATGCAGTCAAAAACGGTGAGTGGACAAGGAGAAAAGGGTTGACATGTTTCGCATTATGTGATGCTTACTCGTGAGCTGCAAGTAAGCATCACATGATGCAAAACATATCAGCCCTTTTCTCCTTGTCCACTTACTGTTTTTGACTGCATCCTTGTAATGAGGCGTGTTTTTGTCCATTTTCCAGCTGATTGGCTATTCCAATGAGCTGGTTTGTGTTGTAAACTAGCGGCGCCGTCATAGAATAGCAGCGTTGTGGATGCGCGCGGACATGTGACGCGATTATCCGGGTCACGTGACTTCCCAGCCCACTAGTCATTCCATCTAGTCAGCTTGCGACGCACAACAGTGACGCCGTGGATACGCGCAGATACGTGACGCGGCGGCCCCTGTCATGTGACCTTCCGTCACACACGCTCGGCGTACACGTAGATGCGTGACGTTGTTGCTATGGTCATGTGACTCTCCACCACTCGTCTCGTGGATGCTGATTGGTGGATGGCACGAAGGGCGGGTTGGCAGCGTTGCGTTGATTGGCCAGGGTTTTTTCCACTCGCTGCTGGACGTGCGCGGTTCTAGCTATGTTTTCTACACTATATTATTTGTTTGTCGTGACGCGCGCACGCATTTTTAGTCTCGAGCGCGCGCATTGCTATTGACGATCTTACTGACGTCATTTAGTGTTCGTACCGAGACCTATAAAGGGGGATGACCCGGTGTGTCACCCGTGCCCCATGATTAAGCGACTTCTCGCGAAACCGGTCGGGCGGGATAGTGTGTTTCATCGGTTCATCCCCGGTTCATCCCCCGCTGTATACCTCTTCCCATTCCTCATTTGGACGGGTCAAGTGTTTGCATGGATCGCTTCCGGCCGGAGTCCCAGCATATCACTGACATGCCTGTTTGCATTGATTTTATGTAAGTGTGCTTTTGGCTTTTTTAAATAAATTTTTAAAGACGTTATTACACTATTGTGGCCTCTTTTGCTTTTCCCTGGAAATTGGTTCCGAGCTCCCAGCCTGAAGGGGATTGACAACTTACCTGGCCTACTATCTTCCTCCAGTGGTTACACATATGCATTCTGGGGTCTTCTTTTCACTAAGAGACCACCGGCTTTCTGGTAAGCAGTTACTGTTTTCCGCAAGGTGGAGGATCTACTATCAGCACTTTTCTATTGAATGTCACCACGCTTATTGTCATCATCACAATTTTCCCACTGGTGTTTTTCAAGAATAAGCTAATTTATTTACTCTGGTTCGAATAGGATCAGTCTGACATCAATTCTCTGTTTATCACTTATGGACACTATTTTGGTTTATTTTACTATGATCACCATCCATGGACACTAATACTGTTTATTTGTTAATATTTTTAGCGCATCCTGTTTTTTTGTTATTTGTTTATCTGTGTTTGTTACTACAGTCAGGTGCAGCTTTTTTTGATTTTTTAATCACCTTAGATCACTAGCACCCTGTTGCTGTGCTTTTTATTGTTCCGTTGTTTACCTTAGCGCAGTTGACTTTCTCCTTTTTTCCATAAAAACGGAGGTACTTTCCATTTGGGAGGGGTTATATAGGGGAGGAACTCAATTTCAATTGGGTTTGCAGGTGTCCAATCACCTGTGGTGACTACATAACCAATTAAGTAATTAAGGCTATGTGTCTCGTGATGTATGATCAAGAAACTTGCTCGAAGGGGCTCAATCTGGCCGATACAGAGCTGATATTTTTTAACAATCTCGCGGTCACCTACTGTATCTGGTGATTGACAACAGATAAGACAGAGTCAGCTTTGTTGCTTAACTGCAGACAGGAAACAGGTACATTATTATAGAGAATAGACATACAGCATACCATAGATGTAGCTACAAATTTATAAACACTGCCATCCACTGGTTGAAGATTATATCTCTACTAAACACTGATGTACAGTAGTTGTTGCACAAAATACAATACTATTTTACAACATCCGGACTATTGCACTGCACAAGTCATAGATGTGCAGGCACTTGACCACTATGGTAGATGGAACTATTGCTTATTTACAGACAGTTCATGGGATGAAGGAAAAAATCCTGGATCGCCGCACTCCTCGGAAAACGATGTCTTTATTTAAGCATAAGCAAACACTAAAATTTCAATAGAAAAAAACAGCCAAAATGCATGCAGTCAAAAACGGTGAGTGGACAAGGAGAAAAGGGTTGACATGTTTCGCATTATGTGATGCTTACTCGTGAGCTGCAAGTAAGCATCACATGATGCAAAACATATCAGCCCTTTTCTCCTTGTCCACTTACTGTTTTTGACTGCATGCATTTTGGCTGTTTTTTTGCTATTGAAATTTTATTGTTTGCTTATGCTTAAATAAAGACATCGTTTTCCGAGGAGTGCGGTGATTCCAGGATTTTTTCCTTCATCCCATGCTAATTGTGCACAGCCAGCACCCTCTTGGTTTAATTGGGACGGAAGCAACAGGGATTATTTGTTTTATGGAGCGGTACACTTCTCTTTACAGACAGTTCAGATACTTGACCATCAGAGCAGATAGAACAGTCAAAGTACTTGATCATCATAGCAGGTGGAACTTGCACAAACAATTCAGCTATATTAGTAGCTGTGGCTGGTTGGCAAGTGGTTAATGCTTTCTGTTTTATTCTTATATTCATCCACAATAATGTCCTTAACATTTTCCAATGTCCATTCATCATCTAGATGAGTATCAAGTGCCGTGACAAGTGTTTCATAACTTTTTGGTAAACCACTGAGTAATAGTGCTGCGACAAGAAAACCTTTTATTTCTTCTCCTATAGCTCTCAGGCATTCAACCATTTCTAAGGTCAGCCTTATGTAATCCTGCATATCCTGGCCTTTCATCAGCTTTGTTTGGTATAGCTTTCCAATCAAAAACTGTTTATTTCTAAGAATAGCTCTTTCATGCACATTTTGTAATCCTTCCCACATTTATTTAGCAGTTTTACACTTACATATACTGTTTACATGATTTGATCATCTTCTATGCTAATAGAAATTGTGCCCTGAGCTTTTAGGTCTTTCTCTATCCACTCATCTGAAGGGTGTTCTGGCCTGACGTACCTTCTCTTCTCTCTTCTCTTGAATTTCCAAGACTGGTAGTTCTGGTTTGTCAGATTTCCAAATGAAGTCTTTGTTGCAGCTGTTTGTGCTGGCCATTCTTTTATTCTGTTGCTGTCTTCTTTCTGTTGCTGTATCTTTCACTTATTTGCTGTAGCTGGCTATGACTAGGCTCTCAGCTTTTCTCTGGGTAGGTGTCTGAGCTATGTCTGGGCCCATAACCTGTGAGAGATTCTATAGCCACAGAACAAGCAGTGCAGAGTCCACAGGGGCTTTGCTTCTTAACTGCAAACAGGAAACAAGAGCTTTACTACAGAGAAAAAACATACAGCATACCATAAATGCAGCTACAAACTTATAAACAGCTAAATGTGCCAAAGCTTTCCATGTATAGCCTTCCATGTGCTATGGCCTTCCATGTGTTCCAGCCTTCCCTGTGCCATAGCCTTCCAGCCTTCCATGTGCCACGGCCTTCCATGTGCCATAGCCTTCCAGCCTTCCGTGTGCCATAGCCTTCCAGCCTTCCATGTGCCAGGGCCTTCCATGTGCCATAGCCTTCCAGCCTTCCGTGTGCCATAGCCTTCCCGCCTTCCATGTGCCATAGCCCTCCAGCCTTCCATGTGCCATAGCCTTCCCACCTTCCATGTGCCATAGTCTTCCATGTGCCATAGCCTTCCCACCTTCCATGTGTCATAGCCTTCCAGCCTTTCATGTGCCACAGTCTTCCAGCCTTACATGTCCCATAGTCTTCCAGCCTTTCATGTGCCACAGCCTTCCATGTGCCATAGCCTTCCCGCTATCCCTGTGCCATAGCCTTCCTGCGTTCCATGTGCCATAGCCTTCCTGCCTTCCATGTGCCATAGTCTTCCATGTGCCATAGCCTTCCCACCTTCCATGTGCCATAGCCTTCCCGCCTTCCATGTGTCATAGCCTTCCATGTGTCATAGCCTTCCAGCCTTCCATGTGCCATAGCCTTCCAGCCTTTCATGTGTCATAGTCTTCCAGCCTTCTATGTCCCATAGCCTTCAATGTGTCAGTCTTCCAGCCTTACATGTCCCATAGTCTTCCAGCCTTTCATTTGCCACAGCCTTCCATGTGCCATAGTCTTCCTGGATTCCAATATGTCATAGCCTTCCATGTCCCATAGTCTTCAGCCTTCCATGTAACATAGTGGTCCTTCCTTCCTGCCTTCCACGTGCCATAGTGATCCCTCTTTCCTGCCTTTCATGTACCATAGTGATCATTCCTGCCTTCCAAGTGCCATAGTGATCCCTCCTTCCTTTTTTTCATGTAATATAGTGATTCCTCCTTCCTTTCTTCCCTGTACCATAGTGATCTTTTCTTCCTGCTTTCCATGTACCATAGAGATCTTACCACAAAAATCCTCCTGCGCTCTGGTGTATCGCCAAACTGGGTGTATCAGTATGGTATAAAGGCAAAGTCTTAAGTCTTGCAGCCCTCCACAGAACAAAGGGTGTTCATATGGCTAAAAGTGAAAAAAAAAGAAAAGAAAGGAGGGCGCACCGACCTTGTGCATTACCACTTATACATTTTAATATACACAAAATAAAAAGCAATGGTCCTACTTACAAACATTCAGTAGTAAGCGCATTAAAAACAGCTGAACCTGGACCTCACGGCACCTGCCAGTCAGACCCTAAACACCAATATGGCTGACGCGTTTCTGGGGCGTACCCCCTTCTTCAAAGCCTAGGTGGTCTGCAATAGCTCTCTCTTCCTGCAAACCATCCCTTTATAGGTGCATGTGTGCATACAGGCGCAGCCATTCGTTACTAGCTGACTGGTCCCGCCTTTCTTACGGGACTCCGCCCACCCCATTAATCACCCAAATGGGCTCCATCTGTGTGGAGGGGCAAGTTGATCTAGGTGCCTTTCCTATACGGTGGGGTACACAGCAAGTGACACAATAGAGATCTTTCCTTCCTGCTTTCCATGCACCATAGTGATCATTCCTGCCTTCCAAGTGCCATAGTGATCCCTTCTTCCTTTCTTCCATGTACCATAGTGATCCCTTCTTCCTTTCTTCTATGTACCATAGTGATTCCTCCTTCTTTTCTTCCCTGTACCAGTGATCCCTTCTTCCTTTCTTCTCTGTACCATAGTGATCTTTCCTTCCTGCTTTCCATGTACCATTGTGATCGCTCCTTCCTTTCTTCCATGTACCACAGTGATTCCTCCTTCCTTTCTTCCATGTACCATTGTAAGGTACCTGTAAAAAGGTAGTGTCCGAAGTGGAACAGGTATGCTGGAGATCCAGGCAAAGCGTCGTCAGGCAGATACGGTTGGCAACGGATCAGGCAATTGGTTCACAATCGGATTCCGGAGAAGGGTCAGGCAGGCAAAGGTCATACACGATCTGGCGATAAGGTACAAAATCAGCAGGCTGTAGAATAGTCGGGATATCAGGCAGGAGTTCAATACAATGAAGATCACTGAAGACAAAACACCCAGGAAGTAATCCAAATAAACAGGCGCTGAGTGATGACCTCACTTCCTATTTAAAGGCTGTCCAGAATGAGAATTGTCCACAGCTGGCAGCAGGTGGAGCTAGTGAGTCCGAGGTGTGTGTTGAACACAATAAGGATATTTCCAAGGCCTAGATCTCTTCTGTGGCACATCAGGTAAGGCTATGGTTTAAGAGACCAGGAAGACCCAGGTTCGAATACACCCCGGGACATGACAGGGCCCCCTCCCCAATGGACCCCTCCGGGGGCCTAGCGGGGTTTAGTGGGGAACGAGGCATGGAAGTCTCGTATAAGAGAAGGGGCATGCAGATCTTTGGCTGGAACCCAGGAGCGGTCTGTGACAGGATATCCCTTCCAATGAACCAGATACCGAAGACCACGGCCATGTCTTCTGGAATCAAGAATCTTGGAGACTTCAAACTCACTTTGTCCATCAACAAGAACAGGAGGAGGTAGCTGTTGTGATCTGGAGTAGCGGTTGAAAATAGCTTTTTTGAGGAGGGAAACATGAAACACGGGATGTATCCGGAGAGAGGAAGGTAATTTTAAGCGATAGGAAACTGGCCCAACTCGAGCAATTATCCTGTAAGGACCAATGAATCGAGGGCCCAATTTGGTAGAAGGTTGTTTCAGTCTCACATACTTGGTTGATAGCCAAACTCTGTCCCCCACCACATATGGAGGTATATGGCGTCTTCGTCTGTTGGAAAAAAGTCTGTACTTGCCTGCTGACTTTTGTAGTAATGAACGAATCTTCTTCCAATGTAGTAGAATATTCTTTACCCGCTGATCTGCTGCTGGTACACCAGAAGAAGGCTGAAGTAGAGGAAAAGTCTGAGGGTGATAGCCTAGGGCTGCGTAGAATGGTGTGGTATGAAGAGCACTGTGCCAACGGGAATTTAGGGCAAACTCAGCTAAAGGCAAGTATTCAGACCAGTTGGAGTGTAAGGCATTGACATAATGTCGAAGATAGGTTTCTAGGGTCTGGTTCATGCGTTCGGTTTGACCATCAGTTTGAGGGTGATGTGAGGTAGAGAGCTAGAGCGTTACTCCCAGTTTCTTGCAGAACGCTCTCCAGAATCGGGAAACGAACTGGAATCCGCGGTCTGAGACGACATTGGTAGGTATGCCATGATGTTTTACAATATGGGAAAGGAAAAGAGTGGACAGTGCTTTCGCTGTAGGTAATCCCGGGAGCGGCACAAAATGAGACATTTTGGAAAAGCGATCCACTGTGACCCATATAGCAGTCATGCCCTCGGACTTGGGTAAGTCTACAATGAAGTCCATGGTCAAATGGGTCCAAGGCTGGCGAGGTGTCGGAAGTGGATGTAACAGTCCAGCAGGCAATGTGCGGGGTACTTTATTAGCAGCACAAGTTGGGCAGGCAGCCACATAGTCAGTAACATCCTTTTTCATACGAGGCCACCATACATGACGCTGCAAGGTCTTAAGAGTGATGGTGACACCAGGGTGACCGGATAACACGCCATCATGTGCCCAGAGGAGTACAGGTTTTCTGAGACTAGGGGCCACGTACAGGCGACCTGGTGGTATCTTCAAGCCCTGGGGAACACGAATCTGGGATTCTTGTAGCTGTTGGGAAAGAGCCGTGGAGATCTGCGCAACAATTTTGTGAGGTGGGATTATATACTGCTCGCCTGGTTGATCTTCTTCAGAGGTAGCGAACTGTCTGGAAAGAGCATCGGCTTTTTTGTTTCTATGCCCTGGAACATAAGAAAGGACAAAATTAAAACGGGAGAAAAACAGAGCCCATCGAGCCTGACGTGAGTTCAGACGTCTAGCAGTCTGAAGATACAGTAGGTTTTTATGGTCAGTGAGGATAGTAAAAGGCTTGGGAGCCCCTTCCAGAAGGTGTCGCCATTCAGACAATGCCAATTTGATGGCCAGTAGTTCTCGATTCCCAACATCATAATTCATCTCTGCAGGAGAAAACTTTCTAGAGAAAAAAGCTACTGGATGGATTCTACCAGACTTTGGCTGTCTCTGGGAGAGTACGGCACCTGCTCCAACCTCAGAGGCATCAACCTCAACAATGTACTGGAGATCAGGATTTGGATGCTGAAGAATTGGAGCTTTACTGAACATGTCCTTTAATCGCTGGAAAGCCGATCTTGCTTCTGAAGACCACACCTTGCAATTTGTACCCTTCTTAGTCATGGCAGTAAGGGGTGCCGCAATGGAGGCAAAACTCTTAATGAAGCGTCTGTAGTAATTTGCAAACCCTAAAAAGCTTTGGAGTCCTCTTAAAGTGGTCGGTTGGGGCCATTGCAAGACGGTGGAAAGTTTTTGAGGGTCCATTTGGAAACCGTCAGCACTTATGATGTACCCAAGGAAAGGAATACAGCTTTGATGGAAACTGCATTTCTCGATTTTTGCATAAAGATGGTTTTCTCTAAGTCGTTGTAATACCTGTTTCACATGCGAGATGTGCTCTAGATGAGTCTTGGAAAAGATTAAAATGTCGTCCAAGTAGATGATCACAAAGCGGTTGCTGAAATCATGGAAAATTTAATTCATGAAACGTTGAAAGACAGCAGGTGCGTTACACAACCCAAATGGCATGACCAAATATTCAAAGTGTCCATTACGAGTGCTGAATGCTGTCTTCCACTCGTCCCCCTCGTTAATTCGAATCAGGTTATATGCCCCTCGTAGGTCTAGCTTGGAGAAGATGACAGCCCCCTTAAGTACATCAAACAGTTCAAGAATGAGAGGCAAAGGGTAGGAGTCCTTTACGGTGATTTGATTTAACCCCCGATAGTCTATGCATGGTCGAAGGCCCCCATCTTTCTTTTCAACGAAGAAAAAACCTGCTCCTACTGGAGAAGAAGAGGGTCGGATAAAACCTCTTTCCAAGTTGTCTCTTACGTATTCCTCCATAGACTTTTGTTCAGGCAGAGACAAGGGGTAGGTCTTTCCTTTGGGAAGAGGTGCTCCGGGAATCAATTTAATTGTACAGTCAAAAGGACGATGTGGAGGTAACACCTCTGCCTTTTGCTTGCAAAATACATCTGCAAAGTCTTGGTATTCACGAGGCAAGGTAGGTGGAATAGTCACAGGAGCCAACATGCAAGCAGAAAGTCTTTTGGGTTGAGACAAACAATTAGGGCGACAGGACGATCCCCAGGAGGTTAGTTCTCCCTTTTCCCAATCAAAAGAAGGGTTGTGAAGTTGCAACCATGGGTAACCAAGGATGATAGGCAGAAGCGGAGAATCAATGAGAGACAAGACAACTTCCTCTTTGTGGAGGAGGCCTACCTGAAGTGTGATTGTCGTAGTCTCGAATTTCACAATGCCATCTCCCAAGGGCTGTCCATTCAGGGTGGTAATATTTAGGGGTCTAGACTTTGGAACAAACGGGATGTTGTTCTTTCTTGCAAAATTGTAGTCCAAGAATATGCCAGCAGCTCCAGAATCCACAAAAGCCTCGCAGAAAACAAGCTTAGAAGATAAATGGATAGTAGCCGGAACAGTAATCTTGGTCTTGGAGGATCTACCTGTAAGGTCTAAGCCAGCTCCTCCAACACTGGTTAGACCCTGCCTTTTACTGGACGGGAAGGGCAGACAGATACTAAATGTCCTTTAAGTCCACAGTACAGGCATAGGCCCAATGAACGCCTCCTTTGTTTCTCTGACTCAGTTAGGTGGAGACGGCTCACATCCATGGGTTCCACAGGTGCCTGGGGTTCAACAGAGGTTTCAGGTTCTGGCTGAGGTGGTGCTTGGAAGTTAGGGGCCAAACGGTAAACTGGCTTAGGAAACTTGCGGGTTCTAAGTCTCTCTTGGCACCTTTCATGGTACCGAACATCCAGACGAACACACAGCTCTATGAATTTCTCAAGGTCTTCTGGGAGATCCTTATAGACTAATTCATCCTTGATGCGATCTGTAAGACCTTTTCGGAAGGCTGCACGTAAAGCCCTTGAGTCCCAATTAGTCTCAGCAGCAAGGGTACGGAACTCAATAGCGTACTGTGCCACAGATCTGGTGCCTTTTTGTATGTCCAAGAGGGAGTACTCAGCTGCAGAAGCTCTATCTGGCTTGTCAAATACAGTCTGGAGAGAAACCAGAAATTTGTCAGCATCTTGAAGTATAGGATCGTTTTGTTCCAAATAAGGAGAGACCCAGGCCAGGGCCTTCCCCTTTAACAAGGAAATTACAAAAGTCACTTTGGCAGATGAAGTGCTAAAAGTCACAGGGTTGTTGCGGAAATGCAAACGGCAAACATTTAAAAAACCTCTGCAGTCCTCAGTATCACCACCAAACTTGTCAGGCAAGGGAAGTTTTGGTGGTACAGAAGAGGCGGGTTGGACCGTAGCAGAAGTAGGATCCGGCATCTGGACCGTTGCAGAGGAACCAGGCAAACAAGATTTAAGCATAGTGCAAAGTTCATCTAACTTGGCGTCCAGGGAAGAAAGATGCTGTTCATGCGCTCCGATCAATTGTCCCTGACGTGTAATCGCCTTAACAATCTCAGCAGGGTCCACTGCCATTGTGGCCCGTTTATTATGTAAGGTACCTGTAAAAAGGTAGTGTCCGAAGTGGAACAGGTATGCTGGAGATCCAGGCAAAGCGTCGTCAGGCAGATACGGTTGGCAACGGATCAAGCAATTGGTTCACAATCGGATTCCGGAGAAGGGTCAGGCAGGCAAAGGTCATACACGATCTGGCGGTAAGGTACAAAATCAGCAGGCTGTGGAATAGTCGGGATATCAGGCAGGAGTTCAATACAATGAAGATCACTGAAGACAAAACACCCAGGAAGTAATCCAAATAAACGGGCGCTGAGTGATGACCTCACTTCCTATTTAAAGGCTGTCCAGAATGAGAATTGTCCACAGCTGGCAGCAGGTGGAGCTAGTGAGTCCGAGGTGTGTGTTGAACACAATAAGGATATTTCCAAGGCCTAGATCTCTTCTGTGGCACATCAGGTAAGGCTATGGTTTAAGAGACCAGGAAGACCCAGGTTCGAATACACCCCGGGACATGACAACCATAGTGATTCCTCCTTCTTTTCTTCCCTGTACCAGTGATCCCTTCTTCCTTTCTTCTCTGTACCATAGTGATCTTTCCTTCCTGCTTTCCATGTACCATAGTGATCGCTCCTTCCTTTCTTCCATGTACCACAGTGATTCCTCCTTCCTTTCTTCCCTGTACCATAGTGATCTTTCCTTCCTGCTTTCCATGTACCATAGTGATCCCTCCTTCCATGTACCATAGTGATCCCTCCTTCCTTTCTTCCCTGTACCGTAGTGATTTTTCTTTCCTGCTTTCCATGTACCATAGTGTCCCCTCTTTTTTTCTTAATTACACCATAGTGATTCTTCCCTCTCTCTCTCCCTAAGGTTTCATACTGCAGTACTTATTCTTTGGCTCCATCCCGGGTTCCTCAGATCTGTTATAATCCTCTAATTTAAGCTCTTTGTCTAGTCTCAGTGTATAAAAAAACAGATGTAAGGAAGTCAATTTCTAAATGATTGTGAAGAAGGGAGAGTATAGTCTCAATTACTTAAATGGAAAAATATAATTATAATGTACCAGCATCCCGGGATGAATGGAAGAAGGGGGACCATATAGTTGGAGACAACAAAGCTGCTTGACACAATGTGTCTAACATATATCGATCAATTTTTTGTTTGGTTGGGATTTTCAAGGTACTGATAGAGAGGCATATATCAGATAAAAAAAATTGATTTATTACATAAAAAACAATACAAAAATACGACAATGGGACAGGCCCCACAATTCGGACACATTATCAGGTATTTGTTAAAACAAAACAAAACAGTATGGGTCAGATGCGTGGAGCCGATCTGCGACCTCGACCGGTTTCGCGGTTAAATACCGCTTCTTCAGGAGGATCTACATAAATATACATTGTTTGTAAAATTGAACAAGCATGGTTTAGATAATTGTAAATAAAACATTTTAGAAAAAGCAGCGAAACTGATGCTAAGCTAGATGCGAAGACACACTCACCTATGGCGGCAGATGGCCTGGAATGAACCACTAACGGTCGCGCCCCCCCAAAAAAGAACACAAATGGCTCACGCCGGGGAAGCTGACAATAGCTCTAAGGAGTAAAAATGTGCAAAGAACAATTTAGGTTTACCGATACTAGAAATAGTGGGGGACACCGAAGAAAGGGTGGGGGGGGGGGAAAGGGGGGAGAATGGAAGGAGGGGACTAGGTGAGAAGGAGTTAAGGGAAAAGGGGAAAAATGAGGGACAGAAAGAAAGGGGGGGTTGTGGAATGGGAAAACAGAGGGAGAGGGGAAAAAGAAAAAAGAAAAGAGATGTAGGAAGGAAAGGGCAGGAGAAGAAGGAGAGGTAAGGACAGGTAAGAAAGTGGCATCTGACCCATACGGTTTTGTTTTAACAAATACCTGATACTGTGTCCGAATTGTGGGGCCTGTCCCATTGTCGTATTTTTGTATTGTTTTTTATGTAATAAATCTATTTTTTTATCTGATATATGCCTCTCTATCAGTACCTTGAAAATCCCAACCAAACAAAAAATTGATCGATATATGTTAGACACATTGTGTCAAGCAGCTTTGTTGTCTCCAACTATATGGTCCCCCTTCTTCTAAATGATTGTGTTGAGGTTTATATGTATATATGAGACTCCAGCTAGTGGCACGCAATCAAACCATATTTAGAGGGACAAGGAAGCCATATTTTGTTTAACCATGACCATTAAGCCCCTCCCACAATCATGTTTGGTGACACCCACTTTTTGCTGTGGCACAAATCTCCCTGAAGGGCCCCTTATTCTCAAGTTCAAAAGTTGGGAGGTATGCGTAATACATGGGCAGGTCGAAGGGGATGGAGTCACAGGTGTCAAAAATCCTTGCACCAACCCTGTTTGGTGGGCACTGGTAGGCTACATTTGGTGGGCACTAATGAGGCTACATTGATCTGAATTTTTGCAGTCTCTGACCATCTATTGTATCATGTCTGTAGTCTCTGACCATCTCCTGTACTATGTCTGGGGGGCCTTTTCTAACAGACTCTAAAAGAGGCCCTCTCTGTGTACATTAGAGAGACCCCCTCCAGGTTTCATTAGCATACTCCTTGCTTTTTCTGTATTTTGTTTATTGTCAAGAGATCATGGGATCCCAAGGAAACAAAGACTCCTTAGGGGAGCACCTCTGTGTTTGAGTCGTTGCCATAGAAACACGTAAAGAGGAGGAGTTAGTAAAGATAACCACGTCCATGTGGGGGGGGCGCCAGAAATATTTCTGCACCCAGGCGTCTGTGACCCTAGGATCGGCCCTGTCCAGGACTCCCACTTTGAAGCTGGTCTATTGGAAGTAGCACAAAAAATCCTCCTGCGCTCTGGTGTATCGCCAAACTGGTTGTATCAGTATGGTATAAAGGCAAAGTCTTAAGTCTTGCAGCCCTCCACAGAACAAAGGGTGTTCATATGGCTAAAATGAAAAAGAAAAGAAAGGAGGGCGCACCGACCTTGTGCATTACCACTTAAAAGTTTTAATAAACACAAAATAAAAAGCAATGGTCCTACTTACAAACATTCAGAAGTAAACGCATTTAAAAACAGCTGAAACTGGACCTCATGGCACCTGCCAGTCAGACCCCTGACACCAATGTGGCTAACGCGTTTCTGGGGCATACCCCCTTCCTCATCACAGACCACCTAGGCTTTGAGGAAGGGGTACGCCCCAGAAACGCGTTAGCCACATTGGTGTCAGGGGTCTGACTGGCAGGTGCCGTGAGGTCCAGTTTCAGCTGTTTTTAAATGCGTTTACTTCTGAATGTTTGTAAGTAGGACCATTGCTTTTTATTTTGTGTTTATTAAAACTTTTAAGTGGTAATGCACAAGGTCGGTGCGCCCTCCTTTCTTTTCTTTTTTTTTTTAATACAAATGCTTTTATTGAGAAAAGAGAAGATACATTTACAATCATCATACAGACATCAACATAAGGCAAGTAAACCTAAACTAATACAGAGATCCAGCCTATCAACTAGCTGAAAGCATCTGGGTTAATTATCAAATAAGGCAACAAAGATTTAAACCCCCCAGATCTAATCGGAGCCCCAAAAAATATATATTCTAAGGCCCTTACACGTAAAATGAAGTACCTCAGAGCCTAGAAGCTTGCCTAAACATATCTAAAAACTTATATGAGTAACATAACATATAGGGCCAGATTCATGAAAGGTTACGCTGGCGGATCGAGTGATCCGCCAGCGTAACAGTGGCTTTGAGCCGGCGTTTCTGTTTTCTGTAACCAGAAAACAAGAAACGCCGGGTTGAAGTTCCGATGCGAGCAGCGTAACTGAGTTTCGCCATCGCATCGTTACTTCAACTTAAAAATGGCGCCGGGGGCGTTCCCGCCGATTTACGCTCAAAAAATATGTTAATGAGCGGAAATCGGCAATTCACGATCGAAATCCGGCGCGACGCAATGACGTTACGACGTTTCCGGACGGGATACGCGGCGCATAGATATACCTACATGGGGCTGGAGTATCCTATGTTAGGTATAGGCGTCGTCATCGCGTCGGGAAAAAAAAAAAAAACGTCGCTTGCGTAAAACGGTCATGAATGGGAATGTGACGTCATTGACGTTCATTCACAGATTTTGGAGCATGCGCACGGGGATGTTTTGACACTCGACGCATGCGCAGTACGTCGGCGGCGGGATCGCGCGTAGTTAGCATACTACACGCCCCGTACCCGCGACATTTGAATTCCGCCGGCTCATTTGCGATGCGCTGCCGCAACTTTAGGAGCAAGTGCTTCGTGAATGACAGCACTTGCTCCTAAAAATTCGGCAGCGCAACGCAAATCAGAAGCGTTACTCCAGAGCAAAGATGCTCTGGAATACGTGAATCTGGCCCATAGAGGAGAAAGGGAGGTAAAATAACAAAAAAAAAAGAAGGTAACAATGAAAAGCAAGAAAACTGGTAGAACTCAAAAATAGTAAGAAAAAGTATAAAGGATCACATCTCAGGATGTTCTAGGCCTCACACGGAGGTTGAAAGAGGTAGAATGACTAGATGGGGAGCCACTATCAAAAGCACATTCAAGGAGCCCATAACCCCCATTTCAGTTCATACACTGGCATAGTATCCATGATGTTGTGAAATATTTTTTCCATGATCTGTATGGCAGCCATGCGACCTATAACCCTATCCCATGAGACCCCTGGGGTGCGCCACAGCAAAGCTATGGACCATTGGACAGCACTGAACAGGGTATGCACTAATTTCTGTTCTGGGGGGGTGGAACCGGGGATGTCAGCAAAGAACAGACACATCTGATAAGTAAGAGTCACATTAGTCCCCGTGATGGTAGCCACCCTGTCTGAGACTCTCTGCCAGAGTCCACTCAGGGCCGGGCAGCTCCAGAATATATGCAAATGTGTACCTCTAACTGGGCACCCTCTAAAGCATAGATCGGAGACGGAGGGAAAAAATCTACTCAATTTAGCAGGGGTATAATACCATCTAGTGTGTAATTTCACCACCGTCTCTTTCACGGCCATAGATTTAGTGCATTTATGCATATTAGTGATCCGAATTGCCCACTCCTCTGGAGAAGCAGTTTCCCCCGTCTCAAGCTCCCAGCTCAATACCGCTGAGGATTTGTCTGGGAGACCGAGACCCCCCAGGTATCCGTACAGCAGGGCGATGCCACCCCTATCTCTGGAGGGGGGGCCGCAAAGCCTCTCAAACACAGAGGCCAGGCCAGCCGGAGCCGCAGGGTACTCGGAGTCAAAAAAGTGCCTAACTTGTAGGTATTTAAAAAAATCTGATCTAGGAAGGGCATATGTGGATTGCAAAAATTGAAATGAGTGGACCACCCCACCCTGTCTTAGAGAGCTAAGGGTTACTATGTTCGCTGAGGACCATTGACTAAATGCTTTCGGGTCAGGGAAAGCTGCTGGGAACGAGGGGTTGCCCAGGAAAGAGGCCAGTTTAGGGGAGGGGGGGAGAGCAAGAATTTTGTTTTATATAATGACCAGAGGTAAAGAGACTGACCTACCACCGTGTTCAATGCAGATACATCTTTGGGACGGACACTCTTAGACCACAACAAACCCGGGAGGTAAAATGGTTTTACCGAGGTATATTCAAATTGGAGCCAAGGGATATCCTTCCAGTGGGTATACCATTGGGCCATTTGCAAAAGCCTAGCAGAGAGAAAGTAAAGCCAGAGGTTCGGGAGGCCCAAGCCACCCAGATCTCTAGGTCTGTATACCAAAAGTCTACCCAACCTAGGTTTCTTATTACACCATATAAATTTATTTACATCACGCTGTAACAGGTCTATCATGCGACGTGGCAGATAACAGGGGAGGGCTCTAAATAAAAACAAGAGTTTGGGGAGGACTGACATCTTTACCGCCTGAACTCTGCCCAGAAAAGAAATATGGTATGAGCTCCAGGTAGACAGCAGTTGTCTAACGTGGGCAAAAATTGGGGGGTGATTGGCCAGAACCATATTGTTTAGGGAGGGGGCTAACTTAATCCCTAAATAGGCTAAAACTCTGTGATCTATGACAAAATGAAAATTAGATTGGAGGGAGGTTATAAGGTGGGGGGGACAATTTATCGGAAGAGCTGAACATTTGGCAAGATTTACCCCCAAGCCAGAGATGTCATGAAAGGCCCTTAATGTGGCTATAAGGTTAGGGATGGTGGTAATAGGGTCCGATAAAAATAAGAGGACATCATCTGCATATAAACTAATCTTAAACTCCTGGTCCCCCTTGGAATATCCCTTAATGTTAGGGTTCAGAGAGATTGAACGCGCCAAGGGTTCTATTGCCAAGGCAAACAAGAGAGGGGACAAGGGGCACCCCTGTCTCGTTCCCCTGCCTAGTTCAAAGTAGTCTGAATTACAGCCCGGGAGTCTGATCCGAGTGCGAGGGTGGTGGTAAAGCGCTGGAAAGCCCTGAACAAAGGCTCCCGAGAATCCAAATTTGGACAGTGTGAGTTCAAGATAAGGCCACAGAACGCTATCAAATGCCTTATGTATGTCCAGGCTAAGGAGTACTACTCTGCGGGCATTTAAGTCAGCATCAGCGATGATGTTGGAGGCAAGCCTAATGTTATCTGTGATTTGGCGGGAAGGGATAAATCCCGTTTGATCTGGGGAAATTAGGGAAGGGATAATATTTGAGAGCCTATTAGCTAAAACCCCACCAAAGATCTTTAAATCGGTGTTTATCACCGAGAAAGGCCTAAAATTTTGGGGGAGAGAGTGGTCCTTTCCTGGCTTCGGGATTAAAGACATGTTTGCAAGCAGCATATCATCAGAGAACTGGTGACCTTTCAAGACATAGTTGAAAAGGGTTCTAAGGTGGGGGACAAGACTGTCTTTACATTTTTTAAAGTATGGGGCTGAGTACCCATCTGGGCCCAGGGTTTTAGAGGGCTTCAGTGATTTGATGACTTCCAGAATCTCAGCGTCTGAGCAGTCAGCATTCAGAGTCAACACTTGGTCCGGGGAAAGGGAAGGGAGGGGAATATCATCCAGCCAAGAGTGAAGGGTTGGGTCCGGGGATGAGGAAAGAGGAGAGAGGAGCTTCGAGTAAAATTTGGTGAAAATCTCTAACACCTCAGAGGGATGTGAAACCATCTGGCCACGAGGGTTTCTTAACTTATAAGTATGACAGGGCTGGAGTGATTGGGAAAGTTTCCTGGCAAACATGGATGAGGCTGAGTTGCTGTGCAGTAAAAACCGAGCTTTTGACCATCTCAGGGACTTCTCAGTACGTCCGGAGAGAATGGTGTCAAGTTCAGTCCTGGTCTTATTAATTTGTACTAGAAGATTAGGGGCATGAGGAACTGAGTGTAGGTGATACAATTTGTCAAGATCTGCAGTGAGCCTGGTAATATCAATCAGCATTTGTTTCTTCTTTTCAGCTGCAAGCTGAATTAAGTGGCCCCTCATGACCGCCTTGTGGGCTGCCCACAAGACCGAAGGGGAGACCTCACCCGTGTCATTGGTAGAAAAATACTCCGACAAAAGGTCAGAAAGCTGTGAGACCAGAATAGGGTCAGTGAGCAGTGATTCATTAAGCCTCCAACCAGCTACCGAGGGCTTAAGGCCGATATAGGAGACGTCCAGAGTAACCATTTGGTGGTCTGACCAAGGACACGGGTGGATTCCCGCCCCGGAAGAGTTCGCCAGGATTATGGGGGAGCAAAATAGGTAATCTAACCTGGAATAGGTGTCGTGGGGGTGAGAATAAAATGTATATCCCTTGGCTCCCACGTTGTGCGCCCTCCAAGAATCAATCAGATTATGTTGGTGCAATAGGGATTTTAAGGTTTTGGGGAAGGCGTTAGAAGTGCTGCCCACCTTGCTTCTATCGAGAGAGGGATGTGCCACCAGATTAAAATCTCCCCCCAATAGCAAATGTGGGGAGCTATACTTATCTAACACCTGGAAGAAAGATTTAAAAAAAGTAGCCTGTGAGCTATTTGGAGCATACACATTGGCAATCGTGAGTTGCTTGCCTGCAGAGAGCCCTGAAGGATTAAAAACCTACTATCCGGATCTTTATAAACATTCTCAACTTCAAACATGAGACTTTTCCTAAGAAATATTGCCACCCCTCGGGACTTGGTCCCAAACGTAGTAAAGTGTCCCGAACCATAGGCCTTATCAAAAAATGATGGGTGATTCCCCTCAGAAAAATGAGTTTCCTGTAAACAAATAATATCTGCCCGGAGGCGTTTGTAGGCCGAAAAAGCCTTCTTACGTTTCTGAGGGGAATTGAACCCTTTGACGTTATGAGAAATTAATTTAATGCCCATATTGGAACGAGAAAAGGTCTAATACATACAGCCGTCGGGGGAGAAGCCCCGAGGGGGAGGCAGGCATCGTCAACCGACAAGGGGTCAAAGGAGTCATTCCACCATACAACAGCGCCCTCGGGTGTTCCTAAATGAGGATCAGAGATTCTGAGTGGATAAACATTAAATGGCTTGAAGAACATCATGTGAGGTCCACATCCTGAAATAGAGTGACAAGTTCTATAACATAAATCATAAAAAGTTAAACAAATACATAGTAATGGGGTCGGGTGGGAAGAGACCAACCCGACAAGGAAGGTTATCAAAGACCAGCCAGGGTTGCAAACAACCAAGCTAGCAGGACTAAACCGTCCAACACTCTTGTTAACCAGCAGTGGTGCAAAAAGTGAGTCCAAAAAACATAAAACAGGGAAAAAAGAGAAAAAAAGAAAAAATAAGGGAAGGCACCACAAAATTCCAGAAACTTCGGATTGAATCATCCTGTATACAGGGATATCACCAAGAGTGGGGGGACAACCAAGCGGGCACCACTGGACGGGAACACAGCGGGATTCCAAAGTGCAAACAGGTGCAGAGAGGAGTACAAACACATTGTAGGTGTAGGTCACAAACAATCAGGGACTGTCATTGACATAAGTTGGGAAAGTCCAGCAAAAATAAAAAATTAAACTTCCATGACACAGTCATATATACCCCACCAACTTTCGATCTGCAGTTCTCCTCAGCCGCCAGGGGTAGATCCTCCAAGACCGGAAAGCACATCACACACAGGGCCACGAGCCCCCGGGCAAATAAAAGGAAAAAAGAGTGATGAAAAAGAACACAGCCAAACAATTAATATAGGCGATCCCTGAGATGCTGTCTTCGTCTCCTACGATCCCTCTGCGGTGAAGGCGTAGACCAAATAGCCGATGGGCGAGGGGTGGAAGGCATCATGGGAAGGTCCTCTTTAGCCATCAGACCTAGCTTAACGAGGAGCTCCTTTCCCTGTTGAATATTGAAGACAGTGTGCGTGTTCCCTTGATATGGGATTTGCAGTTTAAAAGGGAATCCCCATCTGTAACGGATTCTGGCGTCTTGCAGCGGGACAGTGATCTCTTTGAACTTGCGGCGTCTGTCCAGAGTGGCCGGAGAAATATCCGGGAATATCTGTAGTTTCACACCGTCCAACATTATATTGGGGGTGTTACGAGAGGACCTGAGAATGTCTTCTTTTACTAGACAGTCTTTCAGACATAGGACAACGTCCCTGGGGGGCTTGTCTTCAGGTGGTTTAGGGCGGAGGGCCCTATGAATCCGATCACAGGCAAAGGCCTCAGCCGGAGCGTCAGGGAGCAGGGAGCTGAACAGTTTAGTAATGGCAGGGACAAGATCAGTGTCCACCTCCGGGACCCCTCTGACCCTCAGATTGCTCCTTCTGTGTCTATTGTCCAAATCTTCCAGATGGGATTGGAGTTGGGCGAAGGAGTCAGATAGGGCCTCGTGATCTTTGCGGAGGTCCGAATAGGCCAGCTGGAGCTCATCATGTTTTGTCTCTAAGAGATCCGTCCTGCCACCCAGGACCGCGATCTCGTGTTGTAAGGTATTCGTAGCCTTATGCAGTTCTGACTGGAATTTCTCAGCCAGCTCATTGTACATTACAGTCATGCTATCATCAAGATCAGCTTTAGTGAGCTGTGGGACATACTCACTAGCCACCGAGGAGTGTGCGGGAGAAGCTGCCGGGCTCAGCGCGCTGTCCTGTGTGCGATGGGAGCCAGCGCCATCTTTGGCCTTTCCATCCATCTTCCGGGCTCGAAGTAGGTAGTGCGTTAGGGTCCTCTGAGTCGGTTTTCTGCGGCGCGACTTGGCGGACGGCATGCACCGTTCTTTCCTCCGGGGGGGCGAGGTAATTTAGAAACGATTTGTGCTGGAACTAGCCCTGGGGAAGCCAGAATCGATCCCGCTGTGCACGGAGCTCTGCTCAGATGCGACCGTCCAGTTTCGCACCGCGCATGCGCCCCCCCTCCTTTCTTTTCTATTGGAAGTAGAGCATCCCAATCTTTAGTAGTCTCTGAGAGCTGTCTAAGTAAGGATTTACCTTGCCCAGGACAAAACTACATTGTGATTCTCCATTCATTTCAGAGGTCTTCAAATAGGCTACTGCAGTAATAGCTTTCAACTGGTGCATCAGAGAAAATATGAATCTCTCTCCGTTTAGCATGTATAGATTGGTTGGTTGAACAGTTTCCAGAAACAGACCATATTCTCCAGTCCCGGATATTGGTTAACCACTTAAGGACCGCCTCCTGCACATATACGTCGGCAGAATGGCACGGCTGGGCACAAGCACGTACAGGTATGTCCTCTTTAAATGCCCAGCCGTGGGTCACGCGCGCGACTCGGTCTGAAGCTCCGTGACCGCGGACCTGATCGCAGATGGAGTCCCACGATCGGCCCCCGGAGCTGAAGAACGGGGAGAGCTGTGTGTAAACACAGCTTCCCCGTTCTTCACTGTGGTGCCGTGATTGATTGTGTGTTCCCTTTCATAGGGAAACATAATAAATGACGTCACACCTACAGCCACACCCTACAGTTAGAAACACAAATGAGGTCAGCACAGTGGTCCAGTGAGTAGCACTTTCGCCTAGCAGCAAAAGGGTCGCTGGTTCGAATCCCGACCACGACACCATCTGCCTGGAGTTTGCATGTTCTCCCTGTGTCTGCGTGGGTTTCCTCCGGGTACTCCGGTTTCCTCCCACACTCCAAAGACATGCTGGTAGGTAAATTGGATCGTCCAAAAAAAATGGACCCAGTATATATGTGTGTATGACTGTGTGTCCATAGCGTGTCAAGATCCTATAGGGTAAAAATTACCGCACCAGCCAAGCAGACACTGGCTGGAAAAAGCGCCCAGAGGCGATTCAGTTTGCATGCGTTGCGCTATACAAGTCATTCATTCATTCATTCAGGTCACACTTAACCAATTCAGCGCCCCCTTGTGGTTAACTTCCAAACTGCAATTGTCATTTTCACAGTAAACAATGCATTTTTAATGCATTTTTTGCTGTGAAAATGACAATAGTCCTAAAAATGTGTCAAAATTGTCCGAAGTGTCCGCCATAATGTCGCAGTCACAAAAAAAATCACTGATCGCCACCATTAGTAGTTAAAAAATAATAATAATAAAAATGTAATAAAACTATTCCCTATTTTGTTTTTTGTTTACAAAAGTTTTTATTGAAGTATTTGAATCGTACAAATATAAATAATAGTACAAAACCTGAAAGTCATATATAGAATACAGTAGTAGAAACAAGATATAAAGATATATGAGGTAATGCATCTTTAGAAGTCCAAATATATTATAAGCAGTTATTGAATAATGGAAAATGTGGATGATAGTGGATTCATTGTGTTATAGTCCAATAAGACCATTTGGCGTTAAATATATGCAGGGTATCATTAAGGGTGGGGTAGATCCTGTCTGAGAGTTTTAGCATTTCCATTCTGTCCAAAACCTGCGACCATAATACCGTATTAGATCTCCAGTTGAGAGCTATCATCCATTGGATGGAGCTACATAGCGAATGAAACAGCCTGTTGCAGGGGGGAGGAACGTTTGGAACATTGGCATACATGGGGGGTAAGAGTAAATTTGTGCTTAGAGGATCTTTCAAACCTATCTGAAGCATCCGCCCAAATTTGGGCTAGGTGAGGGCAGCTTCAAAAAATGTGTAATAATGTACCCTCCACCCGGCAACCTCTAAGGCGGCGTACAGACGATCGGATATATCCGATGAAAACGGTCCGCGGACCATTTCCATCGGATATGTCCGATCGGGAGTTTGATCCGATGGCGTGTACACACCATCGGATCAAATTCCCCGCCGCCGGACGGCGCGCGGTGACGTAGTGGTGACGCGGCGGTGACGTTGACGCCGCCGCGTCACCGCCACGTCACCGCACCAGGAAGTAAAACACTTCCGCGCATGCGCCGAATCCATTCGGCAGCGGCGCGGCGGTGGTGGGAGCCGACATGTCTGCTGGTAAGTGTACTAACCAGCAGACATGTCGGGCGGACAGATTCCCACCGGATAGATTTCAAAGCATGCTTTGAAATCTGTCGGGTGGAGAAATCTGTCCGCTAGCCCATACACACGAGCGGAGATGTCTGCTGAAACGGTCCATCGGACCGTTTTCAGCGGACATATCCCCTCGTGTGTACGCGGCCTAAAGCAGTCAGGAGGGATAATTGGATAGAAGGAGTGGATTCTGGAAGGAGTAAGGTACCAATGGGAAAACAGTTTCAACGGCGTCTCTCTAAAGGAGATTGCCCTATTACTCTTCCGAAGGTTCTCTGACATGGAATACCAGGTGTCAGGGGGGAGAGTGAGTCCTAAATCAGATTCCTATTGTAGCATTGGTTTTGATTTGTCAGGGGTAGAGAAGTCGTTAAGGGAGTGATACAGTTTAGAGATCATACCCTTATCTCTAGAAGAAGAAAGGCATATTCTCTCAAATAGTGTGTTGATTGGTTGAGTGGAGAGAGAGAAGTGAGTGGAAAAAAAGGCTTTAATCTGCAGGTATCTCTCATGTTCTGTGGACGGGAAATTATTTACTCTTTGGAGGAAATCAAAGGGTTTAAATTTCCATTTATATTGTAGTGAGCCTAGTGTGGTGATATTGGAGTGCACCCAACAGGAAAATTAGGCTCTATAGTTATATGCAGAAGCTAGTCTGGGGTCTCCTAGAAACGAGGTCAGTGGTGAGATAGGTGACGCCAACAGGTATGTATCTTTAATTTTGAGCCATAATTGAAATAGATGAGCTACTATTATATTGTGTTTAATGAGACTTCGGTAGAGGACATAATTGGACCACAAAATCCCTTGAAGATGAAATGGGGAGATGGAAGAAGATTCGAATCTTTTCCATGGGATATCTTGTGAGGAGGAAAACCACTGTGACATTTGGGAGAGTCTAGCAGCTAAGAACAATTTCCAAATGTTAGGGAGGCCCAATCCACCTTTGGATTGGGGCCTATGCATTAAAGCGTAGCTATATCTAGGTTTTTTATCTGACCAGATAAACTTATTAATAAGCCTTTGAATTGAGTCTAGTTTAGATTTGGAGATATTGACTGGGAGAGAACGGAAATAATATAGGAGCTTCGGGATGTTAATTTTGATTGCACAGATTCTGCCAAGGAAGGATATGTGGTATGTGGACCAGGTATTAAGAAGTGAGCTGATTTGAGAGAAGAGGGGGATGTAATTGGCATTAAATAATCCCTTGTGATTGGGAGTGAGATTGACACCCAGATATTTAATCGAGCAGGAGTTCCAATTAAAGGGGAAGTTGAGTTGAAGCTGATTAAGGGTTATTCTGCGGGATGTTTATGGGTAGGGCAGAGCATTTATTTAAATTGATCTTGAGTCCCGAAATATCGTGAAAATGGTTCAATTCTTTAAGAAGATCCGGGACAGAAGTAAGCGGATTTGTAAGATAAAGTAGTGCATCATCAGCGTATAAGCTGATTTTATATTCTGCTAGATCTTTGTGGTATCCCCTGATATCAGTATTAGTTCTTATGGCTTGGGCCAGTGGCTCAATGGCCAGAGCAAACAAGAGTGGGGACAAGGGACAACCCTGCCTAGTTCCTCTACCCAGGGAAAAAAAGTCTGAGTTGTACCCAGGAATTTTAATGCGGGTTTGTGGGGCTTGATATAAGGCATTAAAGCCTTGTAAGAATTTGCCTGAGATCCCAAACTTGGGTAAAAGATGATTCAGGTATGACCAGCTGACCCTATCGAATGCCTTGTGTATATCTAGGCTAAGTAGGCATGTCTGACGTGAGTGGAGGTTGGCCTCTTGTATGATGTTGGTTACTAGTCTGATGTTGTCTGTAATCTGTCTGTTGGGGATGAAGCCTGATTGATCATATGTATGAGAGGTGAAATGACCTTAGCAAGTCTGTCGGCGAACATTCGACCGAAGATGTTGAGGTCATTATTCAATACTGAAATCGGGCGGAAATTCTGAGGGAGGGTATGATCCTTACCATGTTTGGGGATAAGAGAGAGATTTGCTAATAACATTTTGTTAGGGAAGTTGTTGCTCTCTAGAATGTAGTTAAATAGTTTCATTAGGTTGGGGGCTACTAGTGGGGCAAATTTTTTGTAATACGATGATGTGTATCCATCAGGGCCGGGGGCAGTAGAGGATTTGAGGGATTTTATGATTTGAGTAATTTCCTCAACTGTACAAGGAGAATTGAGGGAATCGGTTTGTTGTTGAGTAAGGGAAGGAAGATTTAATGCCTCCAGCCAAGAATTAGAAGTGTTGCTCGGAGCATTTTTAGGGCCTCACATAAGGTCTTTGTAGAAAGAGGTGAAGATCTTCAAAACCTCTTGTGGGTGAGTAACTAGATCACCTTTGCTGTCTCTGAGTTTGTAGATATGTGTGGGCTTACAGTCCTGATTAATTTTCCTAGCGAACATCGTTGAGGTAGTGTTGCTGTGTAGCATAAACTTGGCCTTGGAAAATCTAAGGGATTTCTCTGTATTAGCTGACAATATCAGATCTAGAGCTTTGCGTTTTTCATGAATCTGCTGGGTGATAATAGGGGTTGTGGTATGTTGTAGTTTATTATATAGATGGTGCAAGTCATTGGTAAGGCGTTTAATGTCAACTTGTCTTTCCTTGTTTTTTGTTGCTGCTAAATTGATAATATCACCTCTCAGGACCGCTTTGTGGGCAACCCATACCGAGGTGGGCAATGTGTCCTCATTTATATTTTCTGTGAAGTAGTTGTCTATATGTGTGGAGATAGTCGAGATATTTACCGGGTCAGTAAGCAGGGAGTCATTAACCCCTATTTTGTTAACGGTATACCTTTTGCGCAAACCAATCGATAAACGCTTATTGCGATTTTTTTTATACCAAAAATTGGTAGAATATGAAGCGGCCTAAACTGAAGAATTTTATATATATATATATATATATATATATATATATATTTGGGGTATATTTATTATAGCAACAAGTAAAAAATATTGCATTTTTTTCAAAATTGTCGCTCTGGTTTTGTTTATAGCGCAACAAAAAAAACGCAGGGGTGATCAAATACTACTAAAAGAAAGCTCTATTTGTGGGAAAAAAAGGACGCCAATTTTGTTTTGGAGCCACGTCGCACGACCACGCAATTGTCAGTTAAAGTGACGCAGTGCCGAATCGCAAAAACTGGCCAGGTCCTTTCATAAAGGTCTAAAGGTCCGGTTCATAAGTGGTTAAAAATAGAAAAGATGAGAGAGACAATGCTCTATCAGAGCGTAAAGGGACTGTTAATGGAGATGGTGTGTCTGTTTGTAAGGTGAGTGTTAAGACCTGCAGTGGTTAGGGTACTGCGGCCTTCTTTCCATCTCCCAATCGCCGAGCATAAGGAAGTATCTATCAGGCTGTGTACTCACCGAAGCCGAAATGCCGAGGGTGGCCCACCGTTGCGACCCGGCGCCGACCGTCCCCTGGAGTTGGGACAGGGGAGGTGAGCCCCGGGAGGCACCAGCGCCAGTGAGGTCCAGGTTGGTAGCCGGGATCCTGGTGCAGACTGGAACTGAAGCTCCTCCTGATGGCGGTGAGCAGAGCAGGCAGCCGAGGAGCCACAAGACAGGTGCAAGGCAGGTAGCAGAAGCTGTACTGAAGAACTGTGGAGCAGGTAACTGGAGGGGTACCGGGCAGGTGCAAGCGGATCAGACTGAGAACAGGTTCAGAGAGCAAGCCGAGGTTCAGGGGTTGGAGAGGTCAACAAGTCCAAAGTCAAGCCAGAAGTCAGGGATTATAGAAGACAGCGTATCCAGGAACAAGAGCCAAGGTCAACTTCAGGGTGAGAGGAGAGTCGTACGGAAGGTCAACTTCCGGGCGAGAGGAGAGTCGTATGGAAATCCGGGTCAAAGGTTCAGGTAATCGGCAGAGAGTCCAAGCACAAGCTGAAGACAAATCAGCAACCTGCCATAAGACAGGGGCTGGTTTAAATAGCCTGGTCAGGCCTCTGATTGGTTCCCGGAAGGTGCGCGCCCGTGCGCGCGCCCATGTGCACGCTGCGCCGCCAGACCGCGCATGCGCGCGTGTGCGCGCCTTTCCCGGCTGGGGACACGCCGGAGCGCCGCTCTATTGCGCATGTGCGAGGATCGGAAGACAGGCCTGGATCCCTGACAGTGCCCCCCCCAAGGGGCGGACTCCGGACGCCCAAACTGGCCATCAGCTCCGGATGTTCCTGGTGAAAGGCACGGATTAGGCGTGGGGCATGTAGATTCTTAGAAGGTTCCCAGGAATTGTCCTCCGGTGGGTACCCCTTCCATTTGACCAGGTACTCGAGTTGCCTACCCCTCTTCCTACAACTCACGATGGCCTCCACTTCGAATTCAAGTTCACCCTCAATCTCCACTGGTGGAGGTGGGGGTTCCCCTCTTCCGCCAAAAGGGTCTGGCACAACGGGTTTAAGGAGTGGAAAACAGGGTGGATCCTGTAAGAGTCTGGTAGGGCAAGTTCAAAGGCCACGGCATTGATTTTCCGTCTGATCTTGAAGGGACCTATGAACCTCGGGCCAAGTTTGCGAGAAGGCACAGGTAATTTTAGGTTAGTGGCGGAAAGCCAGACTTCCTCCCCGATTTTAAAGGCTGGGCACTCTTTTCTTCCTCTATCATAAATTTTTTTATAATCCTCTTGTGCCTGTCGCTTCATCCCCTGAAGCTTCAGAAAATTTGACTGGACAGCTGTTAGATGTTCCTGAACAGCTGGGACAGGTATTTCTGGTAGATCATCCGGGAGGAAGGATGGGTGAAATCCAAAGTTGGACCAGAAGGGGGTCTGATTGGTGGTGGAATGTACCGAGTTGTTGTAGGAGAACTCTGCGGATGGTAGCAGCGACGACCAATCGTCTTGAGAGGAGGAACAAAAGCATCACAGGTATTGCTCCAAAGTTTGGTTCGTTCTCTCTGTTTGGCCGTTGCTCTGTTAGGCCGAGGAGAGGCAGCTCTTGATTTCCAAGGCCTTACAAAGTTCTTTCCAGAATCTGGATGTAAATTGGCTGCCCCTGTCAGAGACGATACTTCTGGGAACCCCATGGAGCCTAACAACTTCCTTGAAAAAAGTCCTGGCTGTTTCTGCCACAGAGGGAGTTCCTGCCATGGGCACAAAATGGGACATTTTAGAGAGTCGGTCCACCACGACCAGGATTGAAGTAAAGCCTCCAGATGGAGGCAAGTCCACAATGAAGTCCATGGAAATTTCTGCCCATGGACGTTCCGGAATAGGTAAGGGTTTGAGCAATCCCCAGGACTTAGTATTGGGACCCTTGTTTTGTTGGCAACGAATGCATGAAGCAACATAGATTTTACAGTCCTGTCTCCACCTGGGCCACCAGAAAGACCGAGAAATCAGTTCACCCGTTTTCCGTGCCCCAAAATGTCCTGCTAACTTGTGGTCATGGAAGGTACTCAAGATCAATCGTCTGGCTTCCGTTGGTACAAAAATTTTCCCCCTTGACCATAGTAAGTCGTCGTGTTTATCCAGTGCCTCAATTTCCGGATCGGAACACTGTCTGGAAGCCGTTTTGAGAGAGTTTAACAAGTCCACTTGGGAAAGTAAAAGAAAATTCCGAGGTGACAGGATGGTACTGGGTTCTGCAGTGCAAGGGGTTTCGAGGAACATCCTGGAAAGGGCATCTGCTTTTCCATTCTTTGAGCCGGGTCGATAAGAAATATGGAAATTGAACCTTAAAAAGAAAAGCGCCAGAGAGAGGGAGGAGTCTAGGATGACGCGGTCCTCACGTCGGGGTGGCTAGGATGTGAGCTCCAGCAGGTCCCGCGGTGCTGCGATGGTTATACGAGTATCCGTCCTCTGGCTGACGGCCCCGTCAACCCCGCTCTCCTGTTGAGGGCAACCCCTCCGCTCCCCTCACTCCCTCCACTGCTGAACCGAGGTTAAAACTTACCTTGGCGCCTCACTGCCCTCGTAGTGCCTGTGTCTGCAGCCCGTCCCTGTGTTTGGTCACGTGGACGCGGCGTCTCCGGCGTATCTGACGGCTGCCGCATTGCTCCGGCTCGGTTGCAGGGAGTTGCACGGCGGGCTGGTGTGACAAAGGAACCGCAGATAGCGGTGTGGGGGGGGGGTCCGGATACCGGATACTGGACCCGGATACTGGACATCGGCTCTCCTGAGCAATGTGAGAGAGGCGAGCTGTGAGTTAGCCACTCTGTAAACCAGAGAGGGGTATGTGAACGGCGGTCACGGTCAGCCCTGTATATTTCAGTAGCCTGCTCACAGTACACTACCAAATACAGCTCAAACCACCAATTCACCACTGACGACCAAATTCACAGAAAACCAGCAAAACTGTAAGTACAAAAAAAAAAAAAAGTATTTCAGACTGAAGAACATGGACCTGGACAGGGGCTTGGGTTTCTTAAAGACCTGAACAGAAACTGATTCTGCAGACAGTAAGTAAAAACATCACTTACATCATTTACAACATCTATAGCTGAATTATTGTGACATGTAAAGCATGAGCATGAGTTGAAACGAAAATAAGTGAGATCAATGAAATAAGTAAAGTTGGTGAAGTTGGTGATGCAAGCGGCAAAATAAGATGAAAGAACTGGTAATTTATAGGTAAACTACAGGTAAATTACTATGTAAACTATTTGGGCGCTGGAAGAGTCATTGTGCTCTCCTTCCTTCCTTGCGTTTTCCTTCTGCCTTTTTTTTTATTGGAGATCACAACAGTACTATCAGTACAGTACTATCGCCATAATATGACACAGCTGACCATTGCAGTGAAAGCTGACGCAACAAACAATCACTAGAATATTTTTCTGTATTGTACTCTCTCCCTCTTTAAATCCCGTACTCTTAAGTGTGGCTAAATCATATACATACAAGTACATTTAAGTACTTAAATATCACCTTAGCCCCCTAACCCTAAAGAACTCTTTTGAATAGTGAGGGGAAAAAGGAAGAGAAAGAAGACCCCCACGTAAGGGGAGATTGTTGTTTATTTTTATTATATTATTCTCAAAATTCTTTAATAGAGAAAACTATTGAGATGAGTACTAGGGCAAGAGGCGCCAGAGGGGGAGCGGCTTTGACTCCCCGTCTGAGTCAAAGTCCGGGGCCAATGAGCAAATATGTAACACAGGGGATGAATGAGAGGGAGAAGGAGAAAAAAAAGGAAAAGATAAAACTTACTTCAATCAATCCAAACAGCTCAGCAAACCCTGACACTCTATCAGAGACAGCAATAGAGCTTGAGACAGACATAATACAGGATGCAGTAGAACAAACATTAGGAATGGCACTACCAACTAAGATCGACATGCAGGAAATGTTTGCTTCTTTAGAAAAAGCGTTAACAACACAAATGGAGAGAATGGAGAAAAATATGGGATCTTTGCTGGAAAGACTAGAAGAAGTTGAAAAAAAAACAGACTACAATTTTAATACTATCAAGAAATTAAAAGAGGAAATCCTAGAAATAAAAAAAGAGCAAAGGGAACAAGCGTATAAGGCAGAAGACCAGGAAAACAGAGACAGACGGAAAAATATTAGGATACGCGGAGTTCCCGATTCCACCCAGACAGAAAACCTTCCAGAAATGATTCAAAAAATCTGTAATCCTATTTTGGATAGACAAATAACCTCCCCATTAAAAATAGAATGAGCTCACCAGATTAGGAGACCTAGAGAGATCCCCCAAGACATCCCTAGAGATATCATAATGAGGTTCGAAAGCTGGGAAGAGAAAAACCAATTATGGAAAAACCTGAGAGGGAAGTCCCCAATTAAATTCGAGGACAATAACATTCAAATATACCAGGACTTATCCCAAGCAACACTTAGAAGAAGAAGAAACCTGAAACCACTACTACGGGAGCTACAAGAATTAGAAATACAGTAGAACTTGGGATTCCCGGCATGTCTGATTGGTAGAAAGAGTGGGGTTACGGCGAAACTAAGATTTGTGGATGAAATACCTGAGTTCTGTCAAAAATTAGGAATTCCAGAACCAAATAGTAACTAAAGAGGGGGCGGTGAGAAAGGCGGAAGGGTGGTGTGGAGGGGGGGAGGGGGAGGGGGAGAGGGGGGGGGTTCAGTGATGTAAAAGAAAACATGTAACTAGGCGCAGGGCGGCGGGGAGACCGGGGAACTGGAGCTCATGACTGCCTCGAGGTAATTCCCCTGGGAACAGGGGAAGGGAGGTAATGTCGAATTGTACTCCGCCTCAAGTCGGGGAGCACTCTTACACAAGGGGGTGTAAGAAAGGAGGCCCCCAAAGTAGACCGTAGGGTCAAGATTCCATATCGGGAATGGGGGGAGGGGAGGGATGAGGGAGGGGGAGGGGGGGAGGTGGAGGGAGGAGGAGTGGGGGGGAACGGGGAGGGAGGATGGGGGGGTGGGGGAGGGACAGAGGGGAAAGATAGAAATAAAGGGACGGTCGACCGCCAAATTAAAATAATGAGAGGGAACAGAGGAGAGAAAAAAAGGGTAAAGGGAAAAAAAAAAAAAAAACATAAACATATGTCTGATGTAAATTTTGTTACCTTTAATGTGAGGGGACTTAATTCGCCACGGAAAAGACACATGACCTTAAAGGAGATCGAGAGACTTTCTGCAGACGTAGTGTTCCTCCAGGAGACGCATATAACTCTGGATTCGAGAGTTAGGCTGTACTCTCGGGCAACCCCAACATGGTATTATGGTGATTCCCCCCAGAAAGGATCGAGAGGGGTAGCTATAGGGGTAGGGAAAAACGTAAGTTTCAAAGTAGAAGATAGGATAGTAGATACAGACGGGCGTTATCTTTTCCTCAGAGGAATTTTACACGGTAAACGGTATACGCTGGCCAATGTATATTGCCCTAATAAACAACCTCAGAGATATTTAAAGAAGATCCTTAACAAGTTAATGGACTTTAAACATGGTAATGTAGTCCTAGCGGGAGACTTTAATTTTACCTTAGATCTACAGTTAGATAGAGTGTCGACGATAGATAAAGGGAACAGTAAGCAACAACAAATAGTGAAAAAAAAACTCTCTAAAAACCATTTAATAAACGCATGGAGAATCACATATCCAAACAAAAGAGACTATACATTCTACTCTCCGGTACATAAAATGTATTCGAGATTGGACTATATAATGGTAGACCATGATATTCTAGAGTACGTAAACAATGCCGCGATAGGGGTGATGTCAATTTCAGACCATGCCCCCGTCTCAGTGAAAATACACTTCATAGAAGTGGAAGAGAGGAAGGGGACCTGGAACCTGAATGAGGAGTTAATAGATGACATAGAAGTTTGCGACACAATAAGAACAGATATAGGTGAATACTTCACAGCCAATAAAACACCGGATGTGAGTATATCAACTACATGGGAAGCCCATAAGGCCTACATCCGAGGGAAACTTATTTCCTTAGGTGCAGGAAAAAAAAAGAGAAGAGAAGCGAATAGAAACAGGATAATCAGAGAACTACAAGAATTAGAAGTTAAACATAAAAATCAAAAAGACAATGAAGTGTATCAGGAAATCATAATAAAGAGGACTCAACTAAGAGATCTAATGGATATAGAAACCAGGAAAATATTTAAAAATGTCTCGAAAGAAAGGTACTTATGGGGAAATAAACCGGGGAAATACTTGGCTAGGATTTCAAAAGAAAAAAGAAATAGAAATCATATAGAAAAAATAAAGGATCAGGAAGGCCAGATGAGGTACAAGACGTCCGAAATCGCAGAAGCCTTCCGGACGTATTATACCACCCTATATACAATCAGGAAGGGGGAGAAGCGAGAGGAGAAGGAGGAAAGAGAAAGGAAAATAAGTGAGTACCTAAAGGAAGCAAACTTACCAAAATTAATTCAAGAAACAGTGGAAACTTTGGAAGACCTGTGGAAACGCAGGAAGAAATAAATCAAGCGATTCAAGAAACACCCGGGGGGAAAAGTCCAGGCCCAGATGGACTGCCAATCAAATATTATAAAAAATGTAAAGATCAATTGACCCCAGAGATGTACATCTATTTTAATAAAATAGGTGAAACAGAAGAAGTAAGGAAAGAATCACTTCTTGCTAATATTTCAATCATAGCCAAAATATGAAAGGATAACACCCTTTGCTCTAATTACCGTCCAATCACACTATTAAATGCCGACATAAAAAATTTTGCAAAGATACTGGCAACAAGAATTAAGCCGTTTATGCCGGAATTAATAAACTCTGACCAGACGGGATTTGTAACAGGCAGAGAAGGTCGGGACAATAGTCTAAGAACAATCCTTCTACTACAGGAAGGGAAAAAGAAGAAACCCCCAGTCGTACTCATGTCATTAGATGCTGAAAAAGCATTTGACAGAGTCGACTGGGGGTTTATGATGGATACCCTGAGAAGCGTAGGACTGGGTCCCAGATATATGAAATGGGTGGGTAACCTATACAAATCCCCAACGGCAAGAGTAAAGGTCAACGGGAGCGTATCGTCGGTGCTAGATATGATGAACGGAACAAGACAGGGTTGCCCACTCTCACCTCTCCTATATATAATAGCTCTGGAACCATTATTGTGCAAGATAAGAAACAACCCAGACATAGGGGGGGTGAGAGTGGGAGAGGAGGAACATAAGGTGGCAGCATATGCCGATGATGTGCTCCTATACGTGACCAAACCAAAAATATCTATACCTAAAATATTAGAGGAAATAAGAAGATATGGGGATCTTTCAAATTTTAAAATAAATCCAGTAAAAACCGTAATCATGAATATAGGAATAAAGACAGAGGAAGAGGCGGAATTACATAAAGCATTCCCCTTTACGTGGGAACAAAAAGATATTACCAGGCTGTAATTCTAGCAAGACTCGTGGAATGGACAAATAGGAACACGTTAAAAAAATGGGCACAAATGGAAAAAAAAATAAGTAAGCAACAATTAAATACAATAGTTTGGATTCCACCAAAATTTAGGATAAGTAACACAGACACTCATAGCATCACAAAGCAGGTCCTTAAGATATGGGACTTAATGTGTAAACAGGAAAAATGGGAATATAACTCCCCATTAATTCCATTAGCTAACACAGATTTTTTTGCACCAGGAAATAGGACCAAATTGGGAAATAAATTAGGTAGTCTAAGGTTGGGGGAAATAGTCACAAAAGGAAAAAAAAGAAGATATACCCACAGTAGAAGGGGCTCAACACATAACCGACTGGGAATATCTACAATTGAAGCACTTTGTTAGTACACTGCCAGCACCAGTAAGAGATGACACAGCACGGAACCCAATAGAAAAACTCTGTTCCACTGGAAAACCATTACAGCATGGAATTGCGGCGATCTATAAAATATTGATAGAATTAGGGCCAACGGGAGCAATACGAAGCATAGAGGAATGGGGGAAAGACATTAGGGAAAAGATTGAAGACACACAAATGATTAAAGCTACTTTTAGTTATGCTAAAGATATTACAACAATAGAAGCTAATTATAAATGCTTGATGAGATGGCATCTGACCCCGGTTAAATTAAACAAAATACATTTGACTAATTCCCCTTTGTGTTGGAGGAAGTGTAATCAAGAGGGGACTACGTTGCATATTTGGTGGGAATGTCCGAGAGTACAGGAATACTGGAAAGAAGTTCTCGATCTAATAAAAGAAATTACAAAAGAAAATATCCCTCTAGACCCCCAGACTTGTCTGTTTCACGGACAAGGGATAGTAAAAGGAGAAAAGAAATATAGTTCGACACTGGTCCCAGTAATTCTAAATGCAGCAAAGGGTTTAATCCCGAAATTTTGGTTACACCCGCAGAAGCTCCCCATAAAAGAACTGATACACCGGGTCGACCATATCTCGGAGATGGAGTAATTGAGAAGGGCCGACTTGGGGGAAGAAGAGGAGGGGAGGGGAGAAAAGGCCTGGGACCATTGGAGATCTTTTAAAACAACTGAAAGTTTTGTTCGTGTAACATCAGAGACAGACAAGTAAATTCTCAAAAAAAAAAAAATAAAACAGGCGGCCTGCCCCGAAAATATAAACGCCTGAGAAGCAGGGAGGGGGGTGGGAACAACAGGGGGGGGGGGGTAGAGAGGGGGGCGGGAAAGGGGAAAAAAAAAAAAAAAAAGGGTCAGTGTCCTAGGCCATCGCCTACAGGGAGGGGCTGAAATAAGGCGATTACGCCTCTCGCCTTATCAGCCCCTCGGCGGAAGCAGGAAGTGGGACAGGAAGTCCCACTCCTACTGAAGCCCCCACTCCCCCCCCAAAAAATTACATGCCAAATGTGGCATGTATGGGGGTGAGGAGTGGATTAAGAGGAAGTTCCATTTTTGGGTGGAACTCCTCTTTAAGCGTTTTGCTGAACGTAAGTATTTGAGATTCTTGTGATCTGTGAAGATCATGATGGGATGAGCCGCCCCCTCCAGTAGGTATCTCCATTCTTCTAGGGCCACCTTAATGGCAAGCAGCTCTCTGTCCCCTACATCGTAGTTTCTCTCGGGGGCAGTTAGCTTCCGAGAGGCGTAGGCCACAGGATATAGCAGAGCCTTCACCCCTTGTCTCTGTGATAGGATGGCCCCGGTGGCCGTCTCAGAAGCGTCTACCTCCAGGGTAAAGGGTAGAGTTGGATCCGGATGTCGTAGGACCGGAGCAGAGGAAAAGGCGGATTTAAGCTTTTCAAAGGCTTCCTGAGCTTCTGGTGACCAGTGGAAGCGACCGCCTTGTCGGGTAAGTTTAGTAATGGGTGCCACGATGGAGGAGAATCCAACGATAAATCGTCTATAGAAATTGGCAAAACCAACAAACCGCTGCACCGCCTTCTTGTCGACCGGAGTTGGCCACGCTTGGATGGCCTCTACTTTTTGCGGGTCCATGGCGACCCCACTGGTGGAGATAATAAATCCTAGAAATTGTACTGAGGCCTTCTCAAATTCACATTTTTCTGCTTTCAGGTAAAGTTTATGCTTTCTTAGTATGGCAAGAACCACTTTGACATGGCACCGGTGTAATTCAAGGGAGGCTGAAAAGATGAGAATATCATCCAAGTAGACCACCAAAAAATCATCTAGATATTCACGAAAGATCAAAAAAAAATGAAAAACAATATCTATGGAGAGGTATTGAAGGTCGGACTATCGAGGCCAAGGAAGTAGTATAAAAATATAATTTTTAATATAATCATTGAATAAAACAAATTAGATGCATGGTAACATAAACATAAAAATAACAATAATATATACAGGTGAACCACTCTATACACAAAATCCCTAAAGTCGCCGACACACGTTTCGCCGTGGGGCTTCTTCAGGACGGATGTTTAAGGATTTTGTAAGAAGATGTATAAAAATAGTTGTCTGTAATGATACAGGGTTACATGTTATTCATATTGTCACCATAATAAAAAGAAAGAGATTTTTGAAATACAAAACAAACAACAATGAAAGAGAAAGAAATTGCAACACATTGGGCCAGATTCAGGAACACTTGCGCTGGAGTATTTCGATATGCGCCGCGTAACTGTGATGATGCGCCGTCGTTTCTATGTGCCCGTACCCACCAAACTAGATGCGCCCAATAACGGAACATTTGCGACCGGCGGAACGTTCCGACGCCAGAGTATCGTCAGCGCTTATTTTCGCTGGGCGCATCAGTCGCGCCCATTGATTTCCCATGCAAATATGCAAATGAGGTATTTTTCCCAATTCACGATCGGATTAGCACCATACGCTGGCTACATCCGCCGCGCGTATCTGGTCCCGTCCGGCGCAAAGTTATTTCTACAAAAGGCTGCTTTATCTTTACTCCAGACGGTCACAGGTCAGCAGGAGAGCAGCTACAGCAGCGTTACCGACGAAACTAGCAAGCTGAACAACAACACTTGCAAGGACAACACCTCTGTGTGCCAACATGCCAGGGGCACTCGTGGTCCTAAGACTAGTACTGGGTCCCTCGCTACGGAGGAGGCGGGCACGTGAGAGGATATACCGCACTCGTATGAACCTCTTTGGCATGGGGGATGAGGAGGTGTATCGCCTCTTCAGATTCAGCCCTGATGTAATACTTGAACTAACCACAACCCTGCAGGATGACATCACCAGCCCAACACACCGCTCACAAGCAGTGCAGCCACTGGTGAAGGTCCTGGCAACACTTCATTTTCTTGCCAGTGGATCATTCCAGCGTACAAGTGGAGTGGTGGCTGGGATGTCACAGTCCTCCATAAGCAGATGTGTGCACCAGGTTGTCCCTGCAATCCTCAGACGCATGTCCAACCAGTTCATCAGACCCACCACTGAGGAGCTGCGGCTGAAGGCAATGACAGATTTCTACAACATTGCCAGATTCCCACGCACCATCGGGGCCATTGATTGCACACATGTGGCACTCCAGCCCCCCAGTGCCACAGAGCACATATACCGCAATCGGAAGCATTGGCATTCCATCAACGTACAGGTGATAGCTGATGCCCAGCGCCTCATATGGCACGTCCGTGCCAAACACCCCGGGTCCAGCCATGACAGCTTCATATACCGTCAGAGCCCCATCCCTACAGAATTCGAACAGAACATGTATGGGGACAGCTGGCTGGTTGGTGAGTGACATGGGTGGCAGGCATGACTATCCCCTCCCGTGATGCACAACAGAAGTCGCACATGCATGACTAACATTCTCCTGTCTTTTACCTTACAGGTGACTCTGCATATGCACTGGGACCCCATCTAATGACTCCTTTCCGGAACCCCCAAACCAGAGGAGAGAGAAAATACAATGAAGCACACATCAAAACCCGTGCAGTGGTGGAGCAAACATTTGGGCTCCTGAAGTCCCGTTTCCGCTGCCTGGATAAGTCCGGGGGGACCCTATTGTATTCCCCTACCTTTGTGTGTCAGATCATCGCTGCATGTTGTATTCTGCACAACTTTGCCATGAGAAAAGGCCTGCAGATTGACATACGTGATGACCTGACCCCCCGACCCACACAGTCCCCACCTGCCAGAGGACACCCAGTCTGCTGATGGAAGAGCAGTCAGGAGGGTCCTCGCCGTAGGCATCTTTGGACACTAAACCAAAACATTAATAACACAGACAATGCACGCGTGTACACCACTGATGTCCCTAGATCACACACACCACATGCACATCGCATTGGATTAGCCCAAGTCCAGCATGTAGGAGTTGGGAGCAGTAACGCCAGCGTCAAGGCCCCAATGATGTCACTGTCCATTCACACACCTTTCACACGTCATTCATTCAGCCGTGGGGTTAACTTCACCACCACGGCCGAGGGTGACACCCCTTACTGTCAGGAGTGCCACCCTCTCACATTCACACACCATTCACACTGTCCCCTGCACTCCTGACCGTGTGCAGTTCAAAATAAATAAAAAATCTCATCACCTGAGCATGAAAATAAAATATAAACTCATAACCTGAGTATAAAAAAAAGCACAAATATAAACCAAATCAAAAATAACCCTCATCTAGGATGACGGGGGCTCCTCCTTGAGGGCACTCTCGGGCTCCTCATCTGCCTGGAGGGAGTGGGTGGTGGTGGGGGTGTGGGGGCATCTTGAGGAGGCTGTTCCCCGGATGGGCCACTCCGGCCAGCTGTTGGCTGCCTGCCCTCCAAGGCCACTGCAATCCTGCTCAGATAGAGGTTCGTCTGGGCCTGCATCCTCAACTGGCGGGTGATATTGTGCCGCTGGTCACGCTGCCGTTGCCTCCCCTCTTCCCGAATGGCAGCAGTGTTGGCATGTACAGCTGCTGTCAGGTGCCGTACATCAGCCTGCACCTCCCCCAGGCTGGTAACAATGTTCTGAACACCACTGGGCATGGAGCCCAGGCTGTCAGCGACCCGGTCCAGGTGGCCAGCAATCTCCCCCATCTGCTGGGTCTGCTTGGCGTGGTCCAACAGCACCTGGTCCTCGACCAAATCACACACCCCCCTGGTCTTCCGGGTGGCCTTCCTGGGGGCAGAGGAAGGTTGTCCCCGTGGGGATGGAGTCGCCCTTGAGGGGCTACCTAGGATGGGGGAGGGGATCACAGAGGGCCCTGCAGAGGAGGAGGACTCCTCCAACATTAAAATAAACTCCTGTTCAGATACAGGCTCCTCCACAACCACCTCTGCTGAAGTGGTGTGGGCACTCTCCTCCTCCACCTCGGTGTCTCCAGCACCCAGGGCCTCGTCAGCAGCATCCCGTTGGGGGGTTGGGGTGGACTGGCCGGCACGAGATGATGGCCCAGCACCGTCATCTGTGGATGACACAAAGCAGACACATGTTGGTGGTCCCACACACTTGGCACATGTACCCACCCCCCCCCCCACATGCAACACACCAAAAAGGGGGTAAAAATCACTTACCTGTCCTGGAGCCTTCCTCTACGGAGTCATAGCCAGGGACCCCCTCCAACTGCTCCCTGTCCAGGCAGCGGGCAACCACCTCCTCCTCCGCGGTCAGGGTGACAGGACATGGGGGACCACCACCTGTGCCCCTCTCATGGCTCCTAATGGTGGACACCTTGCCCCTCACCTTGCGCCGCAGGTCATTGATTTTTTTTGAATGTCTGAAGCACTCCGGGTGGAGTACCCCAGCACATTGACCCTGGCAGCAATGGTGGCCAGGATACCCTGCTTCCTTTCCCGGCTGGTCTTCCTGCTTTTTTTCCCATGGAGAAAATCATTAAATGCCTCCATAGCCGAGATTATCACAGTGACCTCCTGGGCATTATAGTTTAGGTTCCTCCTCTCTTTGGGGGTAGCGGGAGCAGCCATTACAGGGCAAAAGTATCTTCCCTGGGGTGGGGGGAAATGGAACTACTTTTGCGCCGGAATGGCGTTTCCGCCAGCGCTTTTAAGCGCCCAGCGGAACGCATTGCGCTGACGTTTCCCAGGAAGTGGTGCCGACGGAAGTTGTGAGCATGCACACAAGGGGGGCGAGTGGAGCCGCACTCACTGCGCATGCTCCGTGGATGATGCGCTGAACGTAAGCCTCTGCGCTGGGCTCCGCCCATCATTTACATATGATCACACCCAGTTCCACTTGCGTCGGGTTACGCCAGCGCATTATCGTTACTCTGGCGCAAGTTTACGCGCAACTGCAATGTGAATTACAGGACTTGCGCTGAAAGGGTCTTCAGAGTAACGTAAATGAGAAGCGTTACTCCAGAGGAAAGATACTCTCATCTACCTGAATCTGGCCCATAATTACATGGCCGATGACTCTGCAACCAATGCAAACCAGGGCACACACCACAATCGGGTATTCGATAGTATGTAGAATACTGGGTTCAAAAAAGTCCTCAGAACTTGTTATAGATCTGTTTAATGGAAAGATATATATATATATATATATTTATCGCTTAATGTTCTGACTAGGAAGAGTGGGGGAAGAAAGGAAGGAAGAAAAGCAAGAGAAAGGGGGGGAAGAAGAAGGAAGAGGCCAAGAAGGGAATCGTTAGTGTGTAGTAAAGAAGGGAACAAACGGTATTGAGGAAATTACCTGTTAATTGACAATAAAGTCAAGATAAGGGTATTCCTAAGATTCATACAAAAAATATGATGCTAAAGGCAGCCTCCATTCTATGTGAAAAAAGGAGTAAAGGGGATCAATAAATAAAGAAAATTATCAAGTACATAAAGTGTCTATATATATCCAAGATACAAAGAGGTAAAAGATAAAGGAAATTTACCCGTGATATAGGACCATAAAGCCAACTGGGACACATAGACAGAAAATATATTGAGCTTAAGGTTCTCGAGATGTATCAAGCAACCAAACAGAGCATGGATTTTTAGACTTCCAAGTATGAGCCAGCCAATCTGCATAGTGATAATAGAAAAGTACCATGAGCAAGACTTAGCTCTGACAGCAATGTCTCAAATAAAGAAAAAAAAGAGAAAGGGGGCAGTGATAAATCCTGCAATGGTATCTTACCAGGGGGTTGATTAGTACAGGCGTCCGTGTCCCAGGGTGTACATCTGCATGACACACAGCGCATAGTGTGGGTAAGAGCTTTAAATACCCTGCAGACGCTCTAATCACGTATAGCGTGATTGCGTCATCATTATGCGCTGTTTGCAGATGGAGGCGCATAATCACGGGGAGAGATCGTAGGGCGGAAACACATAGAGACGCCCATACACCATCCCATACCTCGGCGTCAGGCGCGCACTACGTCACCGCGCCGCGACGTCCATCCAAACGATCGCTATACGCCACCAACGAATGGGAGGGGCGGAAAGGGGAGGCACAGCCCTGCCCACCCATCATGCACATCCCTCACCATTGGAATGATGAATGAGGCAAGAACATCATTTGTCCCAACATACATGCGCCGTGTACATGCAAGCAATCCACTAGACTAAAGGGGAGGCCCGCTGAAAAGGTAACACGTCACAAATACGGCATAAGACGCAGCCAATACAAAATAAACAAAAAACAGGATTGGTATTCAACCACGCAAAAAAAAGGGAAATTTAAAATGAATGTCCTGTGAGCCTGCTCATTAGAGATTAAAGATTAGTCAGAGAGATGTTGCAAGTAAGTGTGCAGCAGAATAAAGCCAAAAAGTAAATAGCAAGAAGGAGTAGAAAGCCAGAGAAGCGATAAATGGTCCATGTTGGGGGGATTAGGATTTCATATTCATTTGGTAGTGTGCCCAAACCGCACCGGGGAGAAACATTGGGATGAAAAACATGCATGCAGAAGAATCTCTCTCTCTCTCAAACATTGCATATATACAGAGTATTACAAACATTTTAATAAAATCAATTACTTCCTACATAGATGAATATTTTTTACCAGAAACAGAAGCAGCATCTTATGAATATAAAAGAGTAATAATAGTTAAGAAAATTAAGAAATATAAAATTGGTTGTACATAGCCTATGTCTATTATAGAAATGGAAACACATCGGGAATTCTTTTTCACTATCTTCCACCTTTAATTGAGAATATCTGTGTCATAACAGATCTTGGGTGCAGAATGCACTTACCCAACCTTTGTATTCGAGTCACCTCTATGCTTGTATGGGAATGATGGATTAGGTCAAACCTGGGATACACTATTGGGATAGCAAAAACAGACTAGCATGTCATGACGTGGAAGTATTACAGGTTAGCGAAGTATATTTAGACATTTAGAAAGGATTTAAAACTTAGAGATTCATTGAGGCCAGGGGCTTGGTTGGCCTTTAAGCGATAAATCCATTGGGTCTCTCGCTGTAGAACCATTTGATCAAAGTTCCCACCTCTCTTGTCCGCGTGAATGCAATCAAGGACTGCAAATCTTACAAGAGGGATCTCGTATTTATGCATAAAAGCTACATGATGGCCCATAGTTTTGTTTAAACAAAACTATGGGCCATCATGTAGCTTTTATGCATAAATACGAGATCCCCATTTATCGCTTCTCTGGCTTTCTACTCCTTCTTGCTTTTTACCCTTTGGCTTTATTCTGCTGCACACTTACTTGCAACATCTCCCTGTCTAATCTTTAATCTCTAATGAGCAGGCTCACAGGACATTCATTTTAAACTTCCCTTTTTTTTGCGTGGTTGAATACCAATCCTGTTTTTTGTTTATTTTGTATTGGCTGCGTCTTTCACGTCCCTGGCCTCTTACGCCGTATTTGTGACGTGTTACCTTTTCGGCGGGCCTCCCCTTTAGTCTAGTGGATTGCTTGCATGTACACGGCGCATGTATGTTGGGACAAATGATGTTCTTGCCTCATTCATCATTCCAATGGTGAGGGATGTGCGTGATGGGTGGGCAGGGCTGTGCCTCCCCTTTCCGCCCCTCCCATTCGTTGGTGGCATATAGCGATCGTTTGGATGGACGTCGCGGCGCGGTGACGTAGTGCGCGTCTGACGCCGAGGTATGGGATGGTGTATGGGCGTCTCTATGTGTTTCCGCCCTACGATCTCTCCCCGTGTTTATGCGCCTCCATCTGCGAACGGCGCATAATGATGACGCAATCACGATATACGTGATTAGAGCGTCTGCAGGGTATTTAAAGCCCTTACCCACACTATGCGCTGTGTGTCATGCAGATGTACACCCTGGGACACGGACGCCTGTACTAATCAACCCCCTGGTAAGATACCATTGCAGGATTTATCACTGCCCCCTTTCTCTTTTTTTTCTTTATTTGAGGCATTGCTGTCAGAGCTAAGTCTTGCTCATGGTACTTTTCTATTATCACAATGCAGATTGGCTGGCTCATACTTGGAAGTCTAAAAATCCATGCTCTGTTTGGTTGCTTGATACATCTCGAGAACCTTAAGCTCAATATATTTTCTGGCTATGTGTCCCAGTTGGCTTTATGGTCCTATATCACAGGTAAATTTCCTTTATCTTTTACCTCTTTGTATCTTGGATATATATAGACACTTTATGTACTTGTTGATAATTTTCTTTATTTATTGATCCCCTTTACTCCTTTTTTCACATAGAATGGAGGCTGCCATTAGCATCATATTTTTTGTATGAATCTTAGGAATACCCTTATCTTGACTTTATTGTCAATTAACAGGTAATTTCCTCAATAACGTTTGTTCCCTTCTTTACTACACACTAACGAGTCCCTTCTTGGCCTCTTCCTTCTTCTTCCCCCCCTCTTTCTTGCTTTTCTTCCTTTCTTCCCCACTCTTCTCTCATCTAGCAGACATTAAGCGATAAAAAATATATATATATATATATATATCTTTCCATTAAACAGATCTATAACAAGTTCTGAGGACTTTTTTGAACCCAGTATTCTACATACTATCGAATACCCGATTGTGGTGTGTGCCCTGGTTTGCATTGGTTGCAGAGTCATCGGCCATGTAATTATGTGTTGCAATTTCTTTCTCTTTCATTGTTGTTTGTTTTGTATTTCAAAAATCTCTTTCTTTTTATTATGGTGACAATATGAATAACATGTAACCCTGTATCATTACAGACAACTATTTTTATACATCTTCTTACAAAATCCTTTAACATCCGTCCTGAAGAAGCCCCACGGCGAAACGTGTGTCGGCGACTTTAGGGATTTTGTGTATAGAGTGGTTCACCTGTATATATGTATTATTGTTATTTTTATGTTTATGTTACCATGCATCTAATTTGTTTTATTCAATGATTATATTAAAAATTATATTTTTATACTACTTCCTTGGCCTCGATAGTCCGACCTTCAATACCTCTCCATAGATATTGTTTTTCATTTTTTTTTACTTCATACACGGATGTGGCCCATGTGAGTGCATTCCCTTTGTTTTTTCTTATCCCTTCTACTTCCCCAGTCCACCCCTCCCTTTCCCTTACCACTCTCTTTGTTACATTTATTCACGAAAGATGTCATTGACAAGATGTTGGAAGGTGGCTGGGGCATTGCAAAGCCCAAAGGGCATCACCAAGTACTCGAAATGTCCAAATCGAGACCTAAAGGCCGTTTTCCATTCGTCTCTGGACCTGATCCGAATGAGGTTATAGGCGCCCCTCAAATCTAGCTTGGAAAAAACTTGAGCGACCGGAAGCGCTGAAAAAGTTCTGGAATCAGAGGCAGCGGGTACCTGTTTTTGACGGTAATTTTGTTGAGTTCACGGTAGTCAATGCAAGGCCTCAACGAGCCGTCTTTCTTCTCCACGAAGAAGATACCTGCCCCGGCTGGAGAGGAAGACCGGCGGATGAAGTTTTTTTTTAAATTTTCATCAATGTAGGCCTTGAGAGCCTTTAATTCGGTCTCGGATAATGGGAATATACGCCCGAAAGGGACCTCGGATCCAGGTAGTAAGTCAATAGGGCAATTTGTATGGCCGATGAGGTGGGAGAGAGTCGGCTTGCTGTTTATCAAATACATCCTTGAATTCAAGATAGACGGAGGGGACGTGCAGAAGGTTTTCTGGTGGGGTTGTGATAGCGGAACAGACGGTGACTGAAGGTGGAAAGCAACTCTGGGTGCAGTATGAAGATGTGAAACTGACTTCTTTCTTTAGCCAATCAATGCAGGGTTGATGCGCCTGTAACCAAGGGAGGCCCAAGATAATGGGGAATAGAGGAGACGGAATAAGATCCAGACATAGGAACTCTCGGTGGCCTGAGTCCGTGGTGGAACAGATGGGTTGAGTCTCGTGAGTAATAAGTCCGGATCGGGGCAGCGAGCCGTCGGCCAGGTGGATCTGTAACTGATGATCTTTAATGCGAAGTGGCACATGAAGTTTCTGAGCCAAGGTGGAATCTAGGAAGCAGCTGCATGCCCCTGAATCAACAATGGCTGGGAGCCGGGTTGCCCCTGCTGGTAGCTGTAGAGAAATAAAAAGCACAACATGAGTCTGAGGGAAGTTAGCAACATGGAAATTGTAGGCAGATGGCAGCTTCGACTTACTAGGTCTTATGGGGCAACCGCGGAGGAAGTGGCCAGCCGCTCCGCAGTACAGGCATAGATTGGCTTGGCGCCTACGCTGTCTTTCCTCGGAGGTGAGAGGCGCCCGGACAAGTCCAAGCTGCATCGGCTCAGGGTCAGGAAACGTGGAGACTGGAGAAGCCGCTGGAGGCGGAAGAGCTGGAGAGGGCATTGGGGGTGTCCAGGTGGGACGTGCGTTTTGAAAGCGCTCAGAGCGCCGTTCTCGTAGGCGCCGGTCTAACTGGGTAGCGGCTTGGATCAGATCTTCCAGCGTGGCCGGGGTTTCAGTCCTTGCCAGCTCATCCTTGAGGCCTTCAGTGAGCCCCAGGTGGAACTGGTACTTCAGGGCGGCTTCATTCCAGCCCGTGTCGGCCGACTATTTACGGAACTCTGCTGTGTAGTCCTCCACGGGTCTTCTTCCTTGAGCCAGGTTATGGAGAACGGCTTCAGCCGTGGCTGTGCGCTGTGGGTCGTCGTATAATTTAGCCATGTGCTCAAAGAGGGAATCAATTGAGTCCAGGATGGGGCTCCTTTGCTCCATCAAACTGTGCGCCCAGGCTTGTGGCTCTTCGGCCAAAAGGGAGATCACAAACCCTACTTTTACGGGTTCAGAACAAAAAGTCCTAGGTTGAAGAGCCAAATACAAGGAGCAGGCGTTCTTGAAGGCCCGATATCTTCTTCGGTCGCCCGCAAATCGCTCCGGGATGGGGACCCGGGGTTCGGGTTGAGTCATAACCACAGTCGGAGCGGGAGAGGCTTGAGACGTAGCGACCCCAGGGGATGGAGCCACGGATGGAGGTACGGCCCCAGGCAGGTTGCCCAATTGTTGGAGGCGACCATCAATTTGCACGTATCCTTCCTGAAGCTTTTGGACAGCCTCGGTGAGGGCGGAGACCTGCTGGCACAGGGTCTCGAAGGGAGAGCGCACCCTGTCGGCTTCGGACATCTGGCTGGTTTGTACTATCAGGCTGTGTACTCACCGAAGCCGAAATGCCGAGGGTGGCCCACCGTTGCGACCCGGCGCCGACCGTCCCCTGGAGTTGGGACAGGGGAGGTGAGCCCCGGGAGGCACCAGCGCCAGTGAGGTCCGGGTTGTTAGCCGGGATCCTGGTGCAGACTGGAACTGAAGCTCCTCCTGATGGCGGTGATCAGAGCAGGCAGCCGAGGAGCCACAAGACAGGTGCATAGCAGGTAGCAGAAGCTGTACTAAAGAACTGTGGAGCAGGTAACTGGAGGGGTACCGGGCAGGTGCAAGCGGATCAGACTGAGAACAGGTCCAGAGAGCAAGCCGAGGTTCAGGGGTTGGAGAGGTCAACAAGTCCAAAGTCAAGCCAGAAGTCAGGGATTATAGAAGACAGCGTATCCAGGAACAAGAGCCAAGGTCAACTTCAGGGCGAGAGGAGAGTCGTACGGAAGGTCAACTTCAGGGCGAGTGGAGAGTCGTATGGAAATCCGGGTCAAAGGTTCAGGTAATCGGCAGAGAGTCCAAGCACAAGCTGAAGACAAACCAGCAACCTGCCATAAGACAGGGGCTGGTTTAAATAGCCTGGTCAGGCCTCTGATTGGTTCCCGAAAGGTGCGCGCCCATGTGCACGCTGCGTCGCCAGACCGCGTGTGCGCGCCTTTCCCGCACGGGTACACGCCGGAGCACCGCTCTATTGCGCATGTGCGAGGATCGGAAGACAGGCCTGGATCCCTGACAGTATCACTACCCTAGATGGTAGAGGGATAGTTGAGATGAATGCAGTTCCCAAGATGATTCTTCCGAATGGTTAGAGTATTCCCCCTCCCCAAGCATGAGCCAAGACTTCATGAAGGGTGTCCAGATATAGAATGGCTTTGGTGAGAGACAGGTTACTTATATACAGCAAAAGAAATACTTGATGTAATCAGATATACAATTACATCCTCCTCCCACATCATCATACAATGGTGCTACTAACGAGCCCCCCTTCAAGATACCTATTTTAAGAGACAGACGGCTGTCTCCGGTAGAATCCACATGAGTTATTTATTGGTCCTTTGCCCAGACAAGGTGATTTAGAACTTCGCACCTGCTAAACAATATAAATTCACACAATGAACACTTCTTGAGAGACAGACTAAAGATTATTTACATGACACATTGAGATATTGAGATCAGTTTAAGGAATAAACCAATTATCTCCAGGCAGAGAGCACCCTAATTTTCCCAAACGTTAGAACACCCCTCTTCCACACAAGGTATACCTGCCATTACATATCCCCTGATAGCCCCGATCTGGGGGACCAACATATCCAAATTTCACCCAGATCGGTCCAGGGGTTCTTAAAAGACAAACAGAGTCTATGAAAAAATACAGAATAAAGTCTATTTTCTTCACAATACTCCCCCTCGGTTCCATGGGTCGGCATACCAGCCTAGACCCTGCCGGGTTGCTAGGGGATGCCCGGGTCAAAGTTATACTTCAAAGTCGGTTTGGCAGGAAAGCCCATCTGTATTGCCGTTCTGCTTGCCCAGGCGGTATTGCAGTGTAAAATTGTAAGGCTGCAACGCTAGACTCCAGCGCAGCAACCGGGGATTGTCTCCAGAGACTCGGTTGAGCCAGATGAGGGGGTTATGGTCAGTGAGTAGGGTAAAGGCATGGCCATAAAGGTATGGTTGGAGCTTCTTTAAGGCCCATACTAGAGCCAGGCATTCTTTTTCCATGGTGGCATAGCTGACCTTCCAAGGTAATAACTTGCCGCTGAGGTATGCCAACGGGTGCTCCATGCCATCTTATGTCCCTGGAACGCTGTTGCACACTCCGAGAACCAGGCTACCTGCTTGGGTAGGGACCTTTTGCTCAGGTCGGTGAGGGATTTCGCTAGGGTGCTATACTCCGGGACAAACTTTCTATAATACCCGGCGGTCCCTAGGGACGCCAATACCTGCGTCTTGGTGCGGGTATGGGGCCAATTGGCTATGGCCTCTACTTTTGCGGGTTCGGGGCACTGTTTCCCAGACCCTACTCTAGGCCCTAGGTATTGAACCTCTGCCATGCCCCCACGGCAGTTCTCGGGTTTCAGGGTGAGATTTAGTTTTTCCCCCAACCCAACTTGCTCTAGGTTACCTTGGTTAGCTGTCGGGGCACAGATAGTGGCCACCTCCTCGGAGCGCTCGAAGTACAGTTTCAACATGTTTACATGAAAGGCTTGTCTGCTCCTTTCACCTGAACATTTGGCCACAATATAGGTGGTGTCGCTAATCCGTTCCACCACTTTAAATAGCCCCCGCCACGCTGCCTGTAGCTTGTCCTTTTTGAATGGTCCGAGGGCTAATACTTTTTGCCCTACTTCCAGGTTCCTATCTCGTGCTCCCTGGTCATACCGTAGTTTCTGGGCTGCCTGTAGGCTCTCCCAAACTGATTCGGTCAGTGCCCGCAGGCGGTCCCCGAACTCCAGCACATACGACAAAAAAGGGATCCCTTCCTCTCCTGTGTTGCTCTCCCAGTGCTCCCGTATGAGGTCCAGGGGTCCCCGGACTTTTGTTTATAGGAGTTCGAAGGGGGAGAACCCGGTCGACGCCTGGGGCACTTCCCGGTAGGCAAACAGGAGATGGGGGAAAAATTTCTCCCACTGACCGCAGGACTCTGTGAACGCTGTGAGCATCTGCTTAAGCGTGCAGTGTTGAATTGTTCACAAAGGCTGTTGGTCTGGGGGTGGTAGGGGAAGCTAAATAACGGTTTCACCCCGCAGCTTTGCCATAACTGTTGAGTGACAGTTGCCGTGAACTGGGTTCCCTGATCTGAGAGTATTTCCCGGGGGAATCCTACTCGAGTAAAGATCCTGACTAGAGCTTCTGCTACTGTCTCTGCCTCAATGTTGGGGAGCGCCACCGCCTCAGGGTACCTGGTGGCATAGTCCACCACCGTGAGGATGTAGCACCTTCCGGTCTGCCACTCTGGAGAATGGTTCCTCTATTATAGGTAGGGACCGTAACTTGGCCTTGGGGTGCTCCCCCCGTTTCCCAATCCTTTGACACGTGTCACATGTCCTGCAGTACGTCTGCAAGTCTTTTGATATCCCTGGCCAGAAGAACGTCTGGGTAAGGCGATCCTTAGTTTTCTTGATACCCAGATGTCCTGCTAGAGGGATATCATGGCTGAGCTTTAGAAGCTCTGCCCTGTATTTGTGGGGTACAACTAGCTGTCTTTTTATAACTTGGGCTGCCCCACTTCCCACTCCCCCTGTGACCCAGTGAAGGGGATAGCATCAGGGCATACTACAGGGTTTTCGTTTCCTACCTGGGGTTCCTCAGAGTGTGTCTGTCCAGCTCAGCATGCTTGCACCCTGGTAGTCACAGGGCAGGTTCCAGCGGGATCTGGGGTAAGCAGCTGTGAAGTTAGGCACCCCAAATCGTTCCCCAACAATACTTCCGCACGTAGGCCCGACATAATACCTACTTCCATCTGCTTGGCTCCGGTGCCCCAATGTAGCTGCACTTGGGCTGTGGGTAGTTTGTGGATGGCGCCTCCTGCCACTCTTACTGCAACAGTCCTGTTGGTGTGCGCCTTCACAGATACAGTGTGCGGTTGCACCAGAGTGAGGGTGGCCCCAGAGTCTCGTAGTGCCTCAGCCTCCTTTCCATCTACTGTGACCCATTGTCTGTGGTGCACTCGGTTGTCCCGCTCGACTTGTGCTATGTTCACGTAGTTTGGTCCATTGCTCAGATTCAGTGCTGTGGTTTTCCAGCAGCTCTCATGCTGATAGTGATGAGTGGTTGCCCTTGGTAGTGGTGGCCGTTCCCAATTGCCTCTGCTCCGCTGAGGGCAATGTATCTTGTAGTGCCCTGGCCGATTGCATTGGTGACATACCAATGGCGGTCTCCAGTGCTGGTTTGGTCGCCCTCCATTAGTTCTGCTATGAGGGTAGCTTTCTTTTGGTTGCTTGCCCCCTGTCCTCGGGCTTCCAGCAGATCCTTTTTCGTAGTCCTCTTTAGTCTCTCGTAATGCTGGGCCATTCACCCGCTGACTTTATGCGTCTCATTGAATTCCGCTGCTTGCCACCAGTTGTTAAGACCTGCAGAATGGCTTTATTGAGAGACAGGTTACCTTTATACAACAAAAGAAATACTTGATGTAATCAGATATACAATAACATCCTCCTCCCACATCATCATACAATGGTGTTACTAACGAGCCCCCCTTCAAGAGACCTATTTTAGGAGACAGACGGCTGTCTCCGGTAGAATCCACATGAATTATTTACTGGTCCTTTGCCCAGACAAGGTGATTTAGAACTTCGCACCTGCTAAACAATAGAAATTCACACAATGAACACTTCTTAAGAGACAGACTAAAGAATATTTACATGACACATTGAGATATTGAGATCAGTTTAAGGAATAAACCAATTATCTCCAGGCAGAGAGCACCCTAATTTTCCCAAACGTTAGAACAACCCTTTTCCACACAAGGTATACCTTCCATTACATATCCCCTGATAGCCCTGATTTGGGGGACCAACATATCCAAATTTCACCCAGATCGGTCCAGGGGTTCTTAAAAGACAAACAGTCTATGAGAAAATCCAGAATAAAGTCTATTTTCTTCACAGTGAGCACTCAAAACACAATTAGTTTAAGAAAGTACAAAACATTATTAATATTGTATAATAAAAAATGATGTAGCGATACTCCCTCAAGAGCCGCTGGTTAAATGTGGGATAGGCATATTTTAAGTTACCTTTGACAAGTCTAGGGAAATTGATTGTAGCCACTGTGAGAGCAGTAATAGAATGTCCAAGCCGAGGTTAACGTTTTTCTAATGCTTTATTCCTCGGTCAAACATGACCAACATCAACAGAAGGTAGACAGGACAGGTTGATGAAGTGAAGGAACCTTGCAGTATCAGGCTTGGATAAAGTAGAAATAATCCCAGACATGCCCCCAGACAGACTTCTGCCACAAGCCTGGCAGCCAAAGTGTCACTTTAAGTTGCTGGGAGGTAACAGGTCCCTGCCACGAACCTGGCTCTAAGGATGCCTCTGCCACAGGCTTAGTACTTTGTAGTCTCTGATTAGATGAGCAGATCCTCCCAGTAAATTTGAGTTAACCTCCCTGGCAGGATGATTCTTTCAGATTTTAGATGCTGAAAGGGGTACCATTATTTGCAAGGAAATTTGGCGTTTTATACTGTAGGCCTGTAATTCTTAGTAATTCTTAAATCTGACCAAACAAGAGTTTAATAGGAATCCCGGGTATGACATTTTTTTAAAAACAAAACTATAATATAATAATTATAACAAATAATAATATAATTATAATAACAATTACTTAATAATATAATTAACTCAAAATCACTGAAATTTGCTCAGTTGCAGAATTGTCGCTGTAATTTTTTTTTTTTCATGACAAATTCCCCCACAAATCGCTATCGTTCAATTCTGCAAGTGATTATAATTTATTATCGCTGTTTTCTAGCTGATCTAAAACCATTTTTGACATAAAGGGACACTTTTTGTTGCTATGGACAATCTACAGTTTGCAGGGAGGAAGAACCGTTTTTATTATATAAAAGAACATGTAGGACACTGGGCAGACCACTAGGGACAAGGGGTGTGTGTATTTTTTACATACAGTACTGTAATCTATAAGATTACAGTATACTGTATGTAATGTGTTTGTTTACTTTTTTGAATATGGCGCCGTTCTCTGCCCCCGTGCGTCGCAACGTCGCAGGGAATGGAGCCCGGCGACACACGGGGACACACAGCGTGGATGCATCGCTGGATCCACAGACAAGGTAAGTAAACCTTGCCTGTGAAAGCTGCGAGGCGAGCCTGAGTCTGACTCGGGGTTACCAATCACAGCATAAAAATCTAACCCCGAGTCAGACTCGGGAATACCGCCAGGGGGGTTAAGGTCACTGATCGACAGTTTAAATATACCTGTAGTATGACTGTGACTAAGTCACTGAGACCCCTTTCAGCATCCGCTCAGAACTCACGAAGAACCAAGGAAAAATGGTCTCTGCCACAGATATACCCCTCCACAGCATGCCCCGCGAGGGAAAAACTCCTCCAATTGGCTGCTGGGGAAAAGTGGCTCTGTTGGAACCCCTCTGGCACCATCTGTCGTCTGGGGGTGAGACAACCACCCCCGGAGCGCAGACTGACCCATAGGACAGTTCCAAAATTGACAGCAACCCAATCTAACAGCAACATAACTCTCTCACTCCCCACTAACTTTAGTGTAGTGCCCATACTAAAAGTAAGGGGGCGCTACAATGACATGGTCATAGATACAAATAGACCATGGAAGAATGCTGGATGCATGATATTAGATGGTAGGTGATGCTGGAAGCTGACATGTTTCTTAGGAATGCGTCATTAGGGCGCGGCATCCATCTAAATTTGCATCTGATTATACAAGACATAAAACATGTCTTTAGTATAAAAACAAACATACATTCAGTAAATGAATTACAATTTTACTCATATTCAATATATTTTATTTTAGTATAGTCACAGCAATCAGCTGCACGTGATCACCTGGTCTAAAAGCTTTGAAAGGTTTACATACAACACTAACCGGACACCAAAAATGAGACGCTCGGATCAGTTCTCGAGATTGGAAATCCGTAGTAGTAGTACGTGGGGATACTGGACAGTGTTAGCAATCACTGTGGTATATTCGATCGAGATCTATGGAATTTAATAAAGTGAAAAAAACAGAATAGCTAAGGAAATTAGTATAAAATATATATATATTCGTTTCACATAGCTGGTAAAAGTATATAGGGGAGGTTATGCACATATGTAGTTAACAATCAACTACAATGGTGCTCAACCCATCCTAAAAAGGTAAAGCTTTATAATTCTTTTTCAATCAATAGTTTTTATTATAGAAGTTTTCAAGGGGAACAGAAAAGAAAAAGGGGAAATGTAAAAGCACAGGGTAATGGGGGAATGCACAGTATACAAATAGTACGTGAAACATAGTCTAGTACAGGACAAAATATGAATAAATGCATTGAAAACAGAAAAGTCAATGGAACAAATATATGAGAACCTTATCAGTTTTGGGGCCATATGGACCAACACTGGTCAAACTGTCTTGTCGTCAAGGAGTTAATTGCTATAAGTTTTTTAAAAGTGAAATTCCTGTGGACCTCTGTTATTATATCAGAAACATTCACAGTGTTTTTTAGATTTCCAATTTCGTAGTAGAATGGACGTACGTGTTTCCAATAAAATGTGTGTAACTACTGTCCTCATGTGGAAAGGGAATCTATCAATGTGTATGTTGAGAAGAGCTAGCGCTGGATTAGGTTGAGTCAATATCCCTGTGGTGGAAGAAATGAGTTTAAAAATCTGATTCCACAGGCTTCTTATATGTGGACAATACCAGAATACATGCATGAGATTGCCTACTTGACCACATTCTCTCCAGCAGTTGGCTGGTGTGCCAGGATAGAATATGGCCAATCTCAGAGGAGTGTAGTACCACCTGTTGGTTAATTTAATGGACAATTCCCAGTGTTTTACACAGTGAGAAGCTTTATGAATCGTCTGAAAAGCACATGACCAATCCTCTTTCGTGAATCTAGCACTAAGGTCTACTTCCCAGTTTTTCATTGCAGTCGTCTTAGAAAATTTCATCTTATCTTGAAATAAATTGTAGAACAGTGATATGCCCTTTGAGGTAGGGTGAGCTGTGGAATAAAATTTCCACATTCTCTTATGAAGGGATATGGTCGGGGAAGGTAACGATTGGAGGAAGCGCACAATTCTGTCACAGGTATGGAAAGATCTGGCAGGTAAATGGAATTGGGATACAACCGTGGCAGGAAGTAGGGGCATATCATTTGCGTACAGTTCCGAAATAACAGTCACCCCATGTGAATCAAGGTCAGAGACAGTCAATCTGGGTATCTTGGCTTCAAGTAGTCGTAATGGTAATTGGAGGTCAATATCATGAAAGTCTTGATGGTCTTGGTTCAGTATATGTCTCCACGCTTTCAACGAAGTCTGAAGTGAATGGTAGGGGGTAAAGAGGTTAATTTCCAAGGAGACCATTTGTCACTGAGCAACATTATTTTCACATTAGCCGTCGGTGGTGACAGTGTATTTTCTATGTTCACCCAGGGTGGGGGTGGAGCGTCTAGGTCATGGAACCAGTGTTTAATTTGGTCAAGTCGAGCTGCCCACATATAGTCATGTATGTCGGGTAGGCCTGCTCCTCCTACTTTTTTGTGAGACACAAGATTGTTACGTGAACACCGTGCCCTTTTACCCTGCCAAATATACTTCCATCCTAATGTTGTGAGGCGATTAAGGTAATGGTACGGTATACACAATGGAATTACACGAAAAAAGTATAGGATTTGAGGCATAATCAGCATTTTGAAAGCAGATATTCTACCCATCCAGGACACTTCCTTTTCAGAGATCCTTTTGAGTTGGGTTTCAATTTTTTCAATCAGTGGGGGGAAATTAGCTTTGATAAGCTTAGAGACACTACTCGTAAGGGTGATACCAAGGTATTTGATAGAGCCCGAGCTCCAAGTGTAGGGTAATCGGGATAGTAGGTAACTCTTGACATGAGGTGGTACCCCTAAGTCAAGGATAAGAGATTTTGTAAAATTGACTTTGTAATATGAAACCTTTCCAAATGACATCAGAACATTGTGCACTTCAAGTAAAGATTCAACAGGGTTGGTCAATAGTAATATCACATCATCAGCAAAAAGACTAATGGTGTGATTTTCATGGTCAAATTGGAAACCGGAAATCTTTAGATTAGACCTGATGGCTTCGGCTAGAGGTTCTATTATGAGATTGAAAATTGACGGGGATAGAGGGCAACCTTGTCTTGTGCCATTTGTTATAGGGAAAGACTCTGAAAGAAACCCAGAAGAGTACACCCGAGCAGAGGGACATGAGTATAAGGCCAATATCGCAGATAAGATAGAACCCTGGAAACCAAATTTCTGTAGAACCATTTCCATGTATGTCCAGTGTACTCGATCGAACGCCTTCTCTGCATCAATGGACAATAACAGAGAAGGCGTTCGAGTTTTTCCAGCGTGTGGTGCACAATATCAATAATACGCCTGGTGGCGTCAGAGGCCTGTCTCCCCCTCACAAAGCCCATCTGTTCGCTTCGAACAAGTGTAGGGATGATATGTTTTAATCTAGTGGCTAAGAGTTTTGCATAGATCTTGGTGTCAGTGTTAAGGAGGGAGATAGGCCTAAAATTTTCGGGAATGTCTGGGGATTTGCCAGGTTTTGGAATTGTCACTATGTGGGCTCGTAACATTTCTTGGGGAAGTGAGGTGGTGGATATAAAATTGTTGAAGACAGTTGACATATATGGTGTTAAAACTGCATGGAATGTTTTGAAATATTCGTTGGAAAAACCATCGGGACCTGGTGATTTCCCCATGGGAAGGGAGTGTATGACTTTTAGTATCTCCTGCGGAGTGATAGGTAAGTTAAGATCCTTCAATTGTTGGGATGTTAGAGAGGGAAGTTTCAGTGTATGAAGGAAAGATTGAATCTCATGTATGCTAGGTTGGGGAGCATTAGCATCTTTTTTGAGGTTATATAGAGAGCCGTAGTATTTTGCAAATAAATCAGCAATTTTTTGGGGGTTTGTGACTTTGTGTTGGGAGAGTGGGTCAGTGAGAAAAGCTATTCTAGATTTATTGCGCATGACTTTCAATCTATTTGCTAAGTATTTACCTGCCTTATTAGCATTGTTATAATGATTGAGTTTAAGCCTTCTCAAGTGTTTGTCATATTGTTGCGATAATAGTTCCCGAAGTTTTTCTCTAAGGTCTTTTAATTTGGCGGTCAAGGGGGGGGATGGTGATTGTTTATTACTGTTCTCAGTGTCTTTAAGGTCACTGAGGACATCTTGGATTTCTTTGGATCTCTTTCTTTTTTCTATTGTCCCTATTTGTATGATAATACCCCGTATAACTGCTTTGTGAGCATTCCACAAGGTATTGGGATCAGTTACAGAGTTTGAATTGAGTTGGAAATAGTTATTGAGATGTTCGGTAATAGATTGTTGGTGGTGTGGATTCAGTATAGTTCTATTGTTACAGCGCCAAATGGATGAGGAGGGAGAGACCCCTCTTTCAACAATCGACAAGGAGATGGCAGCGTGGTCAGACCACGTAATATCATGAATTGATGTCTTATCTATGTCCTGTAGTAGCCACTTGTCTGTTAAGAACATGTCTATTCTTGAATAGGAACCATGTCTCCCTGAAAAAAAGTATAATTGCGTTCATTCGAATGAAGGCATCTCCATGCATCAAATAGTTCTTCTGAATGTAGAAGCGGTAGGAGTGTTGGGACTCCTCTTGTCCTTCTAGGTGAAGAGTCAATCATCGGATCTGAAATAATGTTAAAATCACCGCATACCAATAGTCTGCCATATTGTAAAGAATGAGCTCTCTTAAGCACTCTGCGTATGAATCTCAACTGGTGGGTGTTTGGAGCATAAAGTGAGACTATGGTATATGGTTTAGCATTTATGTCACCAGTAATTATCACGTATCTGCCTTTAACATCAGTGATAACATCTTTAGGTTTGAAAGCTATAGAATTTTTGAACGCTATCAGGACACCTCCTCGTTTGGCTTTCGGGTTGGAAGCAGTATAGATAGTAGGAAAGTCCCTATGAGTGAATTGTGGAGTTTTATTCACTTGGAAATGTGTTTCTTGCACACATAGTATATCTGCGTTGGATTTGTGAACCTCTTTCCATAGTGAAAATCTTTTTGCTGGGTGGTTTAGTCCCCTAGCATTAATAGACAAAATTTTTATCACCATAGTGAGGTTGGCACATAAATGTGGTCAACAATTGTGGTTTGGTACTCACATATCAGGTAGAGATCATTGTCGTTGGCACTTACAAAGACAGCCGTGACAAGAAGAGGTTTGGTACTGGACCTTGCAAAGGAGGAGATGTCCTGGGAGAACCTGTGCATAGTATGAAAACAAACAAACAGGTTAGGAACCAAAAAGAAAAAAAAAACATAAACAGTGAACCAAACAATCTTAAGAAATGGATCCATTAATTGTTCCTATCGCAGACGTAGCTGCTATTAAGTGAACAGGGGAAAAAAGGAACTGCCGTGTAATAACTCCACACCGGAGATATTTTAGGTAGGGCTTGAGTCAAACATGGGTTTTGTTGCCGTTTGTAGATTTCTTATTCTTCTTTCGGGTGACTACTTGCCAATCTTGTTGAATTCCTTGGGGGACATTCATGGTGCGTGGATCTGTGGTTTGGTCTGGAACTATTCCCCAACGGCGAAGTAGTGTCAAACCATCTTCCAGGTTGGATACTGAAACATCAGAACCGTCATGGGTAATCACCAAGGTAGCAGGATATTTCCATTTGTGTGGCACTGCATGGTTTCTCAACGCTTTGGTGATTGATAATAGATTTCTACGGCGCTGCAAAGTGTGTCTGGAAAGGTCAGGCAGGACTCTGAGATTTCCGTATTGTTGGGGAAGGCTCCCTGGTCTGCGTGATGTTTGTAAAATTATATCCTTCACATGGAAAAAAATGGATCCTGAGTAAAACATCTCTAGGGATTTCGTCAGGGAGAAATGACGGTTTAGGGATCCTATGTATGCGGTCGATTAGGAGATCTTGGGCCGTTGCTTCTGGTAATATTGAGGAGAATAAAGTTTGTGCATATTGGAGGAGCTGATTAGGAGGCACCGTCTCAGGCACCACTCAGTTTGATGTTATTCCTCCTAGATCTGTCCTCGAGGTCCGCCATTTTGTCTTTGATCCATGCAATTTCATCTTCGTGACTGGAATGTGCATCCACCATAACATTGTGTGATGAGGCAAAATTCTCCATTCTGTGTTCAATTTTGTCCACTCTGGTACCCAGAATGTGTACTTCTCTCTGACATTCATTTAAACCTTTGTAAAGATCTGCTTGTAGAGAAGAGCGAAGAGAGAGTAGCATTTCCTTGAGCATTGTGTCAGAAATTGGTCTATCAGCTGTAGGAAAATTTGCTATGGGATCCTCTTCCCTTTCCTCAGGGTTAAGAGAGGCCTGTGGGTGGGTGGCCATTTCCATGGCGCATTCTGGCCTATGTGGGGAGTCTCTCCTCAGCTTAGACTTAGCTGGGCTTCTAGTAGTGGGACTTGGGGTTCCTGAGGGAGTATCACTCAGTGTGTCACTCTGGAGTGAGTCAACATGTCGCATACCTTGATTAGAGCAGTGTGGTGCGGCCTGCATGTTTCCTCTCATATAAGCTGCGCCATTTTGAGGCGTCCCGCGCACCGTGAGGGGAACGACATTTTCCAACTTTTGGGGCTGTAGCGTTTTTTTGCGGTATCGTCCCATCATCGCGTCGTTCAGTGGAGATTCACGATCGAACGGGACGTGTTAACGATCGAAATGCCCTCGGTGTACGCTGTTGTGGGCTGAAAATCCCCGGTGTGTCACGGAGCTCCCAGGTTAAGCGGCCATCTTAGAGGCCGGTAGCCACGCCCCCCCAAGCTTTATAATTCTTGATAGGTATAAACAAGGAATAATAATAATGTATATGTTATGCTATTGTAGTATTTATGGCACCATTTGCTTACTCCGTAAAATCAAGGGTATGTAGAAATAAGGACGGTAGGGACCCCTCAACAGCAGCAGTACTGGTAATTGAATAGGCAGTAGTTTCGTTGTAATGTATGGAGCAGCAATAAAAAGAGGAGCTATATAGGAGAACATGTAGGGGAACAGAGTATAACAGTTGGTAGCATGGCCATAGATAAAAAAAAGGCCGTAGGTAGTAAATTAGTATAATGGGCTTGCAATGGACCCGTTTCCATAATGCAGTGCAGTAATCCCATACTGAGGCCACTACCAGGTATATAATACAAATAGAAAAAGATAAGTGTCACCGGCGCAAAAGAAAATGAATTATATTGTTAAGCTGCAGTACTGTGAGCCTTCAAACAAAGGGAAATAGTGTGAGAAAAAGTGTTACTGCGCTAAATATTCTTATATCCACAATACATTAAACAACCATACTTTACAGTGTCAAATTATTAGCAATGTGCAAAGATATATCAAAACTTAGAGCTTAAATGCTGGTACATTTAATATGCAATGTTTAAACTTGTGTTGGTTTCTCCATGAGGAAAAAAACTAAAAGTTACCATAAAAAATTTGAAAAATATGAAAAATAAACCCCTAACACAAATGTGAAAGCTGAGTGGTCAGCTGAGCTATAAATAAAAAGAAAGTCCAAACACTTGTGAGATTTTTAAATCTTCCACCCGTATGAAATTGCGTGCCACCGTCACCAACAGCTGAATGCAATGCTCACCAGATCCTAGTTGTTATAGGGCAGTGTACTTTTGTCTTTTGAGGTCCAAATAGAGGTTCTCCTTAAGGTTATTTTCAGGGGTCTCCTCATAGCCTCAAAAACAACAATGGGCTCAACATGGTGAAGTACGTAAAAAAATTATCAAAACAGGTATTTAAAAATTGATACACTCACAAGCATAGTGCCCGAACCGGCACTGAGTGTCCGTGGCAATGTCGAGTGTTGTGGCCGCTCGCTAGCCTTTAAGGGTGTAGTACCTTGTTCCCGTGTCTACTCATGCCGCTGCATGGTGTACCCCCTTTCAGCGCGGATCCTCCCAGCCTCTTACGCATTTCTTTTTTTTTTTTTTAAATAATTTTTATTCAAGGTTTTGCAAAGAATACAAAGTTAAGCAAACAGTGACGACTGTAACAGAAGTGAGACTAAACATTACATGAACCGTTACAACAGTTGAGAGCAAGTAAAGTTGTATTAGACTAAACGGGACAGAGTCCTCGCCCTATCCTCACCCCGAGCCCCAAAAGGGATCATGCTGCCCCGGGGGTAGATATTGCGAGGTGGTCCCATGAAAATACCTGCTCGCAGAGTAGAACTGGCTGCAAGGAGACACTCTAAATGGTGAGGCACTATGACCTAGGCTGAATTCTTATGCAGCAATAGGGTCTCGAAATCATATGTACCAGGGGAGGGGGGAGTGCCCCAGGCTCTCCTGGCACCACCATTTGTTGTGCTGTAAACCTTATTCAAAAATATAAAGCAGATATACAAACACAGGGAAAAACCCTACGGGACCTATAGGGTCCAAAAACCCTACAATAGCTAAAGAGAAGGGTTTGCATACCAGGAAAGATGAACAGATTGTAGAAAAGAGATAGAAATAGGAAAGGTAGGAGAGGGAGAAGAAAGGATCAAGGGTTAGGAAGTACACGGAAGGTCTGTCACTCTCAGGATTCTTATTCTGAGGAGGAAACGAGGTGAGGTTAACTAGATCAGATACCCAGATAATCAAGAAAAAAAAAAAAAAAAAAAATCAAATCAAAGGGGGATACCAACAAAGGAAGCCCAAGGTTCCCAGATGAGCTTAAAGCCGTCCACGTTATCTAGAATAATGTTGGATATCTTCTCATTAGTCATTATCCAAGAAATTTTGTTTTTAGCTTTTAGGAAGGAGACTGATGGGGATTTCCAGGCCTTAGAGATGGTCATTTTGGCTCCCAGAAGGATAAAGGAGATCAGAGATTGTGAGCTCTTGGGAATTTTCGGAATAGGATTGTTGAGTAAGGCTATGGTGGGATCACGGACTACCCCTACTCCCGTGACTTTCCTGATAAGACAGAAAATTTTATGCCAGAAGGACCGGATTCTGGGGCATTCCCACATTATATGTAGTATGGAGCCCAAAAGCCCACAACCCCTGTAGCACAAAGGGGAAGATTGTGGGTAAAATTTGGCGATGCGGGTGGGGACCAGATACCAACGGGTCATAACTTTGAGGTTCGCTTCAACCAGCGATGCATTCAAAATGCCTTTATAGGAGCGAGCCAGATTGTTATGCCAGCGTTCTAGTGTCCAATCAAGGGATAGGTCACGTTCCCAGCTCGTCATGTAAGGTGCTCTCTCCATAGGCTCGGCTAAAGCAGAGTATATCAGGGATATCCCGCCTCTCGTGTCCATGGCCGATGAGCACCACTGTTCGTAGGGCGTTACCGAAGGTAGTTCTAGGCTGGTTTTCTTAACCTGGTGTAGGAAGTGGGAGAGTTGAAAAAACCTGAACTTCTCGGAAGGGGGCATTTTAAGTCTAGAGGTGCAATAGCTTAGAGTAAGAGGTCCGTTTGAGTTGAAAAAGTGGCCAATTCTGTATAGGCCTTTGTCAAGCCACCACTTGAAGGCGACTATGTCTAAACCAGGGGGAAATCGGGGGTTGCGAAAGATATGGGCCAGTGGGTGCCAATGAGAAATCAGAGAATTATGTTTATGTAGGGAGTCGCACAGAGCCATGGAGTGGGATAGTGTAGGCGCTAAGATTGGGGGGCGAGTTTTGGGGTGGGACCATAAAAGAAAATCTAAGGTAAACCCAGGGATTGCGGCTCTTTCCATGGAAACCCAATCTGGTTTGGGGCCTTTTAAGTAGATTGTCGAGAACTGGCTAAGTTGGGCTGCGCGATAGTACCACCACAGATTTGGTAATCCCAGCCCCCCCTTTAATCTGGGCCTAAACAGGACGGATTTGGAAAAACGATATCCAGATTTATCCCAGACAAAGCGTAGAATTGCGGACTGCAGAGAGGTGATATAGGATTTCGTGACTGGGATGGGCAGGGAGCGGAATAGATACAATATTTTAGGCAGAAGGGTCATCTTGACTGCATTAACTCGGCCCAGCCAAGATAAATTATGCAGCGACCATTGACGGAGGTCGTCTGTTAGCTTCTTTACCAAAGGGGGATAGTTGTGTTTGTGTAGGAGGTCGTGTCGTGAGGTGAGTTGGATGCCTAAGTAGGGGATGGAAGTGAGGTTCCAGGAGAAGGGGAAGCGGGTTTTCAGGCTGTCTACTTGAGACTGAGGCGTTGATACATTGAGAGCCATAGATTTGGACATGTTCACTTTGAGACCAGACACACTGCCAAACTCGGCAAGAAGGCGGGTCACATTAGGGGTTGAGGTGAGGGGAGAAGTGATGAAGAGAAGTACATCATCCGCGAATAAGGCGCATTTGTGCGTCGTTCGGCCGCAGCGAACCCCCTGGATACCCGGATGATTTCTGATTGCGATTGCCAAAGTCTCAATGGCTACCGCGAATAGGAGGGGGGGAGAGGGGGCATCCTTGCCTCGTGCCCTTCCTGATGGGGAATTGCTCCGAGAAGTGACCTTGGAATCTCACCTGTGCTATCGGGTGGGAATAGAGAGCCTCTAACGTCTTAATAAAGTCAGGGCCAAAGCCCCACTTGCGCAGCAAGGTGAAGAGGTAAGGCCACTCCACCGTGTCAAACGCTTTTTGCAGATCTATGGAAAGTAAATAACCTTCCTGGGGTAGACCTCCGTCCCAACCCGATCTCATAAGTGAGATTACATCTATTGCCCTCCGAATCTGGTCCGGTCCCTGCCTCCCCGGCATAAACCCTACCTGATCCTTGCTAATGTAGGAACCAATGAAGGACGCCATTCTGTTCGCTAAAATTTTTGTCATTATCTTCAAATCGTTATTGATCAACGAGATAGGTCTATAGTTGCTTACTTCGCTCGAATCCTTCCCCGGTTTGGGAATTACTGAAATGAATGCCAAGTTTGCCGAGGGGTCTAGAGGAGTGTCTCTGCGCAAGGAGTTAAAGAAACGGACCAGATAAGGGGCTAAGATCTCTGAAAATGTCTTATAGTATTGGTTTGAGAACCCGTCAGGACCCGGGGCCGAGTCCTTTTTAAGAGTCTTAATGACATCACAGATTTCTGTTACCTGGAAGGGGGATTCTAGTATAGAGCGATGGGGATCTGATAATCTAGGGAGGGGGACGTTCTGCAGAAAGGTGTCAAGATCTGCGAGTGGGTGTTGGGAGTTGGAGGAGTATAGGGTGGAATAGAATGATTGGAAAGTCTTAAGTATTGACACAGGGTTTTGGGATAAATTACCGCTCAAAGTCTTAATTTTAGGAATGGCATATGACCTCAGCTTGGGAGTGAGTTTTGCTGCCAACTGTGGTCCAAACTTATTAGCTCGCATATAGTGTTTACTACTCTGCCATTTTAGGTGTTTGTCCGCCGTAGAAGTTAGAGCCATGTTAAGTGCTAACCTGCTAGCATCCAACCTGGCCAGTGAAGTCTGAGAAGGATTACTCTTATGGTTCTTGCTTAGGGTTTTGAATTCTTTCTCAAGTTTCTCAATATCGGCCTTACGTTCCCGCTTCAATTGTGATGTAAGTTGGATAATCTTCCCCCTAAGCACTGCTTTGTGGGCCCCCCAAAGAGAACAGGGGGAGATATCGTTTGTGTCATTGTTCTCGAAGTATTCCCGAATCTCCTTTTCCAGCAAAGTGCAGTGCACCGGGTTAGAAAGAAGAGATGAGTTTAATCGCCACGGGCGAGGCCCAGGGGAGGATAAAGTACCAGAGAGCCTAACGAGCACCAGAGAGTGGTCCGACCATGGGACTTCGTGAATGGAGGCATGGGAGGCAGCGTGAATGTCAGGTGTGGGAAGGAAGATGTGGTCAATTCTGGCGTAGGTTTTATGGGGAGCCGAGTAATGCGTGTAATCTTTTGCCGAAGGGTTGAGTTCCCTCCAAACGTCTATGAGGCCCAGGGAGTTTAGAAGGCGTGCAATATGAAGGCTCTGTTTAGAAGGTCTTTTATGGCTGGGAGTCCCCATCTTAGATTTATCTAGAATAGTGTCAAAGGTGACATTGGAGTCACCTCCCAGGATAACCCGTCCCTCAAAGTGTGGTGCTAGTGTGTGAAGTAATACGGAGAAGAATTTGGCCTGTCCCTCGTTGGGGGCATAATAGGAAACCACGGTATGGACCCTCCCTTCTATTGAACCCTTAACTAGGACATACCGACCCTCCTTGTCTGTAATCGTTAATGAGTGTTCAAAGTGGGTTTTTTTGGAGAAAAGTATCGCTACCCCTCTCTTTTTGGTTTCAGCACTTGCTAAGAAAAAGGTGGGGTAACCACGGTGAAGAAAGGGGGGATTATAGCTGCTGGGGAAATGGGTCTCTTGGAGTAGGACTACATCAAGGCCCCGTGTATGATAGCTCTGAAAGGCTTTGCGTCGTTTGGACGGAGAGTTCAGACCCTGTGTGTTATGTGAAGCTATTCTAAGGGTTACTGGTTTGGAAGGTGTATCAGCCATGGACAAAAGAGGGTGCGCACGAGCACATAAAAGAGAGACCTACCGTGATCCGCTCCTTACTGGGAAATCGCATCGGTGGACTGGGTAGATGTCGCAACCAAGTGCTAGTATACTTGAGGACCTTCCGTGTCGGTTCCTGGGAGAGAAAAGAAGTATTGCAAAAATAATAGCGTGAGAAAAATTCAGACATATGGAAAAAGGGGTGAAGAAAGATAAGAGTGGAGAATGAGAGAAGACCTAGGCAAGATTGACTAGGAAGGATGAAAACAAACAGGATCGAATGGCCTAGACCACTACTGAGACCCAACACAATGTTGGGTTCAGGAAGGTGACGAACCCTATGTGGGTCGTATGCCCGCAGTCGCAGAAAGAGCTAGCTCTTATCTGGTACCGCGGTTAAGGTGGCATGCTCGTCCGCCCCAGGCCGGAAGCCCACAGTAAAAAATATAATCATATATGGGATATATCTAGGTTCAGGGGCATATCTAACTGCAGACTTAAGTAGAAAACATTGAATAAAAATGTAACATGAACAAACTGGTAGATACTGAAATCAAAAATTAGCAATCCTCGATGCCAAGGGAAAACAGAATGGGAGGGGGAAGGATTAGGGATGGTAGGGGGGAGAGGTGTGGGTGGAGGGGGCAGGGGAGAGGGGGGGGAAAACAAGGGGGGTCAGGTTTAGGGAGCATAGGGGGGTGGGTGACCACCCCCAATCACATCTCAGGTAAGGACAGATAGATAACAAGGAGTATAGGGCATTGGATCGTGTTCTCCTTCCAGAGGTCCTGTGGATATCCAATACATATACTCCCCGCCTCTTCTCTTGCACAGGGGACTCAATCAAACACACAATGAATGTAATAAAGATAAAACATAAAACAAAAATGGGAAACAAAAAATACTCAGCAAACTGGCATTGTGCTGGCCCCAAAGGGGAGAGCTAGGACAGCGAAGTGGTGAAACCCCGTTGAGGAGGCGAGTCGCAGCATATTTAACAAAGGGGACAGAGGGATAAACTCAGTCTCGGATGGAGTAGTGAGTAGCACTATTCAGATAGGGATTAGGATACTCGAATTAAGGCACAGCTGTCTCTGAGAGACGGGTCAGGGATGAAAAGTCATCTAGGAGGGCGGGAGTCTCGGTGCCTCTTTGGTTGTTGCTTGTTCCACAATGGGGTGATGGGGCTGCCAGTGGAGGGTCTCTTGGACGAGCCGGGTTTAGGAGAAGAGTCTCGGGGGGGTAATTCTTGGTTGATGAATCCAAGACGCAGTAGCAGCTGTTCTCCTTCCCCGAAGCTTGAGAAGCCATAGGTTTTGCCTTTGTGATCAAATTGCAGGCGAAATGGGAAGGACCACCTATACTTGATGGATTTCTGTGAGAGAACCCCCGAGAGGGGCTTCAGAGCCCTCCTCTTTTGGATTGTGGTCGGTGAAATGTCTGCAAAGATCTGTATTTTGTTCCCCTGAAAGTTAAGGTCTTCAGCATTGCGTGATCTCCTCATAACCTCCTCTTTCACGTTGTAGTAGTGGGGCTTGACTATTACATCCCTTGGAAGCCCATCTTGGCGAGGGGGTTGTAGAGCTCTGTGGGCCCTGTCCAGCTCAAGTTTATGTTCCGGAATATCGGGTATGATATTTTTAATGAATGATTTCACTGCTTCAGGGATATTGACTACCTCCTCAGGTAGTCCCCTAATGCGGAAATTATATCTCCTGCTGCGATTCTCCAACTCGTCGATTTTGGCTAATGCGATTTCAAGTTGGTCTTGGAGTGATTGGATGCAGTTTGTGTTTTGATTGGTGCGGGCTGAAGTGTTGTCTACCGCTTGCTCAATCGCATCCATGCGTGCACCTATAGATTGCAGATCCGCTTTAATGGAGGATGTGATCTGCGCTGCTGTTTGTGTCAGTCCAGCTGCCAGCATGTCAGAGAAGCAGTTTAGTATTTGTGCCATGTCAGACTGAGGGGGCTGAGGGATGGGGGAAGGCATCTGTAAGTCAGCTTGGCTCAAGGGGGATTGCAGCATGGGAGTGTTCATAATGTCTGCCATAGTGCGACTGAGGAGGGATTCTGTGGAGGCTGGTGATGCCAGGTGGCGGGGGACAGTACTCACAGGAGTTGCCAGCAAGGGTAGGACATGCTGGATTGGAGAAGAAGGGTCCGCAATACTGTCTTGGCCCGCCTCGTCACCACGAGGAGAGGCTGCGGTCGCCATCTTGGAGGTCTTTGGAGCCGTTAGGCCAAAGTCCAGCTGTCGGCTGAAACCCTTCCTTGCGTCGGAACCTGGCATTCAGGGATGTGCTCCGCTCCCTCCGCTACCCTGTCCGATCGTCCTCGGAGACAATCTCCCAATGCTTTTGGCGCTGTGGGCTCCGGAATGCTGGGGCGGCTCGGAGCTCTCGTTCAGAGCGTCTTCCCGGAAGTCCCGCGCATGCGCACCCCCTCTTACGCATTTCAAAATCAATTCGTTCTCAGAAAAGCTGTGGATCCCCTTTTCTCTAGATTATTTATACTGTAGTGGACCGTTTGTACTGCCAATTTCCGTTTGTTCCCCAAACCGGAAGTACATCCGCCATCTTACTGGCGCAACCGGAGGTGGCTTGTCCGCCATTTTGCTTACTGGCATACTTGTTCTAGGTTACCGTTTGTTTTGGGCATGCTAATGTCCTATTCCCCCTACCATTACTCACTCGTTTGCGGCTCGCTTCCTGTGTGGAAAACGACTACCCCCTTGCCGCGCTACAAGTGGTCGATTAGTGGTGCGCAGTGCCGTGTAGCCCGAAGTGCGTGAACCACCATTTTCCCGTTGCCGGAAGTGCTAGTGTGGCCATTTTGCTTTCTGTCACCAGCCGGAAATACACACACCGCCATTTTACCGCCGCCGGAAGTTACAAAGTGGCCATTTTGGTTTCTGTTCTGTAACGTCGTATGTGCCAACAGGCAAAGAAAGGGGGAAGCCCCTTCCGCCATATTGTTAACTGGCAGGAAAATTCCCTTTTATTGCCACTGGTAGCCACAATCGACTCTGCCATGAACTTACAACATTTTAAAACAAATATATAAAAATATATTAATAATAATACACATATATCCTAAAATCATATAATAGACCATATACCTAAAAATCTACCCTTCTATAGTGTGTATTGTCCCATGCTTTTACACTATATTCCTAACCTCGTCATGGGCACAAATATTAAATACTAAAAAGGTTAAAGCACCGTTTACATATTCACAGATTGTGTTTTGTATGTAGATACACAGCTCTGTGTAACTTAATTATATTATATATACAGGTGTGAATACATCTTGAACTAATAATCCTCCAAAAAACAATTCAAATCCAGTTCCACGTTCATTCCCCTGGGTTTTAATGTATCTAGTTTATATATCCACTCCGTTTCGTTCTTAGATATTTCTCTTTTCATATTCAAGTTCCTCCAGTTTTGATCTATTTTATCTATTGCATAAAATTTCAGTTTGCTGGGGTCTTTATTATGTTTTTGTTTGAAATGTAGCGACACGCTATGGTATATGTACCCCTTTTTTATATTCCCAATATGTTCATCCATCCGTACTGACAATTTTCTTGTGGTTCTGCCCACGTACTGCAGCCCGCAGTCGCATTCCAGCACGTACGTGATGTGCGTGCTGCAGCATGTTATCAGTTTATCAATTTTAAATGTATTGTTGTTGGCATGCGATTGAAATTGGTTAATCTTTCTTGCACCCTTTGTGGTGCAACAAGGTTTGCATTTCCCACATCTAAAAAAACATTTACTATCAAAAAAGGTGGTCATCTTTTTAGGTGGATCTGGTACATTTTTTACAAGTGTGTCTCTTAACCACCTGGCTCTTCTGTATATAAACTTAGGCTTGACGGGAAGTATTTTACTAAGGTGAGGATCTTCCAGAATGATAGGCCAATGTTTTCTGATGATATTTTCAACCATTAGGTAGTCTGTGTTGAAACCCGTTATGAAGGTCACCTCATTTCTTTCAGGGGGTTTGGGTGGTTTTACCTTGAGTATGTCATTTCGGTTCAGAGATCCCACTTCTGATCTTGTTTTCTCTAGCCGTTTCCTGTCATATCCTTTAGCAGCAAATCTATTGATCAGGATATTGGTTTGTAAGTGATAGTCATTCAAGGAGTTACAATTTATTTTTATTCTGATAAATTGCCCTTTGGGTATTGCACGCTTCCAGGAGGGATGATGACAGCTTCCGTATGGTATATACCCATTACGGTCTGTTTCTTTGAAGTATGTTTTAGTATGTAATTCTTCTCCCACCTTAAACAATTCCAAGTCTAGGAATTGTATTGCTTCTGGTTGTACATTAATGGTGAATTTAATCCCATAATTATTCGCATTAATATGTTCTACAAATTCATCTAGTTGTTCCGTGCTTCCATTCCATACAATTAGAATATCATCAATGAACCTCTTATATGTTATTATGTGTGGCCAACACCGTCCGAAGATCTCCTCACTCTCCCACTTGTTTAGAAATATGTTTGCCACACTTGGGGCGTACTTGTTGCCCATCCCAACTCCCTTGATTTGACTAAAATACTTGGTTATGCCAAAAGAAATTATTCTTCATGGCCATTCTTAGCCCTTCCAGGATGAACCGTCTTTGTTTTAGCCTAAGTTCTGAGTGGTTTTTGAGAGACCATGCTACTGCCGCCAAAGCATCTGATTGCTTGATGTTAGTATATAAAGACTCTACGTCTATTGTTAGCAGCAGTGTGGAGCTGTCAACTGAAACAGTGCGTTAATGACATCTTTGCTATCTTTAATAAAAGATTTGCCTTTTGCTGCCAAGGGTTGTAAGAACACATCTAAATATTCCCCCAGTCGGGAGTGTACTGAATTTATGCCACTGATTATAGGGCGTCCCAGGGGTTTGGATTTATTTTTATGTACTTTGGGTACCTGATAGATTACTGGTATCCTTGGGGCCTTTAATAGCATATACCTCCCTTCCTTTTTGTTTATGATATGGTCCGCGATTCCTTTGTTCAAATATTCCCTCAATTTGGAATTTAATTCTTTGTTGGGATTCTTTTTTAATGGTTGGTAGGTGGAGATGTCACTCACTAGCCTGTTGAGTTCATTTGCATAATCCTCCTTGGTTAGGATGACCAACCCCCCCCCCCCCTTTATCCGCGGGTCTTACCACAATATTTTTCCGTTTCTCCAATTTCTTTATTCCCTGCCATATTCTGTCTTGTTTTGTGTTCTTCTGTGGTTTGATAGTCTTTAATTCTTTTTCAACCATCTTTTTGGACACTTCTATATGATGGTTAGAACTAGTTTTGGGGTTAAAAGTGGATTTGTTTTTTAAAGAACTATGGGTGTATTCTGAAGTTTCTGCTGTTTTGGTATTTGTTCCCTTTTCCCTTGAAATATTTTTTAATGTTCAATTTCCTTATACATTTTTGCAAATCTATAAAGGTTTCAAAGCTATTAAGGGCTCTACTAGGTGCAAATGTTATTCCTTTGTCAAGTACCAATAGTTCCTCTTGCGAGAAGGTAATGTCTGTGAGATTGAAAATTCCTTCTCCTACCCCACTCTTTTTCTTTTTGCCTCCCCCTCTGCAGCCTCTCCTTCTTGCGGGTTGTGGTTCCACCCCACCCTGCTGGTTTGAAAAACCGGCATGGATGGTCTAAAAGTGTCCCCCCAATCTCTCCATTCCCCCTGCCATTGGGGTGGTCCATATTTTTGCCTGTAATTTTGGCCGTAATATCCCCTTCCTCTTCCCCTCCTCTCCACGGTCTGGAGTATTGGCCATTATGAGGTGGGTAGGGGTATTGCTGCCATGGGGGTCCTCCCTGTGCTCCCCCTGGTTGGGGCGGTGGTGGTCCCTGTGCACCTCCCTGGGGTTTTTCTAGTTTTTTTTCTAGTTTTTCTAGTGACTTCAAAGAATGTCTCCAGCTTTTCCACTTGTGTTGCTTCTCACTAGACAAGGGAGTATCGCAGTCTATGTTCTCAGAAGATAACGGTCTTAGCAAAATCTTACCTTGAATAGTAACAGGAGCAAGGAAACCCAGTGGGTCATAGATGCTATTCACCACCGACAGGACTCCTCTCTTAGTGAAGGGTTTGTCACAAGTTGACACTTGGAAGGTGAATGTGTCTTGTTTGATGTTTCACAACAAACCCAGACTTCGCTGTACAGGAGGCACATCTGTACTTAAATCAAGGTTTTTTTAGACTAGTGGCATAGTCCTCATTCATTCCTACTCAGAGTCTCCATGCAAGATAGAGTATGAACGTGATAAAGAACAATATGAACCAGACCTTGAGCGTGCCTAAGGTCAGTACGCCTAAAAGGGGCCAAAAAAAAAAAAGACAATAGGGTAAACCAGATACAGATTAATTGATAACAATAATCCATCAGTGAACCAGATGCACGAAGGCCCGAGCCATTTCGACATTAGGATCCGGGACATATCTGGCGAAACAAGTCGAGTTCCATCTCCCCAATTTCCTGTTGACATGAGCCGGGATACCCTGGCGAAAAGCTGCAGAAGCCGCCCCAATCTTAAAGGAGTGCCCAGACAGACCTGTTTGGGTTCAAACCTAAGTTGGACCACAGCGTACGACAATGTTTGGAGAACTGTGCCATCGTAAGGGGAGCCAGGGGGAAGGCCTACAAGGGGATACCCCTAGGCCTATCGCCGACCAGCACCATGAGCTAGTCCAACACAGACACAGGGCACCAAGCACTACCAGTCTTGAAGTACGAGATGTCCGTGCCGCCCCAAACTGCTGAGTCTTGCATGCAGATAGATGTAGTCTGATCCGGATGCCTGACCAACTGGCCGAGCGAGAGAACCTGGGCCAAAACAGGTGAACTCACCCGGCCTGAGGAACCCAAAGAAAGCTAAATAAATAGCAGCTTTAAGGACCAAACTAAGGAGCCTCATGAAAGGCCGCCCGTCCAGCAAACCGGACATACCCCGAAATATATGCACCGTAACGGGAAGTCTACAGAAGGAAGTCGAAGGACAACTCCTTCGGATGCCTCTCAGCATAGCCTTAATCGCATCGGCAGCAAAGATAGAAGGTCTGTTCAGAACCTGTAAAGATAGATGGTGCTGAACCCCGGCAAGATATGTCTTGATGGTACCATGGGACAACCTCAGTTGAGTATGGCAAAAACCTACAAAAGCCAACAGATAACGGACATCGTGGCCATTGAAGCATGGATATTGGGACTGGAACACCTGAAAGGTCTTCCAGGCGTAAGCCTTCTTTGTGTTGATTAACAATGAAGCAATCGATCAGAGCTGCCGCGTCAAGTAAATGGGAATCTAGTCCAACATCAGAAAAAAAGGCCTGTGGGGATGGTGTGGCACATGTGTCGGCATGCGGGACCTGATGGAAAAAAGTTGGATAATTGAGCCTAGACAGAGCATCTGCAGCAACATTCTCCACACCACTAATGAATTTGCAATGTATATGGAAATGATACTGCAGGGATAACCAAATGGGTCTGCAAACAAAGGACATGATAATAAGAAACCGAGATCTACCCTTGTTGATGATCTCCACGGCCGCTAGATTGTCCGTAGAAAAAAACACTGTCTGTCCTGACCAATAACTACCCCACACCCGGGCTGCCGCTTATATCGGGAAATGGCCAACATCTCCTCTGGCCAAGGCTCTGCCAACCAGAGGGTGGCAAAAATGGCAGCATAACCTATGGAGGCTGCCGTATCTGTCACTACTTGAGGAGAGGAACTGGACTCTGCGGGTATGAACATGGCAATCACATTCCAACGCCAGAGAAACTCGTCCCACATACGAAGGTCGGCCAACACCGCAGCATCCAGTTCGACCCGGAGCTGATGGTAACAGGGGAAATGATAAGCGCTAACACATGAGTGAGGTGTTTAACAAGAAGAAATAATTAACCTAGGTCCGTGTAAGGTAATGGTGGCTACAATGTAACACAATGGAACACAAAGTAACAGTGATGAAAACACACCCAGTGAGTATGTGAAGGGAAAAATCACAAAACAAAGTCTGACTATGACCGAAGGTCTCCAAATAATAAATTAAATAAATGAAAATAAAAATGAGAATGAAAATGTGAGTGCTAGCAATAAACAAATGGACATAAATCAACAAAGAAATGAAAACAGTCCAAAAATGTTCCACTAGTGATGGAATAGATGAGTGCCCGAATAGTGAGGGGATGTCCACTAATAGTCTCCCAGAACTCTCACCTTTATACGGTGGGGAAAATACATAAAACTCAAATCTATGTATCTCCTTGGCTCAGACTCATCTTCTTCCACTCTCCAATGTTCTCCCAATCTCCCTTGTGAAAAATCAATGCCCCCATTATCAGTGTCACCAGCATAGATTTCCCCATTATCAGTGTCCCCAGCATAGATGTTCCTATTATCAGTGTCCCCAGCATAGATGTCCCCATTATCAGTGTCCCCAGCAAAGATGTCCCCATTATCAATGTCCCCAGCATAGATTTCCCCATTATCAGTGTACCCAGCATAGATGTCCCCAGCATAGGTGCTCCCAGCATATATGTCCCCATTATCAGTGTCCCCAGTATAGGTGCTCCCAGCATATATGTCCCCATTATCAGTGTCCCCAGCATAGATGTCCCTATTATCAATGTGCCCAGCATAGATGTCCCCAGCATAGATTTCCCTATTATCAGTGCCCCAAGCATAGATGTCCCCAGCATAGGTGCTCCAAGCATATATGTCCCCACTATCAGTGTCCTCAGCAGAGTCTCCTGTACATGTACAGTATTGTGCAGATTAATGCCCATTTTACGCTTGCCTGTACAATCCTATTTCTTCAGTGTAGGAGCCGACTTCAGCTCTCCTGCACCTTCTGACTCCCGCCCACTGCTGCACATGCAGGCTGTAAGTTAGAAGGATTCCTAATGTAAACAGCAGGCGGGAAGCCGGGAGGACCATGCTGATGACGTTATCTCCTACCAGCCAATCCTCAGCTCAGCACAGCAGCCAATCCTCTGGCAGCACGGGAGGGTGTGGGGGGAGTGGCTTTTTGCCCTGGACCTGCTAGACATTTACTGCTGATAACAGCAGCTGATTTTAAAAGCCAGCAGATCGGCAGTGCTGTGTTGGCAGAGTCTGGGCAAGCCGGGGGCCGGACAAAACCCCCCCGCGGGCTGGATGTGGCCAGCGGGCCGGGGCTTGGAGAACCCTGACCTAAAGTGAAAGTAGTGTGTGCTGTGCTCTTGGTCTCCCCCTAGAGTGCAGTACCCGGCATGAAGAGCCAAAGTGAATGTCTGCCATTTTTTTATGACTATCTACTATATGTGTGTATATACTGTGTATATATATATATATATATATATATATATATATATATATATAATGTGTGTGTGCATGTATGTATGCATGTATGTGTGCGTGCATATGTATGTGAGTGTGCATGTGTTTATCAGTGGCGGTGCGTCCATAAGGGTGCATATGTGCCGCCCCCTCTCTCCAGCCACCCCCTCTATGATCAATGGATAGATTTGTGAAGTGCATGAATCTATCCATGGCCACCGCTGCCACCCACATATTTAGATGTCCAGCCACTTTTCAGGTGCTGGGCGCCTGAATTACAGCAGGGGGTGTGTTTTTGAAGCACCAGATTAAAGCCATAGACTCTAATAGGCTTCAAAATAGGTGAATTGCGAGCGCCATGCTGGGCGCTCACAGTCCACCCAGGTGTGTTAGGAAAGTGAATATTAATTCGCCTTTCTAACACTGACCCACCTCTCCACCAATCAGGTGTGCGGGTCTGTTAACCGTCACCTGATTGGCTGAAACAATAGGCGTGGCTATTGGACACTTATCAGGAGGGGAGGACGGGAGATGAGGACGGCAGGAGACGCATGAAGGACCCCATTTGTGGCCGTCACCTGTTGCAACACCGAGACAGAGTAAGTGCCGGGCGAGCGGAATTCACAGTGGTGCCATTCGATGGCACAGTTGCAGCATTTGATGACACACTAGTAGCATTTAATGGGCACACTGGCTGGGTTTGATGGGCACAGTGGCACCATTTGATGGGCACAGTGGTGGTGTTTGGGCACAGTGGCAGCGTTTGAAGCGCACAGTGGTGGCATTTCATGGGCACAGTGGTGGCGTTTGATGGGCACAGTGGCTGCAAATGATGATTTTTTAAGAATTTTTCAGTTTGCTTGCACCAGCCGCCACTGGTTTAAATGTATATTTATATATGTCAGTGTGTTATATGTGTGTGTGTGTTTACATGTATGTAAGCACATTTTATGTATCCGCTTTTAATCCTAACCCCCATATGTGTACAAGCAGGACCTATTTTTGATTTTTTTGCTGGTTCATAGTGACAAAGAAATCTTAATATCGTACTTAATTAAACTGAGCGATCAAAACCTTCTTGTCTATATAAAAATGAAAGCAAACGATAGGGGTGTGAAAAAGAGAAAGGATTACATTTATTGATAACGAGAAGACATTAGGGTCAATTCACAAAGCTTTATTTTCAGATTTATTTTAACGATTTTGCATGTTATTGAAACTAGTTCAATTCACTAAACGATTTAACGCTTTGAAAAATCATCAAATAACGTTTCACTACACAGAACCGATATTTTAAGGTGTGGATCCTTATTAAAGAGTCAAATCGTTATTTTAAAGAGTCAAATCGTTATTTTAAAGAGTCAAATCGTTAAATATGTACAGAAGTGCAATTCACAAAGATTTTTTTGACAGTTATCGATCGTTAAGCAATCGTTAAATTAACACCTCCCTCAGGGTGGCATTATGACATTTCCCAGGCGATATTTTGTTGTTAGAGAAAGCTTTTGGCGATTTTTGAAGTGTAGTGAAGTTTTTAGTAGTGTTGGGCAAGATAGAACCGTACTCTATTTGAACTTAAAATTATCCAGAGGCGAAGAAGAACATGTTAGAATGTTGTTCAGATTTATAAACGTGTATTCCGTTCACATACTATTTTGGATGACTTTTCTGAAACCCAGGTGTTCGCTAAATTCCGATTATCATCTCCCATGATTTATTCTCTGTATGAGGAAATACACATGGCTTTAGAAAAGCACACACTAGAAGTTTTGCACATCACATGCTCAATCTCCATGTGTCTTGCTTGTGTGTCTCTCTCTCTCTCTCTGTATCTGCTCTTTTCCACATGCAGCTGTTTTCCTCCCCTTCTGCTCCCAGAATGCATCTCTCCAGCATTATGTAACGATCTTAAGAGTTATTTTAACGTCCCAAATCTTAATAATAACGCCTGAGTAGTTAGCATAAAGATTGGATAAAGAGTCAGTTGAAAACCATAACAACTATGTTAAATAACGATTATAGCTTTCGTGAATACCATGTTTGCTAGCGTTAAATAAGGAGTGCTAATTTAACAACTGAAGAAAACCAATAATGTTTCTCTTTGTGAATTGACCCCATTGTATTAATCCAATACTTACAACCATAACATAAATGATATCACTTGTTAAAACAGAGAGGACACTACTGAATACTGATACAACATACATGATATTAATAAGAATATGGCTATAGAGGATTCAACAATAAGTAATGTTAAGTTGTAGCGAGAGAGACAGAGAGAGGGGGAGAGAGAGAAAGAGAGAGAGAGAGGGAGAGAGGAGAGAGATTACATCACACCACCAAGAGACAGAGAGAGAGACAAAGACAGAGAGAGAGAGAGAGAGAGAGAGAGAGAGAGAGAGATAGAGGGAGAGAGGGAGAGAGAGAGAGGGAGAGAGGAGAGAGATTACATCACATCACCAAGAGACAGAGAGAGAGAGGGAGAGATTACATCACCGTGCTGCTAGGTCAGCTCATCCATCATGATTCAGTCTGCTCGATTAGGACATCATACACTGATGTTTTATACCTCTCAGACTACCTTTTCCCTCCAAAAACTCTACCCCCCCAGTAACCCCCTGCTGTCACATCCTCTTGACATATAGGAACTGTCTTGGCCAGGTCCCATGATTAGCACATCACAAGACACCTGGCTAAATAGATATTTCCTGTCTGGCCAATCTCTATACACACACCTGGTATTATTGTCTAATTAACACCGTCAATTTAAATGTGTTTTTTAATCAGACAGAAGATGGCAGGACAATGAGGGGACACTTCCTATCAGAAAAGATATTGTAAGCGTAGTCACACCAGTATGCAAAAGGTCCCCTGCTGTGATAGAGCCTTTCAGCTTGCCTTCAAAACAACAGGACAATTTAGCTCATTGGATTATCACCTGGGAACTTTACCAGAAAGAAGTAATTTCTTAAAGAACAGCTGAACTATTAATTTGTTGTATCACACAATTGAACCAGTCCAGTAAAACATACATTCATCTTTGCACTGGTTCCCCTGGTATAAATTATATGAAGTTCAAACTTTCCACCACAGTCCCCCCTGAAGTTCATTCTTGAACTTATGTCCTCCTTCAATGATCCGGTACCCACTCACAACGGCCCAGAAGCCCCGATCCTTCCCCCACCACCACTGCGGCCTCTTCCTTTCTTAAACTCGCCGTAACTCATCAATGTAGACTTGAGACAGTCCTGGTGCCTTTGAGGCTTCAGATCCGAACCATGAGTGTCTGTACTGCAATGTTTCATCACCCCTCTGCATTGGAGAAGTGGAACTCCAACATTGATGGCGGGATCCTTACATATTTAGTCCTGTATCCTGGAAATATGGTGTTATGATTGTCACAATTGGATCGGACCGTGAGACAGCACTTTTTCAGCATGATGAAGGAAAGTTCAGGAGAGTCTTCTTTGTGGCACGTTTGTCTCAAAAAGAATGACTTAGTTGTTGTTGCTTCTTTAGGTGGTGGTTGGGTGGGCCTCCGGAAAGTCATGTATGAATACAAAAGGAGAAAGGAGAACATCAGTGTACAGTTATTGAAGGAATGTCAGACAGGAGCAGTGGGGTGACTTTTACAACTATAAAGCAGTAGGTAGACTAGGGGGGGTATAATTACATTTGGAAGGTAAAAAACACAACCCTGGATGCCCAAGGATACTTTGGTTTCACTGGGTGTAAAATCTTGCATTGGCGGGCAGAAATGCTCACGCGTCTTATATAAAAAAAACAAATGATATGACTGATGTCCTGGTTATATTATCCTGAGAAGATGAATGATAGAAACCAAAATAACAACTTAGAGAGTATGCTATTACAGCTCAGCGAAGCTGGCCCCCCTACAATCAGCACAAATAAAAACTCAAGTGTGTTTCTTTAGTTCTACGTTTGTGCTGTTTTGTGCCGCAAAAAAATACGTTTGTGCTGCTTTTATTTTGAAGATATTAGCAATTGTTTTTTTCCAGACTATGACATCATCTAGCCCCCCTACAACGCCCAAATGACACAAAACTGGTCTCATTAGTTAGTGCTACGTTTGTGCTGTTTTGTGCTGCTAATATTTCCGTTCTATCTTTTATAGTTTTTGCGTTATTAATGATTTATTAAAGGTCCCCAAAGGTCAATCAGCCCCCCTACAACGCCCAAATGACACAAAACTGGTCTGATTGGTTAGTGCTACATTTGTGCTGGTTTGTGCTGCTAATATTTTTATTTGTGCTGTTATGCTTTTAAAGTTATAACAGTTTATTTATTTTTTTCAAACCCCACACACTTTGCCCACCTTACAATCAGCACAAATAAAAACTCATGTGTGTTTCTTTAGTGCTATGTTTGTGCTGTTTTGTGCTGTTTAAATTTCCATTCTATCTTTTATCGTTTTTGCGTTATTTATGATTTATTAAAGGTCACCAAAGGTCACACAGCCCCCCTACAACGCCAAAATGACATGAAACTGGTCTCGATGGTTAGTGCTACGTTTGTGCTGTTTTGTGCTGTTTTGTGCTGCTAATATTTCCGTTCTATCTTTTATCGTTTTTGCGTTATTAATGATTTATTAAAGGTCACCAAAGGTCAATCAGCCCCCTTACAACGCCCAAATGACACAAAACTGGTCTCATTGGTTAGTGCTACGTTTTTGCTGGTTTGTGCTGCTAATATTTTTATTTGTGCTGTTATGCTTTTAAAGTTATAACAGTTTATTTATTTTTTTCAAACCCCACTCACTTTGCCCACCTTACAATCAGCACAAATAAAAACTCATGTGTGTTTCTTTAGTGCTATGTTTGTGCTGTTTTGTGCTGTTTAAATTTCCATTCTATCTTTTATCGTTTTTGCGTTATTTATGATTTATTAAAGGTCACCAAAGGTCAAACAGCCCCCCTACAACGCCCAAATGACACGAAACTGGTCTCGTTGGTTAGTGCTGTTTTGTGCTGCTAATATTTCCGTGCTATCCTTTATCGTTTTTGCGTTATTAATGATTTATTAAAGGTCACCAAAGGTCACACAGCCCCTCTACAAGCCCAAATGACACAAAACTGGTCTCTGTGGTTAGTGCTATGTTTGTGCTGTTTTGTGCTGCTAATATTTCCGTTCTATCTTTTATCGTTTTTGCGTTATTAATGATTTATTAAAGGTCACCAAAGGTCACACAGCCCCCCTACAAGCCCAAATGACACGAAACTGGTCTCGTTGGTTAGTGCTACGTTTGTGCTGTTTTGTGCTGCTAATATTTTTATTTGTGCTGTTATGGTTTTAAAGTTATAACAGTTTATTATTTTTTTTCAAACCCCACTCACTTTGCCCACCTTACAACCAGCACAAATAAAAATATTAGCAGCACAAACATAGCACTTAAGAAATATTTGAAAAAAAATGTTTTTATTTGTGCTAGGGTTGTTCCGATACCGATACTAGTATTGGTATCGGGACCGATACTGATTATTTGCGCTAGTACTTGTACTCGCGCAAATATTCCCGATGCCTGGTAGAATACTTTTTTTTTTTTTGAGTACGGGTGGAGAGGGGGTGGAGTGCGGGTGGAGAGGAGGCGGAGAGCGGAGCAGAACATTCCTCGTATGGGGGAGAGGTGAGCTGCTGCTGCTGCCGCCTTGGACAAAGCCAAGACAATCCCCCCTCCTCCCGCCGCTGCCGACATCTAGTTACTATGCGCTGGGGGAACACAACAGCTGTCATTTACATTTGGATAGCTTTGTTTCCTTGCCGCTGCCGACATGTATAGCCCCTCCCTTTTGCCCGGGCACTTTGATAGACAGATCACCGTCCATCAAAGTTTCTGGGCAAGGGGCTATACATGATGGCGCGGCAGGGGAACACAGGTATTCAAATGCAAATGACAGCTGTTGTGTTCCCCCAGCGCATAGTAACTAGATGTCGACAGCGGCCGGGGGAGGGGGGGGGGTTGACTTGGCTTTGTCTTAGGGGACACAAGGCTGAATTAGGGACATGGCTGAATTAAGGGACATGGCTGCATTTGGGGACACAAGGCTGCATTTAAAAAAAAGTATGGGTAATCGGTATCGGCGAGTACATGAAAAAAGTATCGGTACTTGTACTCGGTCCTAAAAAAGTGGTATCGGGACAACCCTAATTTGTGCAAATTGTAAGGGGGGGCAGGGGGGTGGAGTTTGAAAAAAAACAAAAACATTTATAACTGAAAAACCATAACAGCACAAATACATTTTTTAGCAGCACAAACCAGCACAAACGTAGCACTAACCAACGAGACCAGTTTTGTGTCATTTGGGCATTGTAGGGGGGCTGTGTGACCTTTGGTGACCTTTAATAAATCATTAATAACGCAAAAACGATAAAAGATAGAACGGAAATATTAGCAGCACAAAACAGCACAAACGTAGCACTAACCAACGAGACCAGTTTTGTGTCATTTGGGCTTGTAGGGGGGCTGTGTGACCTTTGGTGACCTTTAATAAATCATTAATAACGCAAAAACGATAAAAGATAGAACGGAAATATTAGCAGCACAAAACAGCACAAACGTAGCACTAACCAACGAGACCAGTTTCGTGTCATTTGGGCTTGTAGGGGGGCTGTGTGACCTTTGGTGACCTTTAGTAAATCATAAATAACGCAAAAACGATAAAAGATAGAATGGAAATTTAAACAGTACAAAACAGCACAAACATAGCACTAAAGAAACACACATGAGTTTTTATTTGTGCTGATTGTAAGGTGGGCAAAGTGTGTGGGGTTTGAAAAAAATAAATAAACTGTTATAACTTTAAAAGCATAACAGCACAAATAAAAATATTAGCAGCACAAACCAGCACAAACGTAGCACTAACCAATGAGACCAGTTTCGTGTCATTTGGGCATCGTAGGGGGGCTGATTGACCTTTGGTGACCTTTAATAAATCATTTATAACGCAAAAACTATAAAAGATAGAACGGAAATATTAGCAGCACAAAACAGCACAAACGTAGCACTAACCAACAAGACCAGTTTCATGTCATTTGGGCTTGTAGGGGGGCTGTGTGACCTTTGGTGACCCTTTAATAAATCATTAATAACGCAAAAACGATAAAAGATAGAACGGAAATATTAGCAGCACAAAACAGCACAAACATAGCACTAACTAATGAGACCAGTTTTGTGTCAATTGGGCATTGTAGGGGGGCTAGATGATGTCATAGTCTGGAAAAAACAATTGCTAATATCTTCAAAATAAAAGCAGCACAAACGTAATTTTTTGCGGCACAAAACAGCACAAACGTAGCTCTAAAGAAACACACTTGAGTTTTTATTTGTGCTGATTGTAGGGGGGCCAGCTTCGCTGAGCTCCGGAGGTGCCCAGGTGCCTGGAGGCCCCCAGGGCCCCAGATGGTAACCGCCCCTCTTTTTTGCTTTATTTTTTTTTAAATATATATTTTTTTATATTTTATTTATGTTATTTTTTTATTAAAGGGCCAATTTTTTTTCTTTTATTTTTTTTAGCAGTCCGGAAGTCCCCAGGGGCCCAGAGGCCCCCAGGGCCCCCGGGTGGCAACCCCCCATTTTTTCATTTATTTTTAAAAAATATATATATTTAATATATTTTTATTTTATTTTTTTTATTAAAGGGCCAATGTTTTTTTTAGGGGTCTGGAGGTCCCCAGGGGCCTAGAGTTTCCCAGGGCTCCAGATGACAACCCCCCCCTTTTTTTATAACAAAAATATAATTTTTATATATTTTTTTATTACTTTTTATATACATATAAATATACATACATTTATTATTATTATTAAAAGACCCAGAGGTCCCCAGGGCCCCAGATGAGAACCTTTTTTCTTATAAAAATGTTTTACATATATATATATATATTTTAGTAAAAGGCTCAGAGATCCCTAGGGCCCCATGTTATTTTTGTTTATATATTTTTTTATTTATTTTTTATCAAAGGGCCCAGAGGTCCCCAGGCAACCCCCTTGTTTTTTTTCTAAATGTTTATTTCTTTTTTATATATATATATATATTTGTATTTCTTTTTTTATTAAAGGGCCCAGAGGTTTATTTTTATTAAAGGGCCCAGAGGTCCCCAGGGCCCCCGGATAGCTACCACCCTTTTTTTAATATATATTTATCTTTATTTCTTTATTTGTAAAGGAACCCCCCGCTTCTCAATTTTAGGCGGCAGCACCCCCCCCCCGGTTCTCTGCTCCAGGGGGCCCATGCCTGAAGCTGTGTAAGGGGCCCCATAATTCCTGATGGCGGGCCTGATTACACCCCCCCATGGTACGAAATTTAAAGGAATATTTCACTTTTATTGTTGCACTTTAACCACTTCTATACCGCGCCTATTCTGGCACTTCTCTCCTTCATGTAACAATTATATTTTCTTCCTTGAAAATTACTCAGGACCCCCAAACATTATATATATTTTCTTAGCAGACACCCTAGGGAATAAAGTGGCGGGCATTTTTTATTAAAAATTTCCAACGGTATTTGCGCCCAAATTTTTCTAACGACTTTTTTGTTTTTGCTTAAAAAAAACCTGTTTCATGAATTAAAAAATAACAAAGCAGTAAAGCTAGTCCAATTTTTTTTTTTTAAAGTGTATTTGTGTGCGTGAACTCGAGAGAGAGGAGCCGGACTGCAGGAGTTGGGGGTAGGCAGACCCTCCCCCCGGAGGCAATTGCCATCCTTCTCCATGCCCCCGGTGGCAATGGCGGGTGTGAGGGGGGCCTCCCACTCACCCCACCCTACCTGCTCCACTTGGGAGCCTAACTGGGGCCCAACAGGACCCCAACGGGGCAGAGGGACTCCCCCTATGAGGAAGTGAGGGGGTCTAGCCCACCCAGCCAGCCCCGTAGGTCCTTTGCCTCTCTTTATTTTAGGAGACCGCATGGCCAAAGTGCGTGCGTGTTAAACCAATTTCATGTGAGTGCAAGTGTGGTAGTTTTTGTGGGGGGGGGGCGTACTAAGCACAGGCGTACCTTGCATAGCACACCCACCGGGTTGAGACCACCAAACACAATTCACATGTAGCTGGGACCGGGATCTGAACCCTTGGCTGCAGAGGTGAACTGCTTGTCAGCGCAGTGCCAATCACGTTGAGCCACCACAGCTCCGAGCTAGCCCAATTTTTAGGGATAATGTGAAAGATGATGTTACACCGAGTAAATAGATACCTAACTTGTCACGCTTTCATATTGCGCACACTCATGGAATGGCGCTAAACTTCGGTATTAAAAATCTCCATAGGCGACGCTTGACTTTTTTTTCAGGTTACCAGTTTAGAGTTACAGAGGAGGTCTAGTGCTAAAATTATTACTCTCGCTCTAACGCACGCTATGATACCTCACATGTGGGGTTTGAACGGTGTTCACATATGTGGGTGGGACTTGCATGCGTGTTCGCTTCTGAGTGCAAGCTACTAGGGACAGGGGCATTTAAATTTAGATTTTTTTTTTTTTTTAACATATTTTTATTTTTGCACTTTTTTGTCCCTTTTTTAGTATTATTTTTCACTTTTCTTCCTATTACAAGGAATGTAAACATCCCTTGTAATAGGACTAGTGTGTGACAGGTCCTCTTTATGGAGAGAGGCGGGGTCAATAAGACGCCACATCTGTCCTCCAGGCTGGAAAGCATGGAATTGGAAAAAAAACACTGATCTCATGCTTTCAGCTGCGATCATGCTCGTTCAGCACAGTGGTGTAGTGTATAGCACGTTCACCTAGCAGCAAAAGGGTTGCTGGTTCGAATCCCGCCCATGACACCATCTGCCTGGAGTTTGCATGTTCTCCCTGTGCCTGCGGTGGGCTTCCTCCCACAATCTAAAAACGGCGTGGGGTCCCCCTCCAGGTGCATAGCAGGCCCTTAGATTTGGTCTGGAATGTAAGGGGTTAAACCCACGCCAAAGAAACGGCATGGGGTTCCCCCCAGATCCAGACCAAACCCTTATCCCAGGAACGCAGTCTGGCCTGGACAGGAATGGGGGTGGGGACGAGCGAGCGCCCCCCCCTCCTGAGCCATACCAGACCGCATGCCCTCGACATGGGGGAGTGTGTGCTTTGAGGGAGGGGGGCACTGCCCCCCCCCACCCCAAAGCACCCCATGTCGATAGGGACAAGAGCCTCTTCCCGACAACCCTGGCCGTTGGTTGTCGGGGTATGCGGGCGGGGGGGGGGGCCCCCAGATACCGGACCCCCACCCTATGTGAATGAGTATGGGGTACATCGTACCCCTACCCATTCACCTGGGGGAAAAGTGTAAAAATAAGACACCACACAGAATAAAATAATTTATTAGTCAGCTGGGGGTCTTCTACCGGGGCCCCCCACCACCACCCCATTGGGACCCGGGCTTAGCCGTTTTCTGCCGGGGGTGCGTTTTCCCCCCGGGCTTCCAGCTGTCTTCCGCCGGGGGGCGACACCCCCGGTCTTTTCCGTCGTCGCCCCCACCCCATAGAGCTCTTTTTCATCCGGGGGGGGCCCGGCGGAAAAGACCATCTTCCGCCGGGGGGTGCTCCAGCCCCCCGGGCTTCTGGTCGCCTTCCGCCAGGGGGGGGCGACACCCGCCGATGCTCTCCGCCATCTTGGCCGGGCCCCCACCCCAAATTAAGCTCTTTTACATTCGGGGGGGCCGGCGAAAAATGGCGGAGAACACCGGGGGCTTCTAGCTGTCTTCTGCCAGGGGGGCTCCAGCCTTCGGTGGCTTCCGCTTCTGCCTGGCTCCTCCGCTGGGGCCAGGGCTTCGTCGGCTTCTGCCTGGCTCCTCCGCTGGGGCCAGGGCTTCTCGTCGCTGTGTCGCTGTCTTCCGCCACGGCCCCCTTCACCACGAGCTCCCTTGCTTATGGGGGAGGGCCGCGGGCTTCGTCGGCTTCTGCCTGGCTCCTCCGCTGGGGCCAGGGCTTCTCTCCGCTGTCTTCTTCCATTCAATATTGACACAACGAAGTCCGGCGCTAAAATGCCGACAGAGCGGTGGGCAACGACTTATATTGGCATAGGGTGTGGGCGTGGTGATGCCACCATGTGACCTCAACCCATGTGACATCACTGGGCATGATGGGAATGTGATGTCACATGGGTTAAGGTCACATGCCCTATGCCGATATAAGTCGGTGCCCACCGCTCTGTCGGCATTTCAGCGCCAGACCTCGTCGTGTCAACATCGAATGGAAGAAGAAGCCCTGGCCCCAGCGGAGGAGCCAGGCAGAAGCGGAGCTCACCGGGGAAGCCCGCGGGTGTCGCCCCGCGGCGGAAGACAGCGGAGAGAAGCCCTGACCCCAGCGGAGGAGCCAGGCAGAAAAGGCCATCGAGAGCCCACCGGCAGAAAACGACGAAGCCTGCGTCCCTCCCCCATAAGCAGGAAGCTTTGTGGTGAAGGGGGCCGTGGCGGAAAGCAGCGGCGAAGACCGGGGTGGGGTGTCGTCTCTCCCCGGCAGAAAATGACGAAGCCCGCGGCCCTCCCCCATAAGCAGGAAGCTTTGTGGTGAATGGAGCCCATACTCATTCACATAGGGTGGGGGGCCGGAATCTGGGGGCTGTCTTATTAAAGGGGGCTCCCAGATTCCGATTGGCTCCCGCCCGCATAGCCCGACAACCAATGGCCAGGGTTGTCGGGAAGAGGCTCTTGTCCCTATCGACATGGGGTGCTTTGGGGTGGGGGGGCAGTGCCCCCTCCCTCAAAGCACACACTCCCTCTTGTCGAGGGCATGCGGTCTGGTACGGCTCAGGAGGGGGGGATGCTCATCCCCATCCCCATTCCTGTCCGGCCAGACTGCGTGCCTGGGATGAGGGCTTGGTCTGGATCTGGGGGGGAACCCCACGCCGTTTTTGGCGTGGGTTTAACCCCTCACATTCCAGACCAAGCCGAAGAGTCTACTGTACCCCTGGAGGGGGACCCTCGCCGGTTTCCAGTTTGAAATTTGGCACGGAGTTCCCCTTCATGGTCAGCGCAGGCTGAAAACCGTTCGGAGATTCCCGTGCGCCGCGTCACGCACAGGAATTTCAGCTATGCCACAAGGAATTTACTAAGAATTTTCTCGGCGTACTGACGTGGCGCACGGGAAGCCCCGAAGTTTCCCTCTGCGCATGCCCAGTATGCAAATGAACCTCGTGCACTTTGCAAGCGCACGGGGATCGGTTCTCAAAAGTCACTTTCACTTTCGATTCGGCCCGCCACACACATTCAAACACATGTCACTACACTTCCCCTGCATCACCCCCCCTCCCTCCCTTAATAAACTCCCGCCCAAATTCCCGATATTTACATTACTAAGTGCCGTACGCCAGCTCTATACTCGCGTGCAATGCGCCCTCTCCTGGGCGCATTAGGCATTTTAGTAAATGAGGAAATACACTGCACTGGCAGCTTATCTCTTTTGTAAATGTCAAAAACACTTTTACTCCTGCTTGTGCACCATGAGTCATGGCGCACAGGCTTGGTAAATGACCCCCGGTATGTCTTTCAATCCATATCTTTAGACAGACGGACTGTCTCAACTGACAGAAGATATTTACACCTGATAATATCCCAAGAAATCCTGCAATGTCTCATCTTCTGCAATACATGAATTATGATTTATTAGCCACCCTCTCCTGTGTAACAGCTGTCAAGTAGAGACACTTTAGTATCTCCAGGTCCATGACAAGAAGCTACTATACCATTCCTATGCAGACGACACTCAACTGTATCTCCGCGTCAGTAACGAAAAGGATCACTCTCTTGGATTAGAGAGATCCCTCATTCGCAGGCCTCGTACACACGATCGGACATATCCGATGAAAACGGTCCGCGGACCATTTCCATCGGATATGTCCGATCGGGAGTTTGATCCGATGTCGTGTACACACCATCGGATCAAATTCCCCGCCGCCGGACGGCGCGGTGACGCGGCGGTGACGTTGACGCCGCCGCGTCATCGCCACGTCACCGCACCAGGAAGTAAAACACTTCCGCGCATGTGCCGAATCCATTCGGCGGCGGCGCGCGCGGCGGCGGTGGGGGACGACATGTCTGCTGGTAAGTGTACTAACCAGCAGACATGTCGGGCGGACAGATTCCCACCGGATGGATTTCAAAGCATGCTTTGAAATCTGTCGGGTGGAGAAATCTGTCCGCTAGCCCATACACACGAGCGGAGATGTCTGCTGAAACGGTCCATCGGACCGTTTTCAGCGGACATATCCCCTCGTGTGTACGCGGCCTAATAGATAACTGGATGACATCCAGTTATCTTAAACTCAATGGTTCGAAAATAGAGCTTCTCCAGTTTCACGCAAACCGAAAAAGTCACCCCACCTCAACTTGGACCCCACCGCCCATTCTGGGTAAAACTATCACCCCTAGCATCAAAGTCAAAGTCTTGGCATCATTTTCGACTCCTATATGACAATGGATGCACAAATAGGGTCTGTAGTCAGAAGTGATCATTCATCAGTCATCATCTGCTGTGCCTACTATGCTGACTCACCCCCTTCATCCCTAAAAAGGACATTGCAGTCGTGGTGGGAACAATCATCAATTCCAGACTTGACTACGCAAATGCCCTCTATTTAGGACTCCCCAAATACCAAATCACTCGTCTGCAAGTCGTTCAAAATACGGCTGCTCGATTAGTGACTGTCAAAAAAACATGGGAGTCAGTCTCCCTTTCGCTGAGATCTCTTCACTGGCTACCAGTGAAAGACAGAATCACTTTTAAGGCACTCTGCCTAACACATAAGTGTATTCAAGGAAAGGCCTCCCAATATCTATGCGATAAAATAAAAGCCCATAACCCAAATTGCATTCTGCGATCAACAAATCAAAACCTACTGCAAATACCCAAGGCAAGATACAAATCCAAAAGAACTCGGAGATTTGCTGTCTAAGGACCTCGACTGTGGAATGCACTACCAACCACCATCCGACTGGAGTCGGACCACTTGGCCTTCAGGAGAATGATTAAAACTCATCTCTTCTGAGGTAAAGGGTTTCCTTACCAGAGGAATGGAAACAGCGCCCAGAGGCGATTCAGTTTGCATGTTTTGCGCTTTATACGTTTTTCACTCACTCACTCACTTCTGTTTGCTATCCGAGAAGTGCCCCAGGCCTCCACAGGGTTTTCGTCCTTTGAGTTGGTATATGGGCGGAGACCTCGCGGACTACTTGACTTTATTAAAGAGGAATGGGAAAGTGAACCTGTTCAGCATAAGAGTGTTCTTGAATATGTCTGCTAAATGGCTGCTAAAATAAGGCACTTCCAAGTGGGGGATCGAGTAGCGGTGCTAATTCCCACTGTGGATAGTAAACTCTTTGCCAGATGGCAAGGTCCCTTTTGAAGTTATGGAAAAAGTGGGAGAGGTAAATCATAGAGTCTGTGACGGATCTCAGATACCCCAGGTGGGCACATCCGCCGGACCTGTGTCTCCTATCCTCCAAACGCACCCGCAGCCTGGCGATTCGCCATAACCAGCCCTTAACCCCTCAATCACGAGACAATCCACACATGCAGAGCTTAACTGTTTATTAAATTCCAAACCATACAGTTTTACACACAGTTAGGGACACTCCCCTTAGCCTTGTCTAATAGGGGTGAGGGACAAGGAACAACCAATGGGAATGCAACATTTGGACATTGAAACAGTGTACAGATACCTAATGAGATTATGGTAAACAGGCAGCCTGGCTTCTCAATACACACCCCCTGCAGAGAGATGTCTGCAGTCCACTCTCCATTGTCTATGTGTCCAGCAACAAGAGGGGGGGATGGGGGAGAAGGGCTGTAACATTACATTACATTACATCGATGCCAGCTTGTCCCGGGTCTCCAATATCTTTCTGCTGGCCCATAGTCTGTCGGTAGGAGGCACGGCCCCAGTCCCTTCCAAAACACACAGTGACAGTGGGTTCTGTCACAGAGTCCATGTCACAAACTATGGTGAATGAAAGTGAACCACAACTGCAGAGAATTGAATTACTTTAATGAAAACAGTGCATTTCTCTGTGCGGTATGACATTCAGTATTGGACCCCAGGCATCACTCTTAATCTTAGTTGGGGGTTCATTACATCATCTGTCACTGCAGAGAGGAATCGTTTTAGATAGTAGGCCAGGAGGTATTATTGCATACCTACAGGGCCGCCATCAGGGGGGTACAGGCAGTACACCTGTAAGGGGCCCGGGGGTCCGAAGGTGGCAGGTGCCTGGAGGCCCCCAGGGCCCCAGATGGTAACCCCCCCTCTTTTTTTTATTTTTATAAAAAAATATATTTTTTTATATTTTATTTATTTTATTTTTTATTAAAGGGCCAATTTTTTTTCTTTTATTTTTTTTAGCAGTCTGGATGGCAACCCCCCATTTTTTAATTTATTTTTTAGAAAAATATATTTTTATTTTAGTTTTTTTATTAAAGGGCCAATGTTTTTTTTAAGGGTCTGGAGGTCCCCAGGGGCCTGGAGATCCCCAGGGTTCCAGATGACAACCCCCCTTTTTTAATTTTTATATATTTAAAAAAAAATGTATATAAAAAATGTATATATATATATTATTAAAGGGACCAGAGGGCCCCAGATGACAACCTTTTTTCTTATAAAAATGTTTTAAATGTTTTATATTTTATTTTTTATTTTTTATTTATAGATATATTTTTAGTCAATAGGCTCAGAGGTCCCCAGGGCCCCATGTTATTTTTGTTTATATATTTTTTTATTTATTAAAGGGCCCAGAGGTCCCCAGTCAACCCCCTTGTTTTTTTTATAAATGTTTTTTTTTATATATATATATATATATATATATATATATTTATTTATTTATTTATTTATTATTTTTTTATTTTCCTTCACATCAGCTGACACCTTTCGTTTTGAGACCCGCTCATAGTTGAAGCTTCAATCGTCTCTACTTGTGGTTTTTGCATCATCTGTGAGTCCTTGCAGTATTGTATATATATATATTTTTTCCCCCCCTTTGTTATAACGCTAACTTTCGTATGTTCTCAGGTTGTGCTCGAAAGTAGAAAAAAATAAATACAAATAAACCCCCTGAATGACAGATACTGGGGGCTTGTTCTTAAATCTCCCTCTTTACCTCCCCTCTCTACCCCCCCCCCCTGTGGCTCCCAAGTCTCCCAAGCAAGTTGTTCTCTCAAATTGAGTTATTATAACTCTGTCTAGGTGCTAAGCTTGTGGATTACGTTTCATGTAAACTCATATTTTATATGGTAGGCCTATCTTATATCTATCTTGTCCTGTTCAAAGCAGTGACCTTAATCCCTCTATGTAGTTCCATGTGTTTTTATATTGGTTCCATTTATGCCATTTAGTCCGAGGATCATTGTTGATTTCTGATACACTATCCCTCAACTCTTCCATCCTATAAGTTTCTTCAACTCCCTCCACCCACTCCCATGTCTTAGGGCTTTCGGGGTTTTGCCACTTCCTTGGTATCAGCTTTTTTGCTGCGTTCAACATATGTGGTATTAGTGACTGTTTATATTTTTTAATTCCCTCATCACTGCAATGGAATAGTACAACCCATGGGTCTTTTTTAATTTCCGTTCCTGTGATCTCTTTTATTTGGCCCAGTATGGAGTCCCAATATTTCTGAATTATTGGGCAGGTCCACCATAGGTGTGCCATGGTACCTCTCTCGGGGAAACCCCTCCAGCATTCGGCAGACTGATCTAATTTATATTTACTAGTTTTAACCGGTGAGACACTTATAATTCATCTCCGCAGTTTGCGAATCTATGGCGGAGGCGTGGGTCAAGCTCAAAATCCTATTTACATTTATTTCTTTTTTTATTAAAGGGCCCAGAGGTTTATTTTTATTAAAGGGCCCAGAGGTCCCCAGGCCAATGCCTGAAGCTGTGTAAGGGGCTCCATAATTCCTGATGGCGGCCCTGCCTGCCTACAAGCACTAGATTAAAATGCATATGCAAACATGTTTCATATACAGGCCAATATGACCTATTCAAGGGTTAACAAATGTCATGCATGTAACTTAGGCAGATGGAGTATTATGATAATACTTTTAGAGAAAGGCACTTGGTAGTTATATGAATTCGTTGAGAATTTATGTCCAGTTAAGATATAAGCTAAGCCCTCTGGTATACATATAGGGCCAGATTCAGGTAGAGTTAGGCTGGAGTATCAGTGATACTCCAGCCTAACTGTCACTTTAAGCCGGCGTTTTTGTTTTCTGTAACCAGAAAACAAGAAAGGCCAGGTTGGAGTTCCGATGCGAGCGGCGTAATTGAATTTTGCCATCGCATCGCAACTTTAATTTAAAAATGGCGCTGGGGGGCGTTCCCGCTGATTAACGCCGAAAAAATATGTTAATCAGCGGGAATCGGCAATTTGCGATCGTATTCGGGCGCGACGCAGTGACTTTCCGACGTTTCCGTAAGCGATACGCGGCGTAAAGATAAAGCAGCCCCCTAGTGGAATATCCTATGTTAAGTATAGCCGTCGTCATCGCGTCGAAAAAAAAAATTTGCGTCGCTTGCGTAAAACGTCCATGAATGGGGATTTGACGTCATTGACGTTCACTGACAGAATTTGGAGCATGCCAGTCGACGCATGCGCAGTACGTTCGCCCGCGGGATCGCGCTTAGTTTAAATAATACACGCCCCGTACCCGCCCAATTTGAATTCCGCCGGCTCATTTTCGATACGCTGCCGCAAATTTAGGAGCAAGTGCTTCATGAATAACAGCACTTGCTCCTAAAATTTCGCCAGAGTAACGTAAATGAGAAACGTTACTCCAGATTAAAGATGCTCCCATCTACCTGAATCTGGCCCATAATCTTTAAAAGTACTCATGCAACATCAAGTATGGCAAGTCCTATGATAGAAATATGAATCCACAGTGGCTATCTCCAAGTATGAAGGTAATTTAAACATGCCTGTTTCAATATGTACAGGTGGTATAGTTATATGCAATATGAAAAACAAGGTAAATCACAAGCATGGAACTAATAGTTTCAGGGGGGGTACTTATCACTTCGCAGAGGATGTTGCTTCTAGTAGTATAGTTGTTTTGGTGGTCTGCAATGGCTTTAGAGCAGGGGTGTCAAACTGGCGGCCCTCCAGCTGTTCCGAAACTACAAGTCCCATCATGCCTCTGCCTGTGGGAGTCATGCTTGTAACTGTTAGCCTTGCAATGCCTCATGGGACTTGTAGTTTCTGCAACAGCTGGAGGGCCGCCTGTTTGACACCCCTGCTTTAGAGGGTGTTGAGTCTACTCCGGGTAAAATAAGGCAGAATGTCCCCACACCAAGTAATGTATTGATGGTAGCGTGGAATCCCTGGATTCAATGAAATGATGGTAGCGTGGAAGCAGCATCCAGTAGTTTAAAGGTAGCGTGGACCAGGATTCACTAGGCTAAAAATCCACGCATGCTCAGAATCAAGTCGACACATGCTTGGAAGCATTGAACTTCATTTTTTTCAACACGTTGTTGTGTTTTACGTCACCACGTTCTGATACAATCGTTTTTTTTTAACTGATGGTGTGTAGGCACATCAGACCATCAGTCAGCTTCATCGGTTAACCTATGACAACGTTCCTTCAGACCGTTCTTACGGATGAACTGATCGTGTGTACAAGGCTTAACTAGGGTCATAGAGTATGATATATTTAGCTGAACTTGGAATAAAGGTTTTTGTTTGACCCTACTGCATCCCAGAGGCTCAGGCCATGTACACACGATCGAACATGTTCGCTGAAACTGGTCCGCAGACATATCCGATCACGTGTACGGCCTAGCGGACAGGTTTCCAGCGGACAAAAGTTTTAAAACATGCTTTAAAACTTGTCCGCTGGAAACCTGTCCGTCAGACATGTCCGCTGGTTAGTACGCCTAACCAGCGGACCGAAATCCCCCTCATGCATCGAATGGATTTGACGCATGCGTGGAAGCATTTTACTTCCTGGTTTGCGGACGTTGCAGCGTTAATGTCACCGCCACGTCACCGCGCTGTCTGTCCGTGGGGATTTTGGTTTGATCGTGTGTACACACCAACAGACCAAAAGATCCCCGGAGACATGTCCGATGAAAACAGTCCGCGGACCGTTTTCATCGGACATGTCTCCTCGTGAGTACGCGGCCTCAAAGGAAGGCCGTTTCAGAGGAAGTGAAGAAAATGCTAGACCTAGAGATCATTGAAGAATCGCAGAGTGAGTGGTCGAGCCCTATTGTGTTGGTACCAAAGCCCAACGGGACTCTGCGATTCTGAAATGATTTCCGGAAACTTAATAAGGTTTCACGGTTCGATGCCTACCCCATGCCCCGGGTAGATGAACTTATTGAGAGACTAGGTCCAGCCAGGTATATCACAACATTAGACCTTACCAAGGGGTATTGGCAAACCCCATTTACTAAGGCTGCTAAAGAGAAAACTGCTTTTTTCTACCCCAGAGGGGAGTTTTCAGTACAAATGAATGCCCTTTGGACTGCAAACTGCTCCAGCCACATTCCAGCGAGCAATGGATAGGATTTTACCAGGAGTATGCCTCAGTGTAATTTGGACGGCATAGTCGTTTTTAGCAGAGACTGGGAATCACACTTGCCCAAAGTCCAGGCAGTACTGGACTCTCTTTGGAAAGAGGGGTTTACAGTAAACCCTGAAAAATGTGCTTTGGGAATGCAGGAGGTGAAATACCTGGGCTATATCCTGGGTAGAGGGGTGGTGAAACCTCAGGTCAGCAAGGTAGAGGCCATAAAGAATTGGCCCTGCCTCCTCACAAAAAATCAGGTATGTGCATTCCTGGGCATTGTGGTATACTACAGGAGGTTTGTACCCAACTTTGCCACATTGGCGGCTCCATTGACTGATCTGACTAAGGGTCGGAAATCAGTCATGATGGAGTGGAATGCAGACGCTGAAAAGGATTTTTTGGAGCTCAAGTCAGCACTGTGCCAACACCCTGTCCTAATAGCATCCAATTTTTTAAAAGAGTTCATTGTCCAGACTGATGCTTCCGATGTAGGATTGGGAGCTGTGTTGTCACAGGTTGTTCATGGTGAGGAGCACCCAGTAGTCTTTCTCAGTAGGAAGTTGACACCAGAGGAGAAAAACTACGCTATAATTGAATGAGAGTATCTGGCCATTAAGTGGGCTCTGGAGTCCCTCAGAGATTACCTCTTGGGCTGATTTCTGATCATGACCTTTTAACATGAGGCAAGGTAAAGGGGCTAATGCCAGAATTACTCATTGGTTGATGGCGCTCCAGGGATTAAAATTTGTAGTGGCGAATAGGCCCGGGAGACTGCATCAAAATGCAGATTCCCTCCCCCAAGTTCATTGTTTTAGCTCCACTGTTGCCTCCACCTCCTTGGCGTTAGGGCACGGGGGGGGGGGATATGTACAGGATGCCGTGGCTGGGTCCTGGGAGGACACTATATTCACCTCTGTTTGGACTGTGGTTCCTTTTAAGGAAACAAAGGGTTAACGCACCTGTCCAAGGAAGTGGTTTAAAACAAGACAGGAAGTTGTAGGTGTGTATAGTGGAGTATAGTGGAGACTGTGGATGGTGAACAGTAGAAAGCACATGGCAGTGTCCTGCCTGGACGCCTGCTAGCTGGAGAAGTTACCTGCAACATAAAGTGAGGATTGTTTATCTGCGATAGCAGTTCTGATCTCTACAAGTCGGCGAGACTGTTATTTATTTTGTTTTTGCTGCTGTGAAGCCATTTAAGTTTAATAAACCTCCTATATGGTTTTATCTTGCAGGTAAGAAAAAAAACGTCCAGCAATTTACAACTGCTAATGCACATAGGATTGGAGGTGTTCATGTAGCTATAGATAGTTCTTTGTTTAAGTGATAACTGGCAGCTGTGTCAATTTGCATAGAAGTGGATGTTTACATCAGGTCTACCTCGCCGTTCAACTTTCCATTGGTCAGTACAGCCTCTCCCTTTGTTGCGATTAGTGACAGAGAAAAATTAGTACTGTCAGTGATACTTTTTTTATTTGCACTAACATACAATTTTTAGTATCACAGACAGTACTCACAATTGCACTAATACGGCTACAATCACGTCAAGTTGTGATTAGTGGAAAGGTATATAAATACTTGGTGGTTGTGTTTTATTGTGCACCTTTCTCCTAGCTTGACAAAGGGCTGAAATGTTTGAAATGAGAATGTCATTTTATTTTATTCGTCTTTGCTGTTTTATCAATTGTTCATGAAATTATGAAAGAGCTTTTAATACGGATAAAGACTTCTATGTGGATATTACGTTCTTGCATCATAACCGAATTATGCACAGTGGATAAGATTAGGATTCTGATAAATAAAGTAAATAGGGTACTCAAAATATTGTGATGCATAGCTTACATGTGTTTGCGATCAAAATCCTCCCTATTCCTCCCTATATAGCTAAATGCAAAGCTGAAATCACTTCCCCAGATCCCTATATTTCTTTATTAGCTATCAATATATTTTTTTCAAAACAATGTAATACAGGGTGCTTTTTGGTGCTGCTGCTTCAGTATCTAAAATAATATTAGGTTAGTTTTATTTGTGTAATGTACCAAGGTACTGTATATAACTTTGTTATATCTTTCTATATTTGTATGGTTGTTATTAGTGTTGCTCACGAATATCCGCATTGCGAATATTCGCTACGAATATTGCATATTCGAGTATTTGCGAATATCACGGCGAATATTCGCTATTTCGAATATTCGTATTTTTTTTTTTTTTTTTTTTTTTTATCTCAATATTTTTTTATTGTAGTGAATACAAGTTACAGAGATCAAATGTACAAATAGAACGATTCCTTACAGTTGCTTTGTTGTATCAAGATCGAAATTAATATCAACAAACAGTATGGGGAAGGCCCACATTACAATATAGGGTATTATACAGTACAAACAACATACGTGGGGTTACAACATAGAAAAAAACTCGAAAGTCTCGCTGCAAACGTAGCGTAACACGGCACACAAGAACTAGCTGAGGGTCACATGCTCAATATATGAGGGTGAAGGAGGGGCTTCGCCACCCGGGCACCCCATTCGGGCACTATTCTGTGCCCGAGCAAACGAGTCCCCTCCCTTCTCTCCAGTGACTACCTGGGCGTGTAGACAGGGTATCGCAGGGCAACTCACCGTGCAATGGTGTGGGAGTATCATTCAAAGATGAGAAGTTAAAGCTGAGTCTAAGCCTGAGGTACCTAACCAGGCAGTCCATTGGTGCCATTTCTTGAGCATCTGGTTTTTATTTCCCTGTCGCAGTGCTAGAGTTGATTCATAAGTGAAGTGAGTATGCGTGGTGTGAATTACGTCACAAAGAGTGGGAGGGTCAGGATCCCTCCATTTCCTAGCAATGCTAAGGCGAGCGGCTAATAGAACATGGATTATGATCATCCTCGACGGGTTGGGGAAATGGTCTATCCTCAAAGAAAGCAGTGCCAAGGACGGCAGTTTGTCTATTTTTATTTTTGTGACTTCAAAGAGGAGGTGAAACACCGATTGCCAATAATTAGTAAGGGCAGGGCACCCCCAGAAAATATGTAGGAGGTCACCCTTCTCACCACACTTCCTCCAACATGAGTTGTCCAGCAGGGGGTTAAATTTGGACAATCTGTCCGGGGTTAAATACCAACGCTGGGTCAGTTTAAACGTGAGTTCCCACAGAGTGGAACAGCATGTAGCTTTATAAGTGGAACGGCAAGCCTTTTCCCACTGATCCAACGGAATGTTTGTCCTAGGTCCCTTTCCCATCTAGATAGTGCGGTGGAGCTAGTGAATGTGGTTTTGGAGCCAAGTAGAGCATAAAACATTGATATTCCCTTTGTGTGAGCCTTAGGGGATCTGTAAAAGATCCAGGCTTGCTGTGGAATTGCGCAGGTCTCAGTGTGAGTGATAAGAGGCAGTGTCGAGTTCTAAGATATAGGAATAGGTCAGAATTTGGGAGTTGGTGCTGGGTGTTGGAGATCTGAGAAAGCCTTAATGTTGTCACCATCCAACAGATCGGATATGTGGGTTATCCCCTTGGCCTTCCAACTAGTGTAGGAGGTGGAAATCATCATAAGCTGCAGGGTCTCTATAGGGATGGGAAGTGTGGCTTGTATGTCATGAAACAGGGTCTTTTGTACAAAGTGTGTCCAAGCTTTGAGAGTAGCTAATATAGTTGGGGACATGAGGGGGGGAGCCTTGGCACCCATTATACTGGCGAAGAGCCATGTGGAGAGGTTATTGTATGGAACAGAGGATTGTTCCATGTTACTCCAGATCGTGATAGGGGGGGTGGGCAGGAGCCATTCTCTAGCTTGCGTGAGGATGGAAACATGTAGTAGTCTCGGAAGTTGACGTGCCCCAGGCCCCCGGCTAGGCGGTGTTTCACCAATTGAGTGTGACTGCATCTGGCTTTCTTGCCTTTCCATATATAATGCGATAGGATCGATTGCAGTGATGCAAAATACCTAAGAGGTATAGGGATGGGGATAGTCCGAAAGAAGGTATAGTATTTGGGGAGGTGGAACATTTTAAATGCCGCTAGACGGCCTACCCACGAGAGTTCAGAGGACGCCAACCTGGTGAGATCTGTTGTAATTTAGTGCGAGTCGGTAGGTAATTGAGAGAAAATAATTGTTTCGTAGAGGGGCTGAGCTGGATTCCCAGATATGTTATGCTGTTCTCTGCCCACACATACGGAAATTCATGTTTAATTTGGTTTCTCGTGGGTTCGTCCAAGCCCAAGTCAAGAATATATGATTTTGTCTCATTAGCTTTGTAGAAGGAGACATCCCCAAACCAGGCAAGCGTCCTCTGCACCTCAGGGAGGGAGCGAGTCGGGTCAGTGATCATGAGGATCACGTCGTCGGCAAATAGACTTATTTTATGGTCCACATCCGCTATGTGTATACCGGAGATGTTTACATTGGATCTTATGTTTTCTGCCAGGGTTCCATAACAAGGTTAAATATTAGGTGACAAACGGGCACCCTTGTCTCGTGCCATTGGAGATCGGAAAGGGAGTGGAAAGGGTATCAGCAGATAGCACACGAGCCGAGGGGTTGGAGTATAGTGCCATGATGGCAGCATGGATATTGCCAGTGAGGCCAAATTTAGTTAGTACTGCCGAGATATACCCCCAATGGACCCTGTCAAATGCCTTCTCCGCATCTAGGGATAGAAGCAGAGAAGGCACTTTGGTGGTCTCGACGTGGTGTAATACGTTAATCATTCGCCTGGTAGCGTCCGAGGCTTGACGCCCCTTGTGAAACCCGATTGGTCTTGAGATATGAGAGAGGGTAAGATGTTTTCTAATCTATTGGCTATGAGCTTGGCATATATTTTCAAGTCTGTGTTCAACAAGGAAATGGGGCGGAAGTTTTTTTGGGAGACCGGTTCCTTGCCCGGTTTAGGTAGCGTCACCACCGTGGCGGTAAGCATTTCGGGGGGGAAGGAGGCGGAGCTAGCAGCTAGGTTGAAAGTTTGGCACATGGTGGGGACTAGAATGTGTTGAAATTGTTTGTAGTATTCCCCAGTGAATCCATCAGGGCCCGGGGATTTGGAGGAGGGGAGGTGATTGATTACATTAAGAATTTCTGCAGGTGTAAAGGGGTCATTTAACTGAGATAGTTGCGTGGGTGTTATGGATGGGAGCTCAACACTATCTAGGAACATTTTGATCGAGGCGGATCGGGTTGGGTGGTGGAGGAGTCATTCTTGAGATTGTACAGGTCCTCATAATACTTACTAAAGGCATCTGCGATTGATTGGGGCTTAAGGAGCTTTTCGTTGGTGTGTGGGTGGTACAAGTAGGGAATTTTTGTTTTGTTCCTGTGCCCCTTGATCCGAAGGGACATGGCTTTGCCAGCCTTGTTCCCTGTCGAATAAGAGGTTGCCCTGAGTATCCTATATGATTTCTCGTGCTTTTCAAGAAGAAGAGCGCGCAAATCATGTCTTAGGGTGAAAATTTTAGATTGAAGGGATGGGGAAGGGCTAGTCTTATTAAGTGTTTCTGCGGAGGTTAAGGCATGAGTGAGTTCATCTAGGCGATGAGTCCTGTTTTTTTTTGCTCTGGCCCCCATTTGAAGGAAAACCCCCCTGATGACTGCTTTGTGGGCATTCCCACACCACCAGCGGGTCAGACACAGATGTTTGGTTAATTGAGAAGTATTCTTCTAATTGCTGTTTGATAGGGGTGGAATAACAGGGAGTATTGAGGAGATAATTGTTAACTCTCCAAATATAGGGAGTGGAATGGGCGGAGTCATCCGAAATGGTGACACTAACAGGGGCATGGTCTGACCAGGTGGTGGTGTGGATGTCAGATCCCAGGATTTTGTTCAAGACCCAGGTGTCAGCTAGAAATAGGTCAATTCGTGAGTAGGTGTTGTGACGCGGCGAGAGGAACGTGAAGTCCCTCTCGCTCGCATGACAACAGCGCCACACGTCATACATATCATTGGAAGAAATGAAGGAATCAAGAGTAGAAAATGCACGACGTTGGGGACCCGCCGTGGAGTCCATTGAAGTGTTAGGGACCATATTGAAATCCCCACAGATGAGCAAATGTCCTTGTTGGAATTTGCGGATAGCTTTCATCGTCTTTCTAAGGAAGGTCATCTGACCATGGTTCGGTGCATACAGGGAGACCAGAGTGTAAGGTACTCTATTAATAGTACAGTTCAAAAAAATGTATCGTCCTTCCGGATCTGTGTTTTACATTGTTGTAATTGGAAGTGGACCGAGTCTCTGATGGCGATCATTACTCCTCGTTGTTTCTTGGAGTAGGAAGCTCGGAAAACATGTGGGAACATCTGTGGCTGCATTTGGGGAGGCCTGTAGTGCAAAATGGGTCTCTTGGACGCACAGGATATCGCAACTGTGGGCCAGTGCCGATTTCCATAAGGATGCTCTTTTTACCGGGTGGTTTAGCCCTTTGGCGTTGAGGGAGAGGATTTGGATCCCCATGTTTTGTGTCGGGATGGGAGTCAAATAGGCAAGTGTACTCACAGTTGCAGGCGGCTACAGCTCGGAGTCAAGTGGATGTGGCGTCTGGTGGTCAGGCAGTCCAGGCAAAAGGTAGTAGCTCAACGCTAGATAGTGGGAGACAAAAGCAGAGGTGAGTACCCACACTTTAACAGAGCAGGGAGTACGTGTCACTATATAGGGGTTGTATTGGCAGGAGAACTGTGCGCAAAAATCAGAGCAACACACCCACAGAAAAAAATAAAATAAAAATAAAATAACAATGATAAAAAAAAAATATATATATATATATATATATACATATAAAAATAAACATATATATAAATATATAGAAAAAAAACAATACAACTACGAACAACTCCCTTCAAGAGGGATTATCAAATTTGTCAGCAACAGGTAGCTCTGTCTGAGCTGCTGACCAAACGAGGGGAAAGTTCAGTGAGCAGGATAGGATCGCATGACCAGACCGGACATGTAATTCGCTCAACGTGGTTACAACGGGCTTTTCTTTGTGAAATTCCTCTTCTCCGTGCCAAAGGTGAACGGATTAGGGGCTCCATTGTGCTCCTGCTGAGTGCGGGGCGGTTCCGGCACTATTCCCCAAGAGTGCAAAAGCTTCATGCCTCCTTCCACGGTAGAGATGGTGTGAGGTATACCATTATGTGTGACCAGGATGGTCGCCGGGGTGACGCCACTTGTATATTATCTTGTGGTTATACATGGCTTTCGTGATGGTCTTCAGTTGCCTCCGTAGTTGGAGCGTGTATTGGGACAGGTCTGCATAGAGCTGGATATCCGCGTATGGCGCTGGAAGCGGAGAGATTTCTCTCGCCTTCATGAGGATCTGTTCCTTGGCCTGAAAGAAGTGGACTCTCAAAAGAACATCCCGTGGTATATCGGTCTCAAGATGGCGGGGCTTAGGCAACCTGTGTATGCGGTCGATAGTGAGTTCTATCGGTGAGAGCTCTGGAGCATACTAGAAAACAAACTAGGCTGGCATAGGTAAGCAGTTCTTTGGGCTGAACGGTCTCGGGGACCCCGCGAATTTTTAATGTTATTGCGCCTAGACCTGTCTTCGAGGTCCGCGATTTTTGCTTTTATCCAAAGGTTGTCATCTTTCTGTTCAGTATAGGCATCTACCAGGTCATTTACCGTTTCAGTGCAGTCCTCCATTTTGTTTTCTATGAACTGCATTCATGAATGTTATCCATATGTTTCAGTTCCAATGAGAACTTGTTAATAAGCGCCGACATGTTTGACATGAGGGAAGATTGTAGTGTTACCAGCATGTCCTTCATTGTGGTGTCTAGCACCGGTTGTCCCGTGGTCGGGAAATTGAGCAATGGAGGACTGCAGAGAGGATATGGCAGAGTCATTGTGCAGGCCTGTACTCACTGTTATGGAGGCCTGGCTGGTGGGGTCCATTCCGCATCCTCGATTTTGCCGGACTCTGCATCCCCTGGGGGGAATGCGAGGGGTCCAGTGATACAGAGTGCTGATGTGAGGGGAGAAGACCCTGTGGCTGGGCGTCCGGGAGGTCTGTGTAGCTCAGCATCTGCCGCGCGGTTCCTCCGGCGGCGCCATCTTGGTTTTTCCGGCGAGGCTGGAAGGAGAAAGGTTCCAGCTTTTTTGGGCCCCGTTCTTGCGATCTCTTGCGGGACGGCATGTCAGCGGGGCTCGGGGAGGATAAGTCTTCGTTTGTGGAGCAGATTGGGGCAGCGGATTCGCCCAATAGTCGCTTGGTGTCCGGTCTGGATAGCGGAGCTCACAGCTCAAGCGGCCATTCACGTGCACGCGCAAGCCACGCCCTGAAAGTGGTTTTTGATAAGTGTTTGAGAGACTGTTTGTTTGATTGATATATTTGTGTTTGTTTGTTTTCCTGCTTTATTTTTGTTTAGTTTTTTGTGACTGTTTATTGCTGAGTAGTTTTCTCTCTGTGTGTGTTTTTGCTTGATTGGTTGGGCTTGTTTGTGTGAGTGAATTTTGTTGACTGGGAGTGAGTTTTTTTGGAAGGATGACAGAGAGAAAACGAAAGCTGAATTTTACAGTTGTGGAAAAACAAATTCTTGCCCGGGCCATTAGCGAGTATGGGCGTTACCTTCACGGCCCAGAGAGTGCCAACACCACCCCGGCCAGGAGGAGGGAGATTTTGGATAGGATCACTGAGCAGGTCAATTCAGCGGGGCAGGGGGAGACATGGACCCGGTCTGGGATTGACAAAAAAATCAATGACCTCCGGCGTCTGGTCAAACAGAAGCTGGCCAGAATGCATGCCCATGCCAGGGGCACAGGAGGGGGCCCACCATGCTGTATTAGGCTGACAGCGGAGAAGCGTGCGGTGGCCCTGACCTTTCATCGGCATGAAGTTGAGGGCCTGCCCGGCTTTGACTCAAGTCCGGAGCCCGTGGTGCCAGGTAAGTTTTTTTTTTTTTTATATCAGGTGTGTAGCATGTGTGGGGGAGGGGGTGAAAGGGAATATGTGGCAAGTGTGTGGATCCTCCAACCTGTGAATGTTTTGTGTCATCCACAGATGTGCAGGAGGGTGCAGGGCCATCTGGCCTGACCGCACCAACCCCAGGACAGCAGCCTAATGAGGCCCCCCAACAAGGCCGGAGTCCGCGGAGGAGGTTCAAGAGGAGCAGGAGAATCATGAGGAGAGGAGAATCATGAGGAGGAGGAGTCCATGTCAGGCACTGGACGTTTGGTTTTTGAGGACTCTTCCCCTCTGGCTGGCAGCAGGCAGGCCTCCCTAAGGGGGAGCCCCCCCTCCACCCCCAACATGGCTCCCCTCACAAGGGCCTCCCCTTCTCCCCGGCCACAAGCATCAGCTGGAGGCAGGATGTCATCCCAGACCACCAGGGGGGGTGGCCGATCTCCTGCCAGCCACTCTGAGAAGGGACCAGTTCCTCCAGACCCGCCATTTGGGACGGGTCAGCCAGACATTGGTGCGGATGGAGGAGAGCCTGTCCTCCATCAAGGATACGCTGGGGAACCTGGACTCCCACTCCCGGGCTTTCACAATCTGCCTAAACGAACTGCAGACGACATCAGCAGGCGTTGGGCAGGATGTGAGGGCCCTTACCCTGGCTATCCAGGCCAACACGGCAACACTTGGTGCTGCCCTGGACAGAATAGCCGTGGCCTTGGAGGGCAGGCCGCCAGGTGGGCAGAGATCAGGGGCTGCTCCTCCTTCCCCGGTTTTACCCATCCCCATGAGTCTCCCCTGAGAAGCCGGGGACGTGGCCGGGGGCGCCACAGGCGTGGCTCACGCAAAGGGCATTAATTTGTTTTTCCCCTTTTTTTTTTTTTTTTTTGCTGGAAATTTTTTGCTTTTGCAGGTAATTTTTTTTTTTTTGGGTTGTGAATGCTGTGTGAATGTGGGGGTGACATTCCTCAATTTTGGTGGAGAAGGGTTCCCCAGGACCAGGGAGAAGTGATCCCCAGGTCCGTGTGAATGGTGTATGAATGTACAGTGACATAATTGGAGCCTTGGCGTGGCGTTGCTGCTCACAAGTCCTACATGGTGGACTGGTGCCAATCCAATTTGATGTGGATGTGGGGTGTGTGTGCTAGGGACCACAGTGGTGTGCATGCATGCATTCTCATTGTGCCATGATTAATGTGTATGTTTAACGTGCAAAGATGCCCAATGTGAGCTGTCTCCTGGCTGCTCTTCCCTCAGAAGACGGGGTAGCCTCGGTTAGGGGGGGATTGTCTGGTTCAGGGGTCAGGTCATCACGTAGGTCAATCTGCAGGCCCTTCCTCACTGCGAAGTTGTGCAGCATGCAACATGCACCGATGATCTGGCACACAAAGTTTGGGGAATACTAGAGGGTACCCCCGGACTTATCCAGGCATCGGAAACGTGACTTTAGTAGGCCAAAGGTGCGCTCCACCACTGCTCGTGTTTGGGCATGTGCTTGATTGTATCTTTCCTCTCCTGGGGTTTGGGGGTTCCGGATAGGAGTCATGAGATGGGGTCCCAGTGGATATGCAGAGTCACCTGTAAGGGAAAAGACAGGAGGATGTTAGTCATGCATGTGGCCCTTGTGATGTGCATCATGGGAGGGGATAGTCATGCCTGCCACCCATGTCACTCACCAACCAGCCAGGTGTCCCCATACACGTTCTGATCGAATTCCATTTGGATGTGGCATTGATTGTATATGTAGCTGTCATGGCTGGACCCTGGGTGTTTGGCACGGACGTGCCATATGAGGCCTTGGGCATCGACTATCACCTGTACATTGATGGAATGCCAATGCTTCCGATTGCGGTACATGTGCTCTGTCTCCTGGGGGGGCTGGAGTGCCACATGTGTGCAATCAATGGCCCCCACAGTGCGTGGGAATCTGGCAATTCTGTAGAAATCTGTCATTGCCTTCAGCCGCAGGTCCTCAGTGGTGGGTTTGATGATTTGGTTGGCCATGCGTCTGAGAATTGCAGGGACAACCTGGTGCACACATCTGCTCATGGAGGATTGTGACATCCCAGCCACCACTCCACTTGTACGCTGAAAAGAGCCATTGGCAAGGACATGGAGTGTTGCCAGTACCTTGACCAGTGGCTGCACTGCATGTAAGCGGTGTGTTGGGCTCGTGATGTCCTCCTGCAGGGTTGTGGTTAATTCCAGGATGGCATGAGGGGTGAATCTGAAGATGCGAAACACCTCAGAATCACTCATGCCAAACAGGTCTATGCAGGTGCGGTATATCCTCTCCCGTGCCATCCTCCGTGCCCTCATCCTTCTTTGTTCATCTAAAGTCAGTAGTATAGCTATGTGCGACGATGCCCCTGGCATGTTGGCATACAGATTGTTGTGCAACACGTGTGACTGCTGAGCTCCTCACTAACAGTGTTGCTTTATCTAACAAGTAGACTTTTTTTCTCTTTTTAGACCAGCTTTTATATGCTCTAATTTTAGACAGGACATTTTGCTGTTGCGCACACTGCGTCGCCTGCGCTGCCCCAACGTTCTTTTGTGGATCCCCGTAAGTCCCTCATTAGCATATTTGACTAGCAAATCAATGGTCTGTCTAGCGCACTTTTGCGCGGACGGATGCTCCAGTCTAACGAAATTACGCGGAACAAAAATAAGTAGATTTTTTGCGTATCTCGTTCTGGGGATGCCGTGCATCGAAACGCACGCGCACATTTCGACTTACGCACGCGCATCTCCTGTTGCGCAGGCGTAATCGCTCTGTGAATCTAGGCCATAGTGTCTACAAAATAGGGGATAGATTTATGACATTTTTTTTTTTACTAGTAATGACGGCGATCTGCAATTTTTATTGTGACTGTGACATTGAGGCGGACACATTTTTGGGGCCATTCACATTTATACAGCGATCAGTGCTATAAAAATGCACTGGTTACTGTGTAAATGTCACTGGCAGGGAAGGGGTTAACACTAGGGGGCGATCAAGAGGTTAATTGTGTTACCAAGGGAGTGATTCTAACAGTAGGGGAAGGGAACTCACAAGGGGAGGACACCGATCAGTGTTCCTCTGTACTGGGAACACACATATGTCTCCTCTTCCTGACAGGATGTGGATCTGTGTGATCCGGGCACATGCACCGGCTCCTGAGAGTGCGCCCCCTAGACGTCCGGAAAGCCCAGGGCATCATGTGATGCCCGCCCAGGATGGGAGATCCCACCTGTGGAAGTCATATCACTATGGGCTGGTAGGGAAGTGGTTAATTAAACAAGATTAATTTAGAAGCTGATTGGCTACCATGCAGAGTTGCACTAGATTCTGAGTTGTAGTAAATCTCTCCCACTGTGCCTAGTGTGGGTGGTGTATTATATTGCTTGCTTCTGTTTCATCTCTGCATGGGAGAACTTGCAGTGACAGAATGTCAGTTTGGGTAAAATGGTACAATAGTAAAAGCAGTTAGCATTCTGACTTTTCAAGGCCATTTTGGTAGAGATTTATTTGTTGTGAAATATCAGCAATTTTTCCTTTCACGTTAGCCCCAGCAGCATATGTCTTTCAATATTTCTAAAACAACAAAAAATTACATCTTGCCCTTGCCCCGCTACCCACAAAAATCATCAGAGAATGTAATAGGAATGCAGAGTACATTTAATTGTACACTGTTATTGATAACAGTCAGAAAAGAATCATAAGGTATTTGTTTACACTTATTAAACAAACTAGCTGAATACCCGGCGTTGCCCGGTCTTCCTATCTTAACCTTTTGGGGAGGAAAATATATATTTCCCATAGAGTTGAATGGGACTTTAAAGAAAAACCCTTTCCCATAGAGTTGAATGGAAAATTAAAGAAAAACCCTGACCATGGCAAATGGGGGTGGGTAAGGGTTAAACCACCTATCCTATGTTTGTTGCTGACATATAAGTAACACGTGTGCCAAGTTTCATGTTAATATCTTTAGCCGTTTGGACGTGATGCTGGAACATTCATACACACACACACACACACACGCTTCCAATGGTATATTTAACATGGCTAAAATGAGCAAACAAGAGAAGTTGTTGTCAGGGCTTACACGTTAGGACTTGTAACTGTGGGTCACACACAACTTTTTTTTCCATTTAGCAAGCAGGCTGAATGAAAAAAAAAATTCTGCAATCACACAAATTAAGTTTTGCAGTGGGTCTGTTTGACAGAAGTCAATCTAACCATTGGGATAACCATAAGGAGAGCCACACATGGATCAATCAACTGATATCAACATAAATTAAAGCACAAATGTGAATGAGGGGGTTAAAAAAACAGAACCAGCGCAAAGTGGAGAGATAATGAGTAACAACAACTAGAGTAATTAAACAGGTGTGTATTGATAAGGAGCAGCACGTTGTATAAGAAAAAATAAATTAATAGAAATCAATTCTAAATTGATTAAACCATGCTCCTTCTGTTTTAACTGCTTGCCGACCAGCTGCAGCAGGTCGGCTCGGCTGAGCAAAATCACGTAATATTACGTGATTTTGCATTCCATTTTGCTGGGCACCTGTGATCGCTCGTTACAGAGCGTGAACCGGGAGCTGTGTGTGTAAACACACAGCTCCCGGTCCTGTTTGTCTGTTCATACAATGTATAAACAGCGATCTGTCATTTCCCCTTGTCAGTCCCACCCCCCTTCAGTTAGAACACACCTAGGGAACATAATTAACCCCTTACTCGTCCCCCAGTGTTAACCCCTTCCCTGCCAGTGACATTTTTACAATAGTCAATGCATTTTTATAGCACTGATTGTTATAAAAATGCCAATGGTCCCAAAAATATGTCAAAAGTGTCCGAAGTGTCTGCCATAAGGTCGCAGTACCGATAAAATTGCCGCCATTAGTAGTAAAAAAAAATATTAATAAAAATGCCATAAAACTATCCCCTATTTTGTACACGCTATAACTTTTGCGCAAACCAATCAATAAACGCTTATTGCGATTATTTTTATGAAAACTATGTAGAAGAATACGTATGGGCCTAAACTGGGTAAAAAAAAACTTTTTTTATATATTTTTGGGGATATTTATTATAGCAAAAAGTAAAAAATATATATTTTTTAAAATGGTCGCTCTATTTTTGTTTATAGCGCAAAAAATAAAAAACGCAGAGGTGATCAAATACCACCAAAAGAAAGCTCTATTTGTGGGAAAAAATGTGTTTTGGGAGCCATGTCGCATGACCGCGCCAATTGTTGGACCGCACAATTGTCGGTTAAAGCGAAGCAGTGCCGAATCGAAAAATGTGGCCCGGTCATTGACCAGTAAAATGGTATGGGGCTGAAGTGGTTAAAGTGCAAACGTGCAAAGTGATTTTAACTAAACACCAACATGAATATATGTGTGTCCACAATCTTCAAATCCCTGCTGAACAATAGGGATGAGCTCCAGCGTGTTTGCATCATACACGTGCATGGCCCTGTGCTAACCACAGCCAGGGAGACATTTCCCGATGCTCGGCTGCAGAGATCAGGAAATGTCTCCCTGGCTGTGATTAGCGCAGCGCCGTGCAGACTTCCTGGCGGGCTCTGCACGTGTGCGATGCAAACACGCTGGAGCTCATCCCTGCTGAACCGTAGATGCTTGATCGTGATACATAATTTCCGCCGTTTTTTGAAGCACAGCTGAAAAGCACCACCGCGTCTCCATGCGCATGGATTTTTAAGCTGCAAGCATTTGCTGTTTTACCTTTACCTACAAATTTGTATTTATGTGCATAACGAAGCCAAGGAAAGATGGAAAAATCTCCAAAAGGCATCAAATTACAGATTAGACATTCTTATAATATGTCAAAAAAAGTTAGATTTTATTTCCATCATTTACACTTTCAAAATTACAGAAAACAAAAAAATTGAATTTATAGCATGCACTGCCCCCTTTGCAAAGCTGAGACCTGCCAGTGATGTCAATCTCAATAGTTTTAAATGCCCAAACTCATCTGACCTTGCCCCAACAATCAGCACCATGGGTTCTTCTAAGCAGTTGTCAAGAAAACTAAAACTGAAAATAGTTGACGCTCACAAAGCTGGAGAAGGCTATAAGAAGATAGCAAAGCGTTTTCAGATACTGTATCAATATCCTCTGTTCGGAATGTAATTAAGAAATGGCAGTCATCAGGAACAGTGGAAGTTAAAGCAAGATCTGGAAGACCAAGAAAAATATCAGACAGAACAGCTCGCAGGATTGTGAGAAAAGCAATTCAAAACCCACGTTTGACTGCACGATCCCTCCAGAAAGATCTGGCAGATACTGGAGTTGTGGTATACTATTCCACTTTAAAGAGATACTTGTACAAATATGGTCTTCATGGAAGAGTCATCAGAAGAAAACCTCTTCTACGTCCTCATTACAAAAATCAGCATTTGAACTTTGCAAATGAACATATAGACAAGCCTGATGCATTTTGGAAACAAGTTCTGTGGACCGAATGAGCAAAGGTACGTTTGGAGAAGAAAGGGCACAGAATTTAATGAAAATAACCTCTGTCCAACTGTTAAGCATTGACATGGATCAATCATGCTTTGGGGTTGTATTGCAGCCAGTGGCACAGGTAACATTTTATGAGTAGAAGGAAAAATGGATTCAATAAAATTTCAGCAAATTTTGGATGGTAGCTTAATGCCATCTGTGAAAAAGCTGAAGTTAAAGAGAGAATGGCTTCTACAAATGGATAATATTTCTAAACACACCCCAAATCCACAGGGGGGTTACATCAAGAGGCGTAAACTAAAGGTGTTGCCATGGCCTTCACAATCTCCTAACCTCAACATAATTGAAAATCTATGGATAGACCTTAAAGTAGTTGTAAAGGAATTTTTTTTTTTGCCTAAAATTAATGTCTGCAAGGTAGACAGACATAATAGTGTAATGATTCTGTTAACAAATGAGTAAATACCTATTCAATTACTTCATCTATATCAGTGGTCATCAACCTTGTCCTGCAGGGCCCACTAACAGGCCAGGTTTGCAAGATAACTGAAATACATCACAGGTGATATCATTTGCTGCTCTAGTGATTGCAGTATTCTAGTCTGCATCTATCCAAGGTAATACATAAAACCTGGCCTGTTAGTGGGCCCTGCAGGAATGGTTGATGACCACTGATCTATATCACCTCCGGCGTTCTAGTTTCTGTTCGCTTATTCACTTCCTGGTTTGCATCACTTGTTCATGTAAGAACTACATTTCCCAGTATGAATTGCAGCACACCCAGTAATTCACACCTCCTTGAGCGTCCTGCTGCACAGATGTAGTTCCCAGGAGGGGGCGAGCACGTTACTGACCACCGCAGTAAAGTCTCCCTACACGGTGGTCAGTAAAATCAGACAAGCAGGAAGTGAACAGAACATAGAAGAAATAGAGCAACTTCTGAGCAAAAACGAACAATGAGGAAGTGAAAAGAGGAATGTCTACAGGTAAAGTATGCTTATTATGAAAAAAAAATGTCCTTTACAACCCCTAAAAGAGTAGTGCGTGACAGACAGCCCAGACATCTCAAAGAACTGGAAAACTTTTGTAAGGAAGAATGGGCAAAGATACCCCAAACAAGAATTGAAAGACTCTTGGCTGGCTACACAAAGTGTTTATAAGCTGTGATACTTGCCAAAGGGGGCAGTACAAGATATTAACTCTGCAGGGTGCCCAACACTTTTGCAGACACCATTTTTTGTTTTCTGTAATTTTGAAAGTGTAAATGATGGAAATAAAATCTATTTTTTTTTACATATTATAAGAATGTCTAATATGTAATTTGATGCCTTTTGGAGATTTTTTCATCTTTCCTTGGCTTCGTTGTGCACATTAATACACATTTTTATCTGGGGTAACCAAACGTTCGATCCCCACTGTACTTCACTATGGAAGCCCTTTTTTTCTCCCATTAACCATTGGACAACTCTGCTCAAATAGTTTTTTGCCTGGGAACGTGCTCAAACGATCTGGATTCCTTTTGGTGCGAGTGTCCTGGAGGTTGGTTAAACGTTGGGATCATCATTGGGATCGTGCATAACTCCTGCTGGATATACCCATATGTGTTTTTTTTTTACTACATGTAATAGGATAAGATTAGGCCTCTTTAAAACAGGATAATAAATGAAGCTTTTTGTATTTAAAACATATGGTAAAACCTCCTATGCTGCTAAATTGTATTCAACCATAGGAATGTACAAAATTCTACTTCTTGAGTGGTCTTGAAAGAAAACATATTTTTTTTTTTCAAAATCACAATTTTGTTGCTTTGTTCTTACAGTTTTTATTTGGTAACTTAAAAACTAAGGTCTTTGCAGACAGATAAGTAAATACTGGGCCAGATTCACGTACATTGGCACATATTTTGACCGGCGTAGCGCACCTCCTTTAAGTTAGACCGGCGCAATGTAGAGGCGCAATCACCGTATCCTCGTAGTATTTGCACAGAAATTTGCGCCGGTGTAACGTAAATTCCGAGGCGTAAGGCGGAGTAATTCAAATTGGGAAGGACGTGGGCGTGTTACATTGAAATGAGCCGTGACCCCATGCAAATTAAGGGCCGGCCAGATCGCGCATGCGCACATGAAGCAGACCATGGTCAGCACCTCTCTGCACATGCTCACAACTCAGGAACGGCGCAATCAGTGAAATTGGAAGTGGACCTGGGCAACTTAGTGAACTACGCAGAGAGCTTAAATAGACAGAGACAAACGCCCTTCCTTTGCAAAAGTACATCCCTTTGTATCCCTTCCTATACAGCAAGGTGCTTTTGTTTTGTTATTTATTAGCGTTTGTTTGTTTGTTTGTGACGTGTCTTTGAGATATTTGGGGACTGTTTTGCAGAGTGATTTTTTGTCGTTTCTGTGTTTTCTTTGTTGTGTTTTTTTTTTTATTATATTTTTGCTGGGCATTTGTATTTTTTGCTGGTAATTTTTTTATTTTATTTTTTGGTTCTGTTTGTGAATGATTTTGGAATGTGGGGTGACATTCCTGCCGGAAAAGGGGTGTCACCCTCATTTGTGGTGGAGAAGTGATCCCCAGGTCCGTGTGAATGGTGTATGAATGAATGTACAGTGACATAATCGGAGCCGTGGCGTTGCTGCTCACAAGTCCTGCATGGTGGGCTTGTGCTAATCCAATTTGATGAGGATGTGATGTGTCTGTGCTAGGGACCACAGTGGTGTGCATGCATGCATTCTCATTGTGCCATGATTAAAGTGTGTGTTTAACGTGCAAAGATGCTTATTGTGAGCTGACTCCTGGCTGCTCTTCCCTCAGAAGACGGGGTAGCCTCGGTTAGGGGGAGATTGTCTGGTTCAGGGGTCAGGTCATCAATTATGTCAATCTCCAGGCCCTTTCTCACTGCGAAGTTGTGCAGCATGCAACATGCACCGATGATCTGACATACAAAGTTTGGGGAATACAACAGGGTACCATGGGGGGTTCCGGATAGGAGTCATGAGATGGGGTCCCAGTGCATATGCAGAGTCACCCTGAAGGGAAAAAGACAGGAGGATGTTAGTAGTGCATGTGCCCCTTGTGATTTCAGCATCATGGGGGGGACAGTCATGCGTGCCACCCATGTCACTCACCAACCAGCCAGCTGTCCCCATACATGTTCTGTTCGAAATCTGTGGGGATGGGGCTAGGATTGTATATGTAGCTGTCATGGGTGTCATGGGTGGTGTATGGGGTTGGTCTGGTGATGTCCTCCTGCAGGGTTGTGGTTAATTCCAGGATGGCATGAGGGGTGAATCTGAAGATGCGAGACACCTCAGAATCACTCATGCCAAAGATGTCTATGCGTGTGTGATATATCAAGTGAAGAGTGAGGGGCTTGTATCAGATAAGAATATTGAATTAGATTAGATTATTATATCGATCAAGGTTTTAAAGGGCTATTGAAAGATAGTGAGACCGTGTTTGTAATGTGTATGTATGTTATGTATTGATGTATATATGTATGTATATTTTTTTTGTAATGTTTATAAAAGCAAATAAAAAGTTTTTGAAAAAAAAAAATAATCCTCTCCCGTGCCCTCCTTCGTGCCCTCCTCCATGCCCTCCTCCTTCTTTGCTCATCTAAAGTCAGTAGTATAGCTATGAGCATGGATGCCCCTGGCATGTTGGCATACAGTTTGTTGTCCAGCAAGTGTGACTGCTCAGCTCCTCACTAACAGTGTTGCTTTAGCTGACATGTAGACAGATTGTCTAATTTTATTCCACCTTTTATATGATCTAATTTTAGACAGGACGTGCAGCTGTTGCGCACAGCGCGTAGCCTGCGCTGCACCAACTTACTTTTGTGGATCCCCGTAACTCCCTCATTTGCATATTTGAATAGCAAATCAATGGTGTGTCTAGCGCAGTTTTGCGCGGACGGATACACCGGTCTATCGAAATTACGCCGGTCCAAAAAATGTCATGCGTATATCGTTTTGGGGATGCGGCGCATCGATACGCAAGCGCAGATTTAGACTTACGCCGCGCATCTCCTGTAACGCCGGCGTAATGGCTCTGTGAATCTGGCCCACTGTTTTTACTTTTTTTTCCATACTTTAAAAACTCCTACTTGCTGGCTTCCAGAAATGTTTTACTTCAGAATGAAATAATGCTTTGTTTTGCTTCTCATGTACAGTATGTTTTGCCTCTATTCTTCTCTTCTGTCCACTTTCAAGCAAGACGCATAGCTGCCTTTATAAGGAAACTGCATATAATCCTCTGTGCAAGTCAAGAAAATTAGGTTTGTATTCTAGAAAAGCATGGCTCTTCTTAGAATATATATATAATATTTCCTTTAAAAAAAAAATGCAAAACAATCCTTTAAGGAATTCATTACCATATCTCATGAGCCAAAATGTATTTCCATTGTCAGCAAGTTGTTTACAAATTAAACACAATTTTTATTATTAAATTGATTTATTTTATTAGATACAGAATAAAACAATACTAAAAGATATTTTGTTCATCGTGTACATTATTTGTTATTATTTAAAAATAAATACTACTTATTCAACTTTACTTATTTAAAAATTGCTCCCAACCCACGCCTGTCAGTTTTAGAATATTTATATGAATAATTTGTATATAATAATTGTATATAGTAAGACATCATTCACTGAAGGATACAGTTCAGTATGAACAGGACCACATATATATTAAATATTGAATTCAAGAGAATAATAAGTAAAACAAATCATCAACTGGTCTTCCTTTATGCTATTGATCTTTATCCAAAGTATATATAATCTTACATATTTATATGTGTATATTTTCTTGCAGTTGATCTATGGTTATTATGTTATCTCCAACCAATTTTATAAGAACACATCTGGACATGGATGCTTGGTCCACTGTTCACCCCCCCTTTGGGAATCACCTGGGTTTTGCTGCCTCAACCCCTGTTGCGGATGCTCTGCGACACTCCCCTCATGTACAGGACTGCCAGAATTTTCCTTCTCTCTCTTTTATTGAGCTAGTATGTAAGTATTAGGGTTTTGCCCCTTCAATACCATTTCTGCAATATGCCCACCACATATATGAATTATTTTGGTTTTTCATATATTAATTCTAGACTCCCTTTTCTGCATCTACTGCTGAAAAAATTGAGACCAATCCATGAAAAACATGTAGCGTTACAAGATGCTTAGAAAATATGTTTGGATTGTCTTGTTGTTATGAAGTTTGATGTTTGGTTTTATCTATGAAATGTTATTTGTACTTACACAGTCCTATAGTACAGTACTATGATGAATTATGACTCAGCTCAATTAAATGTTTTTGCCCATATTCTATCATGTCTGTATATTGTCTACTATATTGTATTTTGTCATGCAATAAAATCATATGTATATATTGATTGGAACAAGAAATTAAACTCAGCACTGCTCCAGTTAATATATATATATATATATATATATATATATATATATATATATATATATATATATATATATATATATATATATATATATATATATATATATAAATATATATATATATATATATATATATATATATATATATATATATATAATCTCTTAACAATATACTAAAGTGCTCAGTGCCAATATAGTGCAAAATAGAGTGCAATCAATAAAGGTAAATCAGGTATGGAGTGTTGAGATGGTGAAATATATTCTGGTGACTTTCCGTGCTCCCCACCTGGGTCCCCACTCAACAGATGGAAATGGTAAATGCGCCTGTATCAGAATGGTAATGTCAGGTTCAGCGTTTAAGACCACCAGACATGTAGCTACACAGAGGAACTGAGACCAAACAAGCATTTATCATTAAAGTGATATTTATTTACAGTGAACATACACCAATAAACATACACAGCAACCAGTGAAAACATAGACCAGTCCAGCAAACAAGAACAAGAATAACTAATAAACCTAACAGCTATCTATATACAATATCTTCAACATAAGGGAAAAGGCAACAGGGATGCAAGGAAAGGGACATGGCTGGGGACAAGAGCATAGAAAAAGGTAAGAAGGGTGCAGGATGGATCAGGACAAGGGCAGGTAATCAGGCACAAGCTGGTATCAGGCAGACAGGAAGGTACCAGAATCGTGACGCACTGGGGGAAGGGAGAAGCAGCCTTAAATATCAACCTGGCAGCTGGAGCCAGGTATGGCTGATCAGAACCTGCTGGCTTCTGGGAGACACCTGCTGGTGGACACTGAAACTGTAGCAAACAGCGTAGAGCAGGGTAGTACCACCAGCAGGTGAACTTAATCCTAACAGGTAATGCCCATCCACAGAGTAAGTTGGTGTGTCTGGCCTTTAAGGAGAGATGCCTGTTGACCTCCTCCCGCTGATCCAGATCCTTCGAGCTCAGCTGATCAATAACAATCCACAGTGGTGTGATTTTAACAAAATGGAGGATAGAGCATATAGTGTAATACTGCAAATTTTATTATTTTTAAAGGTTTAAAATCATTGCACTTACTGTACATCAAAAACTTTAAAATGTGCAGAGATTGCCGTCTTGGCATACAAACAGCCTTTACAGATACTCCGCAGCTTGACGCGTTTCACCCCTCCTACTGGGCATCATCGGAATAATCAATATATTGATTGTTTATTATGATTGGTCTAATTTAAAGTCCCCTAAACCTATACTTTTCCCTTTGATACACATTTGGGATAGAGGTTTTTCATATATGGTGTCACTGACCACACCACCCTTCTCTCTTTACCTCCCCAATGTTTGTAGAACATCCTCCTTCTTTTGCAATATGTTTATTGTTTTATCATAAACAAAAACATTTACAAACATTTGTTTATATCAAAGGTCTGAAAAATAGTCACAATAAGTAGTAAATCCGTTAACATATAGAGTACTGCATATAGGATGACATAAAAGATCAAAAAAAGGTAAGTATAATGCAAAGGCACCTGACACCATTTTTCCCAGGTTGTAATGAGAATTATGAGATCTGGCATGATCCTTCCACCTCTCAAAATGGGGATAGATAAGTACATCAGCAAATGTTGTCACTTAACATGGACAAATAAACCACAGCAAAAGGAAAAATGACCAGTAATGCTAATTTCATAAGGACTGAAGTGTTCAAAAGTTAGAAGGGGGGAGGCACTTCCGGTTCCGGCGCCACATGAGGGAGAGGTAGTTATCCTCTGCTCCCGCCACGCTCCTCTCCACACCGGCCGTATTCGCCGCTATTAGCTTCGGGGAGATCCCCCTTCACCCCCGCTACATCCTGGGCACAGATGGATCGCTTTGTGGAGTGATCGTACGCACGGGTTGCAGCCGCCGCCACGATCCATCCAGCGGGAGAGCTGACGGCAGACGCAGCCAAGATGGCCGCCGCTCTCTCACAAGCAGAGCCGTCACCCGCGCCAGTGCAAACACAGACGCAGCCGCCGCCTCACACTGCTATTCTGTCACCCGCAGCCATAGACCTTGCCTCCCCTGCGGGTATAGCTCAAGCAGTTGTGGCTCTGCTGGGTCCCACACTCACTGCCACAGTAGATGCTGCAGTACACAGGGGTCTGGAACAGCTCCACATTGAAGTACAAGCGCAGGCTCAGAGGCTTACACATGTGGAGGACAGGGTATCATTGCTAGAAGATGACTCCACGGCCACATCAGCTGTGCTGGCACGTCTAAATACTGTGAATAAGGATCTGTGGGACAAACTCAACGATTCGGAAAATCGCTCGAGGAGGAACAATCTGCGCATTGTTGGACTCCCGGAATCGGTCTCCACTACCCAGCTCACGAATATCTGCGCGAAAATCATCCCTGAGCAATTGGGACTCCGCATACCCTGTACCATCGAAAGAGCACATCGCATTGGGCAATACTCAGAAACTCGCGTCAAGCCTCGCCAAGTCATAGTTAAATACCTCAACTTTGCTGACAAGGCGGCCATTATGCAGAGGTTTCGGCGCACACGCGCACTGTCCGTGGATGGAGCGCGACTGCTGCTCTTTGCGGACTACTCCGTGGAGGTGATGAACCGGCGCAAAGCCTTCTCTGCGATTTGTACCACTCTTCATAATGCCCGAGTCCGGTTCTCGTTAGCTTACCCGGCAATCCTTCGGGTCCAAACACAAGACGGGGAACAACTCACCTTCGCCACGCCCGACGAAGCAGAGAGCTACATCAACACCCTGGGAGCGGCTATGGATCACACCAGCTCGGCAGAAATTTCATCCTCTCCGTCTGCTCAACCTCATCAACATAGCCCAACTAAGCCTCCCTTTAAACGCATCCGTGTCACCCAGAAGGAGGATCGATCTGGCAGTCGCTGAAAATCCATAGTGCAACTGTCATATCGGACTGGCATCGGGAACGGGTAGTATTGTCCCTTTCATCTTTTATCCCGCACCCTTGTGTATGGTCTACAATGTTTGTTGTTTTGACCCTTTTTTTTTTTCTCTCTTGCCCTGCTGAACCCTATGTGGCGGCTATGGACCTTGATTGTTGTCCGGAACTTATGCCTGACTTTGCTGTGCGGTTAACTGTTTTTGTTCTAGTCACCACCCTGCCAGCACATGATTGCCACTGGAAAAGTACGCTGTAGGGGCCCCAGCTGCTATTCAGCCCATTTCCTGATCATACCCAAATGCTGACTACCCGCCTGCTGATACTTGCACCCTTCTCTGGGGTCGCTATCCCTGCTTCCTACACTCATATATGGCTGGCTTTCACACCGCCCGCTTTTCTCCCCCCCCTCCCCCTCCCCGTAGCTTCTTTACAGGCATCAAGAGAGGGGCTGATGGTAAACGGGAGCCAAACTAGGTAGTGGAACCTCATGTGGAAAAAAGTGAAGTGTCTGAAGTGTGTTAGATGTCTTTTGCATCTAAAAGTTGCTTTACTGTTTTTTTTTATGCATTACTGTTGATTGCTTATTATCCGTAACCACCTGTTTTATACTTGTACCCTCAGGAGATTTGGGACGCTTTGGTGACTCTCATACTGCTGACGCTTTGCCTTCAGGGGCGCTCCACGGCCAACCCCTGCCTCAACGTATAGATTTACCTCAGACATGGCTTCGTCGACCGATGGGAGTCACCTAAGGTTTGTCTCATGGAATGTTAAGGGGCTTCGCTCTCCATTCAAGCGTATGTCTGTCCTTAGGCACTTAAAGTGGCTCCGGGCAGATGTGGCTCTGTTACAAGAGACGCACCTGTCCGCAGACGACATAACACGTCTTCGTAAACTTTGGGTGGGATCGGTATACGCCTCACCCGCAATCGGCCGTAAGGCTGGAGTGGCTATATTGCTACACAAGAATTTAAGACACACTGTTAGGGATGTTAGGGCAGATTCGACTGGCCGCAAACTGACTTTACACATGACTTTAGGAACTAAACAAGTTGCTATCACCAACATTTATGCCCCTAACGCCCCAGACACCCCCTTTTTCCAGGACATGGTGCAGTGGGTACTTACTGCCCCTGAAACCCTTCATTTGGTGGGTGGGGACTTCAACTCTGTCATGTCCACGCTAGCGGACCGTACAATCGGCACGCCTCGCGGAGGACATAGACTTTCCCCTCCAACGTCTGACTCGACTCTTCTAGCGCGAGCCGTTGCCTCCATGCGTTATGTTGATATGTGGCGTCTGATGCACCCGACGGATCAGGAGTATACCTTCTTCTCACCCCCGCACAACTCTTTTTCCCGAATCGATTACTTTTTTGCCTCCCCTGCGTTAACAACCTCCTTGTACGATTCGGAAATCACAGATGCCAGAATATCAGATCATAGTCCCATAGTCATACACATGGCACACGCTAAACTCTCATCCCCCTCGCCCACTTGGCGTTTTCCTTCGTTCCTAGCAGACAATGATGACTTTCGCCACATGCTAAACGGAGCGTGGAACGAATACGCATCAACTAACGGAGAGCACGTCGCGAATCCAAACCTCTTTTGGGAAGCTGGCAAGGTCTTCCTGAGGGGGAAGATCATCTCGTACACCACCCAATTTAAAAAACATGCCAGACAGAAATACGAATGCGCTAGTGAAACTTTACGCTCGATGCACGAACGCCTAGCTCTAAATCGCACACCTGATAATATACGGGATTGGCGTCAGGCTAAACGTACATTTGACCTTTGGGCCGAACAACAGGAAGCAGCTAAAATGTCCTACCTTAATCTACATTATCACAGATATGGTAACAAAGCCGGCAAACTATTGGCCAAATTATGCTCGGGACCGAGGCACCCTACTCATATTTCCTCCCTTAAGGATCCTACTGGTTCCTTGCTCACCTCACCTGCAGACATTAGTAACTTACTTGCGGAGTACTACACAAACTTATATGCTGCCGACCAGACTGACCACGCTACTGCGGATGCTCTCCTAGCTAAGGTCCGTCTGCCCAAACTTAACCTTGCGCAACTAGAGGCGATTAATGCCCCTATCACCTCTGATGATATCCGGCGCACGATTAAAAACCTACCATCAGCTAAGGCCCCAGGTCCGGACGGTTACACGTCTGAATTTTTTAAATTGACCGCTGACTTTCTTCCTGACACCCTACAACATGTCTATGCAGCCATGTGGGGTGGGGGCCCTTACCTTCCTACGGGTACTCAGGCACACATTAAACTCATATCAAAAAAGGGAAGGATCCCCTACTGCCAGGCTCATACCGCCCGATTTCTCTCATCAACGTGGACGTTAAAATCCTTTCTAAAATCGTTGCTTCCCGCTTGGCCCCACTGCTCCCCTCTCTGCTACACTCGGCTCAATCTGGTTTTGTCACAGGGCGCTCGGCTACTCTAAACATTCGTAAGGTTTTGATGGCACTGGAACATGCTAAAACACATCCCAATCAAGATGTTGCTATTATTTCTTTAGATGCCGAAAAAGCCTTTGACAATATTAGTTTGTCCTGGCTGTTCAAAGCAATGGAGCGATTCGGTTTTTCGGGCCCAATCATGCGATTCTTACAACAAATGTATGCTTCCCCAACTGCGCGTCTTGTTACCCCTGATTTTGTCTCGGACTCGATACCCCTAAAGAAAGGCACAAGGCAGGGATGCCCACTATCCCCCCTACTCTTCAATTTTGCCATCGAGCCACTGTCCAGACTGCTCAACTCCCAAGAAGGGGTCAGTGGCGTCACTGTGGGTAAACAAGTTCTCCGCTCTGCCTTATTTGCAGATGACATACTCTTGTTCTCCACTGACCCCCTCGCAGACTTTGACAGACTTCACAATCTCTTTGCGGCCTTTCGACTATGCTCTGGCTTTCGTATAAATTTTGATAAGAGCGAAATTCTGGCACTCAACCCCCGACTATCTGCTGGGTGGAGACCTCTCTCTCCGTTTGCTCTAGCAACTCAGCATATCACATACCTAGGTATCCGCATAGGCCGTGACCCCTCATCCCTATATGTACTTAATTACCCTCCGTTGATAGCAAAAATTGTCAAGGAGCTAGAAGCATGGGCGGCCCTCCCCCTCTCACTCTTTGGGAGATGCCACCTTTTTAAGATGGTGCCCTTTGCACGTTTGCTTTATCCAATGCAGACCATACCCCTGTTATTAAAACACTCTGATGTGCAGAGGATCCATAGAGCACTAACCACTTTTATATGGTCTCGCAAAAAGCCGCGAATTGCGCTACAAAAACTATGCCTCCCAAAGTCTGAGGGTGGGGCGGGTCTGCCCAATATTCGGTTTTATAATCTCTCATGTCTACTTAGACAGGGCCTAGACTGGTTAAGTGGAAAGTCAAAATATTGCAATATCCTGCTTGAAGGTGATCTGGCCTCCCCACACACCCTGTCGGCCATCCTTCACTCCAACCCCAATACTCTACCACCTCGCCTCAAATCGAGTTTGCTCATCAGAGATACGGTCATCGCTTGGAGGGAGGTGAGGAAACTTTTGGGATTGCCGTCAAGCATCTCTCGCTATCTACCGATCCAGGGCAACCCTATGTTTCTCCCATCCACTCTCCACACAGCCTTCAATCAGTGGCGAACCAAGGGACTCACGAAAATAACCTCCGTTTACCATGGTCAACCAGCTAAGTTCAAGACCTTTGGGCCCTGTCGAGCGAATTCTCCTTGCCACCATCACACTCCATCTTCTACCTTCAACTGACTGACTATCTGAGATCTTGTCATGGACCCAACTCCGATCCCTTCCAACAGTCATTCATCGACTCTGTCCTAAATAGTGACGATTATTCCATCTCCAGTCTTTACTCCTACCTTATTCAGCACCAAGCAGACAAGTACCACCTCGCACCGTTCCGAAAATGGTCTACCATACTTGAGGACGATGAACTGCCGGAGAAAATCCTTGAAGGATACAGACATGTCCGCAACATTATTATTTCAGAAACATGGCGTGAAACACAATTTAGGATCATACACAGAGCATATTATCCGTTTCGCTTCAATAAAGCAGACCCAACTCAAGCACAGTGCCCCTGGTGCTCTATGCCTCGCCCCACACTGCTACACCGTCTATGGGACTGTACAGCTATCTCCAAATTCTGGGACTCTGTAGTTGCCCACATTTGCACTATCGACACTACCAGGATCCCGAAGGATCGTTTACTGTGCTTGTTTGACTACACCCCATCAACATCTTCCACCACTGTAGTCGCACCCCTCCCTATCCCACAATGGGCCCACTTGTGCCTCCTAGTTGCTCGCAGGACTATTATGTCCCACTGGATCTCACCAACACCACCCGCGCTAGGGGAGGTAAAAAGAGCTATGATCTCGCTCTTCTATTTGGAGAGGCTAGACACCATTACGCTTAACTTCCGGACTACCTCTCGCTTTTTCAGGAGATGGCGGACTTATATAGAGGCCGCATTAACCCAGGAAATTCTACAGGAAGCTATACAACCCTTCCGCTATACTGACTGGTATTTGAAAAGGGATCTCACCAATTCGCTCGGCCGCCTCAAGGTCTCTGACCCATCTAACCCATCTACCTTTTGCCCACCGTAGCCCCACCATGGATCCTTGGAGCTCCTTGACTTCCATGACTTTCCTAGGCCTACAGCCAACCAATCCCGCAGCTATGCTAGCCGTGGTTGGGCCTTTTTACATGACAATCAGCCTTTATTGTCTATACCATGCTTCTGCTCCTGAGGGTATCACTGTTGCTACTTTTGTCATTTAAGCTTGAGTCATCTCTCTCGTGGTTGTTCATGTCATATTGCTATGTTGTAATGCATATTTTCAACTATTCTGGACTTATTCTCATCCTGTATGTTTATAATATGGAAATACGAATAAAAATATTTGGAAAAAAAAAAAAAAAGAAGGGGGGAAAGAAAAGAGAATTTGGTTTGCTTTTCCCAGAGAATACTACTAGCCAATTTCTTATGAAGCATTATCTAAGAGATGTTAATCTTTGTTAACAGTAGGCAATTTACCTGATTATGGGCTAAGAATTTTTGGGATTGTCTGCAATTGTATAATTTGAAAGTGCAGTTCTAGCATGTTTAAGTACATTAATATTGGTTAGACATGTGCAGACTGGAATGTTTAGTTTTTTCGTTTGGAAAATAAATGTATTTATAACATCAAGTTTATTAAAGAAGAGTTGGAAAGGTTAAATTCGGGAGTCGCAGCTCCCAACAAGTGTTTACAACAAGTCGCGAAACAGTACAACACTTGGTGCATTGTTGAGAGTGAACTTGGATACTTAACAATAACCGTTAAATGACAGATGTAAATTGCACATATCACAGGGTTAGTGCCTGTCAGATAGGCGTCTGTGGTAAAATAGGCTAAAAGTTTCAGCATGGAAGAAAGAAGATAGTTGTGTACAGGACACGAGGCAAGAGAGGAAGGAGAAGGGAAGAGAAGAGAAAAAAAAAAGGGGGTGGGATAGAGAGGAGAAGAAGGGGGGGGGATCACAGAAGGGGTCATTCAGGTGTCAACTCTGTCAACTTATTGGAGAGATGCTCGAATATGGGAAGGTAATCCAGAATTAAGCTGGAGGGTTTAGGATCCCTCCCAACAACTGTTCATAAGCTTGTGAAAATTTATATTGAACCCAGGGGGACCAGGTTTGGAAGAATTTTTCATTATTATCGGAGGATTGGGCTATTGTCTCCTCCATGTCATAGAGTTCAGCCACTCTGGACAACCAGTCACGGGTCGAAGGGACCCGAGAAGATTTCCAGAATAGAGGAATAAGAGCCTTGGTAAGAAATATTTGAGACATGGAGGAGACAACAAGCAGCATCGAGCCTCAATTTGGTCTCTGTAATCGCCCGAATCACCTCACAAACCTTCTGCCAGTAAGGAGCAATCAGAGGGCACTGCCACCATATGTTGAGGAGGTTGCCCCTGTCCTTGCCACATCTCCAGCATGTGTCCGGTGTTTGCGGGGACCAAGAATGTAGTTTCACCGGCATGGCATACCAATGTGTGAGCAATTTGTAAGCCGTTTCTCAAGGAGCATTTGTGGGGGAGAATACAGGATCTCCTCCATTGGGGCCCTGAAATTGGCACATCCAGAGCCTGCGACCATCTCTCCCTGCATCTGTCATCTCCACGCACCGGTTGGTCTCGTATCCAAGCATATGAAATTGAGGTTGTTTTTTGCATGGGTCCGTCTGCCAGGCACACTGACTCCATCTCCGTAGTCCTTCTACCAAAGTTGTGTCTCTTAGGGGCTTAATTCAAGTAGCTCCTCACTTGAACATATGTTCAGAGGGGAAAGTCAGGTGTGTTTGAGTCTTGTTTGAGGACACTAAAGTCCTTGAACACAGTGTCATGGAAGCAGTCTGTGGCTAGTAGTGGCCTGGTGTTGTTGGGGTAACGGAGAAAGTGATTCTCCATCCCCGGGGGGAAGTCAGGGTTATTAAACAGGGGTGATAGTGGGCTCAATGGTGTGGACAGGTCAGTTGTCCTTGACAGCTTGTGAAAGACTCCCAACGTGGTCCCTAATAGTGGGTGTACCTTTAGGGAGGCAGGGTAACTCGTTCATGGTATCCATGGGAAGAAACGTAAAGGAATGGGGCTTAGACCTTCTTCTATTTGTATCCAGTCTTTGAGTTCGTGGTGACAGTGCCAATCGATGATTATGGTGACGTGGGCCACGAAGTAATAGTTCCTAAAGTCAGGGATGCCCATACCTCCCCTGTGTTTGGGCAGTGCTAGTAGTTTAGCTTTAATTCTCGGGGTTTATGAGCCCATATGAATCTCTGTTGAAGTGAGGAGATTGTTTTAAAGAATTTCAGAGGGATTCTGACTGGTAGGTTGCGGAACAAGTATAAAAGTTTTGTCAGAATGGCCATTTTGCATATGGCTGCCCTACCGAACCAGGAGAAGTTGCGGGCATGCCACCTTTTCAGGTCCTCGCCTATTATTTTAGGAATAGGGGGGAAGTTACGGTCATAAACTTGTGCAATGTCTGGTGTTAGCCACACTCCCAGATATCTAAGGGCGGCCGAATTCCCATCTAAAGGGACATGTGGATTTGAGAGCCTCTAGTGAGAGTGTCGGGATGTTAATGTTCATTGCTTCTGACTTTGAGAAGTTGATTTTTAAATTGGATATGTAGCCAAATAGGGAAAATTCCCTCATGGCAGGGAAGCCTGGGGTTTTGTCAAAAAGAAAAGCAAGTCGTCCGCGTATGTGGCAATTTTGTATTCTTTGCCAGTTGCTAGTGGAAAACCCTGAATCGTCCTCTCAGCTATGATTCTCCTGATGAAGGGTTCAAGGGAAAGGATAAAAAGGAGAGGCGAGAGGGGACAGCCCTGTCTGGTGCCGTTACCTATCTGTAACGTCTCAGAGAGGTCTCAGCACGTGTCCATCATGTAGTCCCACGCTACTCGATCGAAGGCCTTCTCAGTGTCGGTGGACAAGAGAAGGCCCTCGATCTTCCAGGTGCGGGCAGCGTAGATCAAATTAAGTGCTTTGGTGACATTGTCTCTGGATTCCCGACCAGGCATGAAGCCAGCTTGGGATGGGCCTATGATGTCATGTAGGAGTGGTCTCAACCTGTTGGCCAAAATTTTAGCCAGCAGCTTAACGTCCAGGTTGAGAAGTGAAATTGGCCTGTAGCTAGAACAAATTTGGGGGTCCTTGTTCGGTTTTGGTAGAACCGTGATGTGCGCCAAGAGAAATGTGGGTGGTACATCTCTAGGAGAAGCTAGCGAATTCAGGGCTCTGTGTAGGGGATCCACAAAATTTTTTTGCGTGTAGCTGGCATCTTTCAAGGCCCTGGCCAGAAATCTGCCTGATTTGTCGCCATGTTCGTAATATATTTTTCTTTTGAAAAATAAAAGTCGCTTAGTTTTAGAATCTAAGAGTTGTTGAAGGTCTTTCCTCGCGTTTAAAAGTGTGCAAGCTGAGCTTTTAGAAAGGGATTGTTTGTGGAGTGTCTCGAGTTTATGAATTTTATCTGTAAGGAACCAGATGGCCTTTTCCCTTTCTCGTTTACGATGTGATCCCATTCTGATGAGCTCCCTCCTCACCGTGTGTAACGGTCACCACCGCTTACGACCTTTCATCCACCCACGACAAGCTTATCTGACACACGAGACAGAGCTCCGTACTTGCTTCCAAAGATATGACCCATTTATTGATATTTTCTCAGCTTCTTATACAGTTTGAAGCAAAATGCAGTTAATCACAGGACAATGTAGTCCCCACCCCCCTATTCACTCCATGGGGGGCTAATTATCTAACCCGTAGCTAGACATCTGGGCACCGCATCATCAATAGAGTTCAATTAACCTTTAACATAACACAGACATCTAGTTGAATAAGTTATCTAGACAGCTTTATCACACAATGGCAGAGTCTAGTGAGAGTGGGTGCAATCAACACCTTTTCAACGGAATGTCTTTCACATGATTAGCCAACACCTTAAGATATTTCAATAGCCTATTATACAAAGGTATGAGTCACTGTCTGGTTGACATGGTCATGTCATCATGAACTACTTGTGATATCTCAAGACATCCACTTTGTAATATTCCAGTCCTGCAATATGAATTATTATTAATGTCCCATCTTCTGCAATATATGAATTATGATTTCTTTGTCACCCTATGGCCCTAGTGGACATAAGGTGACCCTAGACATAGGAATATCTCAGTCTGTCACGGTTCACCCCGTCAAACCGTGCATTTGTGAGCCTCCCAGATTGTCAGGGGGTCCATGTCAGGTGTGATGTTACGGTCAAAAAATTCTCTAATGGACGAGTAGATGTTCGGGAGTAGCTGCGGGTCGGTCAGTAGGGATGAGTTAAGTCTCTACGAGTTGGGCCTGGCAGGGGCTTTGTGAAAATTAAGGGATAGCGAGGTCGGGCGTGATCTGAGATAGACTGAATTCATATGTGTGCTTCTGTAATCAAATGGAGGTCTCTCTGGGACGTAAAGATGTAGTCTATTCTGGAATAGCGGTTGTGGGGAATGGAGTGGAAGGTGTAATCTTTGTCCTCTGGGTGTGTGAAATGCCAGAAGTCTATCAGTTGCATGGATCCCAACAGGGTTTTAAAACTCTTGAGGATCCTGTAAGTGATGCAAGACTTACCCGTCGAGGTGTCTGACAAGGGATTCAACGGAACGTTAAAATCTCCACCCAAAATTATACAGGCGGTGCCAAAGCCCCTAAGCTTGGATAGCATATGCCTGCAGAATGCGAGATGGGAGGAGTTGGGGAAATACACGTTGGCCAACGTGAGGGGTACTCCATTACAATCTCCCTTCAGGAAGATGAATCTGCCCTCCGGTTCTATGAGTTTGTCCACTATGTTAAAGGAGGCATGTTTGCTTATCAAAATGGAGACGCCTTTTGTTTTTGCAAGGTTGTTTGTGGCATGATAGGCCTCGGGAAAATAGGAGTCAGTTAGCCTTGGCACTTGGGCGGTTTTAAAATGCATTTCCTGCAAGAAAACGAACTTCGGCTTACCTTTCTTAAGTTCCCTCAAAAGGGTTGATCGCTTCTCGGGGATATTCAGCCCCCTAGCATTGTGGGAGATCACTGTTGGAGTCTGGCCTAGAGAGGTGTATGCCATTGCGGAGACGCAGGGAGAGATGCCAGCGTTAGTGGTCAACTACAAACCAAAGAGGAAAAAAAAACAGATCTTATAATCAAGACAAATAATGTACTGGTGTCCCCCAGGGTTCTGCTAGAGCGCTATCAAGACACTAAGTAGGCAGAGGGTGGTGGGCTGGGGAATAAGGGTAAGCGGGAGGATGGGAGAAGGAGGGAAGAAAGGGAAAAGGGAAAGGGTGGAAAGGGAAAAGAAGGTGCAAGTAGAGTCGAGAAATTAAAGAATAATAGATGATCTTCCTCTAAACCTAATACGGTCTCAAGGATAGTAAGTAGTGTGTTGTAGCGACCCCCTCATAGGTCCCACGTCACACTATGTGGGAGGTGGAAAGGCGGCTGAGAAACAGGCTGGAGACGCCAAGAGTACAAAAAAAAAGGGGGTGAACTAAATAAATGAGTTGAGGGATCCGAGGTGGTCGTCTCACAGCCATGATACACACACAAAAAAAAAGGAACAAGTGCGGCATATAGGTCATCTCAGCACCAATCTGGGATAGGTAGAAAGCACAAGATTAGCAGGATTAGTCACAGGATTTCAGTCTCGGGAAAAAACGATAAAGTGAGATTAAACACGGAGAACAGTAATAGAGCAGGCCCGACAAGGGTTTGGGAATACTTAGGGTGTCAATGAGTCCGACATCTCCAGCTTCTTTTCTTCCCTCCACCCCCAAACTCCCCACAGATCTCAATAAGCTGAGCACAGCACAAGCAGCAGCGTCCGGGAATTCAATACCATAAATAGATGATAAAAAACAAAACAAGAGAAGAAAAAAGAAAAACACAGAAATCAGCATTGGCAGAGATAGAGTCATCACCGATGCACCCTCAGCCTCCTTCACTCCAACGGATGGGCACCGAAGGCGTAGTGGTATGCGGTGTGGTAGTATGGCTCCTGTGCGGGCAAAGACAAAGTCTTTTCCTAGTAACGTTTCTATGTGAGCGCAAATATGCTCCGTAAATGGGAAGTAGAGTCTATGCTGCAGAGTTCAGGGTGTCAAGGTGGATTGGCCAACAGCCATTCCTGTTCTTCGCCACAGAGCAAGCATGGTGTCAGTGAGATAACCCCTGCTGGCGTGCAGTGGGAAGACTCATCTGTGGTTCGTGGAGGGGGGGGGGGGAACCAAAAGGTCCGAATGATGGCTGCAGAACCGGATTGCTGTCGGGGGTTAAACATGTAGAAATGTAAAATACCCCTTGCTCAAAACTCATCCAGGGCCCTGGATGAGTGTGGTTTGTTGTTAGGAGTACCTGCCTGGGAGCCAGCCATGGATCCCCCTCGGCGGGAAGCTTTTTGTCTCTTGGAGGACCTGTTGTCCGGGGATGTCAGCGGGGAATCCGGAGGGCTTCTCTCCACAGGTGGAAGACGGAACTCCTGGTACCAATCAGGGAGGTCAATAAAATCTAGTTGTAGAGCGACACACAAAAACTAGGAGATCCGCTGGGGAGCGCAGCAGCGTGTTGCTTGCCTTTGTTGTGTCACCAGGAGGGCGAACGGAAATCTCCAAGTGTAGCGCAAGTCTTTTTCTCTAAGTTTGTCTAAGAGAGGAGGACGCAAAGCTCTGCGGTTTTTTAAGGTGATCTGAGAGAGATCTTGAAATAGCATTATAGTCTCTCCATTAGAGATTATTCTATCATTCCTGCGTGCCTTCCTCATTATATCCTCCTTCAAACCAAAACTTTGGAGACAGCAAATTATGTCACGTGTGGCTGGGAGTCAGGGCCCTTAGCCCTGAGAGCTCTGTGTGCCCTCACAAAATTAATGGCCGGCCTCTCTACTAACAGGCTATTGAAGACTCTTCGGTATCCATCCCCCGTACCCTTATGTTGCACCTCCGTCCTCGGTTATCCAAGTCCTCCAGGTGTCTGTTGATTTCAATAAAGTGTTCAGCATGGGAGAGAGAGACCCTCTCTAATCTGCGAATCTCCCTGTCCCTATGTCTCCCCTCAGGGCCTCCGCCGCCTCCATCTGCCCATTAAGGACCATGAGATTAGATTTCAAGTCTGTGATGGCTGCAGAGAATGTTGACTTTATATCTGCTGCAAAGCCTGTCATATCCTCGTAGGTGAGGGGTCTGTGGTTACGGAGGTGTACCTTACCGGTTTCCTCAGCGGCGGACTGGGAGTCTTCACTGTATTTCTCCTCCATGTGCGGCGGCGCCATCTTGGGTCTCGCTGTGCTGCTCCGAGAAGACGCTTGAATTTTAAAGATATCCGCGATATCTCTCCCCTTACAGGCAGCCGAAGTGCGGCGGGATCTTGTGTGCAGGGTACCGTGTGATCTCCTGTGCATCCTGCGCCGGATTAGTGCGGAGAGACGGGTCTCAGGCTGTGAGAACGATGGAGCTCCTGGATAAAGCTGCCGTCTCCATTGCGCGCCAAGCCACGCCCCCCCGGAAAATAAATTTATTTAGTTACTCCCGAAAATCATTTTGATTTATTTCGTTTTTCGTTGGGAAATAGCTTTTGTCCGAAAATCCAATAATACTTGGTTTCTGTCGAATGGTCAAAAGAATATTAACGGAACGTTGAATCTTTACGTCGAATCGTACATTTCCGTTTGAATATTCCGCCTACAAGAATTCTAATGTTGTATGACTAGTAATAATGTTAAATCTATTTTCTCATAAATCGAAATCTAATCTCTGTAATGTCAAATCTATTATTTCCATAGTGTCGAATCTTTTCTCTATAATGTCGAATCTTTTCCCTATAATGTCAAATCTTTTCCCTATAATGTGGAATCTCTCTATATCTAATTTTTACCGCAACGAAAACGAAAATAAAGCATTTTTTACGTCGGATATTTCGGTTTTCGTTTCTTGCGCTTTCGTTATCGTTTGTTAAAACGATAACGAAAAAAAATAGATTTTCGGACGAAAATGCATTCTAACGAAAACGAATGCACATGTCTAATATTGGTTACTGAATGAATTAACATATACACTCAGTTCAAAATCTTTTTATTTTAGGAAAAGTCCACCAGATATGATATATGTTACTCTCCTACCCCCATCCTCTACAGCAAGACAGGAGGGGGATGCTTTGTGAGAGATCTTGTCAATATTGGATGGAACTAGGTAACACCAAGGAAGAATCTTAACATTTTCTTTGACTAGGGTGGTACTGAACATTCCTTTGTGGATCCTGTTTTTTCATAGAGCCCAGTCCTCATCAATTATATATTATCCATGCCTAGATCTCCCTGTAACACTAGGTGGGTGAGGTATCTTGTTAGATGTTGTGTGAAGGATTCAATAACACCAAAATTTGGACCCTAGAACATGCATTCTGATGCTCTTTTTTCAAATAAGATTTCTTTTTTTAAATCTTCTGTAGTTTGTTTAACTGAGAGTAATATGGAGAATTACAAGTGGGATTACAGGCAAGGCATTACAAGTGTTTGAAGAAGGTCATTTAGCTGTTTAATCCCCTTTATGGTCCAGAAAATGACCTATCCATTATAGCCCAGATGGAAATGTTGGGTTATTAAAGAGTAGTGATGAGCGGAATACGCCATATTCGATTTCGCAATATTTCACGAATATATAGAAAAATATTTGCGAAATATTCGTTAATATCGAATATTCGTGATATTTTATCAAAAATTTTTTTGCGAAATTTCGCTAATGCGAATGCCAAATTTCGCTAATGCGAAATTGATTGCGAAATTCTCGTCAACACGCGAAAATGGAGATCATTTCCTGGATTACTAAACTAATATGCACTAAACACTAACTCTACTTACACAAACTTATATGACTAAACTAAAGCTAATTTTATTTTTATTTTTTTATACACAAAAGGGCAGAGAAAGTATTCGCGAATATTCGGCAACATAAAAGGATCGCCTCAGCTACTCAGCCCAGGGTCTCTAATCATACCAGCAATGCTTTTAGACGTCGATGGAGATCACTAGGATGTGATCTGTTTTAAAAATAAATTTGAAAAAATACGAATATTCGCAATAGCGAATATTCACTGCGATATTCGATCTATTCGCGAATACTCGAATATGCAATATTCGTAACGAATATTCGCAATGCGAATATTCGTGAGCAACACTATTAAAGAGGGGAGATGCTGGTGTGCGCTGAGACTTAAAAGGGAATGGTCTACAAATGTGTTACACAGGTGAAGGGAGTGAGACAGGATGGAACATATTATAGCCCCTCAATTTGTAAGTGGAAGTAACATAAAAGATCTAATGAGTGTGGGAGTCCCACTTGTGATTCAAGTTTGATCCAAACTGGTGTGTAGGCGATAAAGTAAATTTGTGACAGTTGGATTAATTGTGCATCAATTGTATAGTATCTCAGAGGTAGATAACTCCCAAACCTCCAGATGACTTTGGGACATATAATGTTTTGCAGGTCACTCTATATCCACCAGAACCCCAAATATATTTAAAGAGCAATTCCCTTCTAATATGATTGATTAATATCTATTTCTTGCAGTCAGAGGTTACAGTAGAAACAATTCTCAAGGAAGTAATAGGAGCCTTTGGCCTTGGGGGAAAGCACAGCCACTTTGCTTTTATATAATAGGGACAGATTTCCATAGGCAAAACATAGTGTAAGGCCTTGTACACACGAGTTAATATATCCGATAGGAACGGTCCGACGGACCGTCCCCATCGATCTGTCCGCGGATTGCTTTGATCCGATGGCTGTACACACCATCGGATCAAATTCCCCACCGGCGGACAGCGCGGTGACGCGGCGGTGACGTTGACGCCGCCACGTCACCGCCACGTCACCGCACCAGGAAGTAAACACTTCTGCGTGCAAGCGTCGGATCCATTCACAGGATACGACGCATGTGCGGGCAGATATGTCCGCTGGTTTGCCGTACTAACCAGCGGACATATCTGACGGGCAGCTATCCGGCGGAAAAATTCCAAAGCATGGAATCCGGCCAAAACGGTCCGTTTGCCCCCTACACACGAGCGGATTTTTTTCGGCTGAAATGGTCCGTCAGACCATGTTCAGCGGAAATATTCCCTCGTGTGTACAAGGCCTAACAGGTATAGTGTACAATGTTTCTGAAATGGTTAAAGGTGTGGATGTTCCTAAAGGTCACGGTGTATTATAAAACTTGTATATATATTCAAGCACTAGTTTGCATTCAGTTATGCATTCAATATTTGGTCAATAAAGTTACCCACCGAACCTGGAAATGATCTGTCATTTGTAATGAAAATAGTGGTGAATAAACATTGTCAGCACAGACACAATGCTGGGTCATTGTGATTTAAAAAGCTCTACATTGTTGGACAATGCACTTAACAA